>CAUYUJ010007049.1:10000-49358 GCA_963575745.1 Prorocentrum cordatum
TTAGGATGGGCCCCCCATGGGAGCTCTGTGGGACTCCTCCTCGTTGCCCTGTTTGGACCCACACCTCGGGGCCCTCGGCCTGCAAGCCGCATCTCCCCCCTGGGATTCCTCCTCCAGAGGCCCCCATGCAAGCGCCCATCAGGAGAGAGCACAATTTTGAGAAGGAACTTCCCGTGCTTAGGATGGGGCCCCCATGGGAGCTCTGTGGGACTCCTCCTCGTTGCCCTGTTTGGACCCACACCTCGGGGCCCTCGGCCTGCAAGCCGCATCTCCCCCTGGGATTCCTCCTCCAGAGGCCCCCATGCAAGCGCCCATCAGGAGAGAGCACAAGTTTGAGAAGGAACTTCCCGTGCTTAGGATGGGGCCCCCATGGGACCTCTGTGGGGCTCCTCCTCGTTGCCCTGTTTGGACCCACACCTCGGGGCCCTCGGCCTGCAAGCCGCATCTCCCCCTGGGATTCCTCCTCCAGAGAGCCCAGAGCAGGTCCACCTCAGGCGAGAGCCCAAATTTGGAACGGACCGCGCCCACCCCCAACGCCAACAACGCCAGCAAGCGTACCATCACGACCAACAGTTACAACACCAACAACATCAGCACCATCAGTCGCAACAACATTAACACTACCAACAACAGCACCACCAACAATAACACCAACAACAACACCACCACCAACAACAACATCACCACCACCAACACCACCAATAACGGCACCGCCATCACCACCATCGACAACACCACCAACATACCACCAACTACAACTACACCACCACAGCCACCAACCCCGACATCAACATCACCACCAACAACCACGGCAACACCACCACCAACAACAACAGCAGCAGCAACGACACCACCAACCACGACATCAAGACCACCACCTCTATCATCAACAACAACGGCAACATCCCACTCCCACCAACATCAACCGCAGCACAAACGACACATACAAACACACCACTAGCAACGCCGACAACGACGACGGCGACGACGACCACGACAACGACAACGTCAGCGACACCAACAACACCAACACCACCACAGCAACAACACCAGCATCACCATACGTAACACCTACACCACCAGCAGCAATATCACCATCACCACTGGCAACGAACCAACACCACTCACAACACCAACACCAACATCACAACTAACACACCACAACCGCCACCAAACGCAATATCAACACCAACAACAACTACTACTCCACTAACATCACCAGCAACAACCACTACAGCACTGGCAGCCGCAAACACCAACCAAAACACCGCCAATTACACAACACGTTCAAGATGACACACCCTAGAGTTACGGGCGCGGGGTGCCCTATGGCGGCGACCACGTACCCGATGTCTGGCATGTCGAAGAGGTGCCTTTCGCAAGTGCGCCTCCTCCGACTTTCGTTCGGGAGTGGACCACGGCTGGAATCGTACCCTCCCCCGCCCCAACCCCCGTCCCCAAACCAAGGCCGCTGAGTTCCCCGACTGGTTTCCGAAATGAGATGGGGAGTGTGGCTCTGTGGTCAGGCGGGGTTTGGGCTACGCCCCGATCCAGGAACTTATATCTATATATATATATATGTATATATATGTATATATATATGACATCAGTAATCCCACGAGCACATGCAATTAGGCAAACGTGCGCGTATCCCTGGGAGAGGTGGGACACCTCCTCCTCCTCCTCCTTCTCCTCCTCCTCCTCCTCCTCCTCCTCCTCCTCCTCCTCCTCCCCCTCATCCTCCTCCTGCTCCTCCCCCCCTCCTCCTCCTCCGCATCGTCCTCCTCCGCCTCCCCCTTTTCGTCCTCCTCCTCCTCCTCATCCGCCTCCCCCCCCCCCTCTCCTCCCCTCCCCGTCCCTCCCCTCCCCCTCAGTATCTTCTTCATCCTCCTCCTCCTCCTCTTCCTCCTCTGCCTCCTCTTCCACCTCCTCCTCCAACTCCTCCTCATCGTCATCCTCCTCTTCCTCTTCCTCCTCCTCCTCCTCCTCCTCCTCGTCCTCATCCTCCTCCTCCTCGTCATCCTCGTCCTCTCCTGCTCCTGCTCCTGCTCCTGCTCCTGCTCCTCCTCCTCCCCCTCCTCCTCCTCCTCCGAAGCGTGGCCTGAACATCGACAAGAATGACAGAAAAATAACGCTCGGTAACAGAGGGGTGGACCACAAACGGAACACTTTCTCGGATCGCCGCCGCAGGACCGCAACTGTCGCGTCCCATAGACAAGGGTGCACAATCCTTCTTGCCCCACCTCCTGCGCCTCCTCCTCCCCGTCCTCCGTCGTTTTTTTCTCCCTCATCCTCTGCCTGGCCCCCTTCTCCCCCTCCTTCCTGCCCGCTACCCCATTGCATTCCTCCCCATCGTCCCCCTTGCGTATGTTTTCCTTAGTAGCAGAAGCACGTGGTTAGTTCTCACGATGTTGCGTTGGTTTTTGTGCCATCCCACAAGTTTCCATGGTTTGCAAATGCAGGCCGAACTCGGTCTAGCAAGTGGTCCGCCTCATACGTGAGGTATATAGGTGGCGTTGCAACGTGAACCGTGCCTGGTGGTCGACTGTAAAGCACTATCCTCCTTTCCTGTGCGTCCTCTTCCTTTTCGCCATCTCCACCTCCTCATCCTCGTATGCGTTTGTCGTTCCTCGACCTCCTCGTCCTCCTCCTCGTCCTCCTCCTCGTTGTTTTCCGCCTCGTCCTCCTCCTCGTCTTCCTCCTCCCCCTCATCCTCCTCCCCCACCTCTCCTCCTCCCTTGTTCCTCCTCTCACTCTCCTGCTCCTCCTTATCCACCTCCTCATAACCTTGGACTTTTAACGGATATGGTCTTGGCCCGACACTCCCAATTTTTTCGCATTCGTGGTTTGGTTATGCGCACGCTTCCGTACCGTGAACACTCGCGGCGAACAGACGTAGAATGCTGCTGCTGCGCTGCAACATGCGCGCATACGATGTTTTTGTTCCTCCTCCGCCTCCTCTTCCTCTTCCGCCTCCTTCTCCCCCCCAGCCCGTTACATTACTTGGACTCTGGGCCGCGCGGCCTCGAAACGTAAGCGCCGCGTGCGTGCGTTAGTTTCGTTGCGCGCGTGCGTTTGTCACCGCGTCGATCAGATATTGCGACGCGTCCGCATGTAAGCTAACCTTATTGTGTTCAAGCACTGCTCTATTTAGAGAATAGCACGACGATTTCGAAGTAATCTTGTTTTATGTCCATTTCATCTAGTATTAGAATGTTATGACCATTTCATACGCGTGAAAAATGTCCTTCATGTTATCATGGCCAAATGGATTGGTCATAGATTTCCTATGTGCAAAAAAAGGCCGGATCCAACCTCAGGGGAGACGGGGCGCTTGTGTGGCATGTCGAACCACTGCGCCCTCAAGTGCACCAGGAGCCCGGGTCTCAGGTTTTGGTTTCCCTGTTAGCTTAAACGGGGCGGCCCGGGTCCGGGGGCGCCCTGGGTCCGGGAAAGGCGACGGTTAGCGCCGAATGTTCGGAACACCCGGCGTTGTAGTTTGCGACACGAGGAACGCGAGCGGGGGCGCGGCCGACGGCGGCAAGCGCGGCCGCAAGGGCGATTGAAACGCACCCGCTGCCGCGCCGCCCGCCGCGGCAGAAGGGGCAGTCACCAGTGGGGTCGCGTGCCCCAGCGTCGTGGGCGTGCGATGGAGCCAGGCGGACATCGCTGTGAAAATTCGGAAGTCCTTTCCGGAAGAGTGGCTGGTGGGCGTTCCCATCCCGTTCTTGCAAGACTTGTTGAATACTTCGCCATTCGTTGATTTCGCCATCTGGGCGGAGCTGCAGGACGAAGGACTACCTCTGGGATGTTCTCTGGGCAGAAATTCCAAGGGGCGCGCGAGCGCCGTGTTGGGTCGCCAGGCAGGCGTGCTCGACCACAGGCTAGCGCTGGCGCCGGTTATCGAACTCGGCGTGGGGGAGCGGGCACACCTCGCTCAATGCATCGAATTCGCGAGCGCGGGGCGATTGCCATTCGACGATGAGTACATGGCACCCGTTGATTTGAAGTATGCTGCCTTTGCCACGGTTGCGTTCGCGTGGGCCGGTGGTAATCGGCTGAGGCAGTGGCGCGAGTCTTGCGCCGGGGCGTTGAAGGAGCTTAGTCAAAGGCTGGCGCCGGTGTCCCGCGCCCTTCGGCTCTGGCAAAGCCCCTCAGTACATGCCGTGGCGCAGAAAACCCACATCGCGCTGATTTGTGTTCTGACTTGGGTGATGGGTTGGCCGGATTGGCAGCTGGCCCAGAGATTTGTGACCGGCTTCAATATCGTGGGGCGATTGGAGGAGACGGGTGTCTGGGAGCGGTGCGAAAGTTCGGAACCTGTTTCTGAAGACCGCTTGTTGGCGGAGTCCACCGCGCTTTTACGTTCCAGGGACAAGCGACGGGTTGATCCTGAGGCTGAGTTTCTTTGGGAATCATGCTTGAAGGAATGCGAGAAGGGCTGGGCTGCTCCTCCGGCGTCGCTGGCCGCGATGGACCGCGAGTACGGCGCCGGGCGCTGGGCGGCCGTGCCGTCGTTCGTGCACGTGCAGCAGAACGGCAAGCGTCGGCGGATAGACGATGCTAAAGCCGGTGGGCAGAACGGCGCGACGGTGTACCCTGAGAAGTGGCACTTGCCATCAGCGTTCACGCCTGCATTGCATGGCAAAGTCTTGAGGCAGCGGTCGGGAGGTACGCCAAACACCGGAGGTGGCCTTTTCCCCCTCCCCGCCGGCCGGCGTGTCGCGGGTTTCCCGCGGGCCGTTCCCCCGGGTCCGTTCGTGTGAGCCTAGTGGGCCCCTCCGGTGTCCAAGGGGCGTGGTCCGGCCCGGTGTTTGGCGTGCGCCCTCAGGCAGGAAGCTGCGGCGGGAGGCTTTGCTGATGAGGGCTTAACCCTTGAGACTGGAGGCGAGGACCTGCCGGACGCATACAGGTCCGTGCCGGTCAATCCCGCGCAGCTGCGATATGACGTCATTGCGGCGCGGGAACCGCGCAGCGGGGAGTGGCGATATTTGACTGCATTCGCCATGCTGTTCGGCTTGTCGTCGAGTGTTATGAATTTCATGCGGTGGTCTGCCTTTCTGGAAGCCGCTGCCAGGCGCGTGGCGGCATTGTTGCACACAATGCATGTCGATGATGGCAGTCTTGGGGACCTCGGATTGGCGAAAGGCTCGGGACAGGCTTTACTCAACGTCTTGTTTTCGGAGTTGGGTACCCCGAATGCCAGCGCGAAGCAGCAGCGCATGGCCGCCACTGGGGCATTCTTGGGAGTCGATCACGACGTGTCTCGGGTTTTTGAAGGCAGAGGGGTGGTCTCCTTTTGGCCGAAGGCCAGCATGATTGACAAAATCAAAGGCCTGCTCGCGGAGCACCGTGCGCGGAACAGCCTGACACCAGCGGAGGCCTCGAAGCTCCGGGGCATTCTGCAGTGGTCGTCCTCCGCGATGTTCAACGGCGTCGGCAGCGCCGCGATGGCGCCGCTGAAGCAGAGGCAGTACACTGACGCGCCTCCGTGGGCGTTATCCCACGCGATTCGGCGGTGCTTCGATTACTTCGAATTTGTAATAGACCTTGCCCCGAAGAGAAGCGTCGACGTGAGCCCGCCCTCGTGTCCGCTGATTGTGATCGCAAGCGACGCGCGGGCTGACGGGGCGACCGCGCCCACAGGCGGCTACCTCCTGGTCGATTGCTTGACAGGGGAGCGTGTGGGAGGATGGTGTGTATTCGACGATGCCATACTCGCGGAGCGGGGTTTCTCGCCGGCGGACCGGGAGAGGGGCGCGAATCCGATCGCCCTCTGTCAGGGGGCCATGGTCCCCATTGTCCTGGCGCAAGAGGCGCGGAGGTGCCGAGGGAGGCGCATCCTGTGGGTGCTTGACAACACGAGCGCTCTCCACAGCTTCGTGAGTGGCAGGTGCGACCATGCTACCCTGGACCGGAGCGTCAAGCTTATGAATTTCTTCAAGGCGCGCGCCGCGAGGGCAAATCGCGGGGGGACGCGCCGTGCAGCGTGTCGCGCCAGTTTCACTGCGACATGTCCACCTGGCTCGAGTGGGTAGACTCGAAAAGCAACTGGTCGGACGGGATCTCACGGCGCGCCGTACGCGCGCGGGGGCGGCCTTCCCCCGAGTCGGCCACTCGCGCGGTGCCAGGCGGCTCGGCGAGGATAGCTTCGCCCGGGAGAATGGTTTTCGTACCGGCGAGGTGAGAGTGGACCCGGCCGCGTGGCGCGGGTGCTTACTAGACGCGTGGCGTTGGGTGCTACGGCGCGCGGAAGACGCGTTCCGCGAGGGCAATTGCGCGCGCGGAGGAGCGGGCCGCCCGCGTGCGCTTCGCGCCGCGGCGGGGCGCGTGCGATGCGCGGCGCGCGAAAGTTGCCAGGGGCCGCGCAGGGCGCGGCGCGGGGAATAGGCTGTCGGTGATTATGCGTTGACTTTAGGCTCGGGGAGGCTCGGGTCAGGGAACCATAATCATGACAGAAGGGGACGCCCGCGCGCGCTCGCAGGGACTGCGCGCATCAGAGCGCGCAATTGGATCGTGCGAGCAAAGCGCGTTGGCGACAGCGGTTGCTGTTGGTTTGTTTCCCACCCACCACACCCTGGGCCCCGGTGGGGTTACCGGGGAGAATTTGGGATGGGCGCCGGCGTGGACTTCGCCGTGCAAGAGGCGATGCGCACCGGCTGCGAGGGGTCCTGCCTCGGGTCGGCCGAACGTGTGCGTCGCAGGTGCGAGAACGCCGCGCAGGTCAGCGCGTGCGGGGAGGGGGCCTTCCTTCCCTGGTGGCCGCTGGCAGCGGTCGCATCACCAGGTGTAACGTCTGACAGGTGCGCGACATGTTTTGCGCGCGCGAACACGCCCGCCGTATCCCGACCCCCGGCGGGGTGCTCGGGTCGGCGAGGGCGGCGCCGGACGCCGGCAGTGTTCGCTTTCCCCGTGGGGAGAGCGGCATTACTGGCGAGCCACGCCAGGGTCTTGCCTTCTTCACGCAGGTGTTCCATTCGGGGGGTTTGGTCACCCCAAGGTCGTTCTGCACCCCCGGAGCACCGTTACACTTTCTGGGGTCGGGGGACGGGGTATGGGTTGGGTGAATGGGTGGGAGGATGGGGCCGTCGCGCGCCGTGTTCGCAGGTGGAGCGCGCGCGCGCGCGCGAGGAGCGGGCCGCCCGCGTGCGCTTCGCGCCGCGGCGGGGCGCGTGCGATGCGCGGCGCGCGAAAGTTGCCAGGGGCCGCGCAGGGCGCGGCGCGGGGAATAGGCTGTCGGTGATTATGCGGCGGCCGCGCCGACGGCGGGGCGACGCGGGCGGGGGGGCGAGGGAGAGCGTTTGATTCATGGCGCGGCTGTTTTGGGCCACACGCGCGCGGCGCGCCCCTCGGGCGAGAGCTTGCCCGCGGAAGTTCGCCGGGACGGCGCGGCGCAGCTCGCGGGGCGAATCGCTTGGCTTTCGCTTCTCCCGCGTCGCCTTCGCCCGTCGTGGCCAGCGCCCCCGCCCTGCCTGGGCGGACCTAGAGCCGCCGCCCTGGTGCCTCGGGCCATCGCTGCGCAGCGGCCCGGCCTGGGCGGGCCGATGCGTGGCCTCCTCGCGGGCCGGGCCCGGCGCGCGGCCTGCCGTGCTCGAGGGCCTGGTGGGCGGTGCATTGGGGGCCGGGGGCGAGGGCGTCTCCTGGCGGCCTGGCGGGAGAAACGAGCGGAGTTTCGCCGAGGCCCCCGCCCCAGAGACCAAGGAGAGGTCGCGACTGGGCGAGGCGCGCCGCGGAGCGGGGCTGCCGCCCGAAGGCGCGCGCGAGCAAATAACTAACTCAGAGCGCGCGCCGCGCCCCCCGCCCCGCCCCGCCCCCAGTTGCGATCGCAGTCAACTCGCGCGCATTTGTTGGCGCGCAGACCGCGCGAGCGGCTGGGCGCGCGCGCGCGTTTGATCTGCGCGGCGCGACGGGTGCTCGCGGCGGGGCCAGCGCCAACGCAGCCGACGCCTGGCGCTCTCCGCCCCGCCTCGCCTGGGCAGGAGGGGCGAGGGCAGGTGCGACGGCGCCCGCGCGGGCTCGCGACGACTCAGCTCGCGAAGCGGGGGGGGGCGCGGGAAAGCACGCGCGCGCGAGCATCCCCGGCGCCTTCACTTGGCATGTTTTTTGTTTTTGTTGGGCTGCGCTCGCCGCGCGTGGGACTTGCAGTTCTGGCGTGGTGCGCCGCAGCTTCCTCAAGAAGCGCGATGGGCGAATGCGCTTCCGACGCGGGCGTCGACAGGACCACGTGCCCCGCCGCCCTGGTTCAAGCGATTCGAGGGCGCGCGGCGCGCGGGAGATTCGCGCGGCTGGGCTCGCAGCGGCTGGCGCGATGTAGCGCGTCTTTTTCGCTGTATCCGCGT
The DNA here is from genome assembly GCA_963575745.1 of Prorocentrum cordatum. Lineage (NCBI taxonomy): Eukaryota > Dinophyceae > Prorocentrales > Prorocentraceae > Prorocentrum > Prorocentrum cordatum. The sequence continues at coordinate 18,340 of CAUYUJ010007049.1, forward strand.
GCGCTGCCATAGCCGGCGCCGCTGGATCATTTCGCGCCGTCGCAGCCGGCCGGGCAAGCGCGCCGCCGGATCGACGCGCGGCCGGCGACGCGCGCGTCGTCAGGCGAGCGGGCCAGCGTTTCCGGCACGAGCGGCGTCGCCGCTGGCGACGCAGATGTCGAGTTGACCCTGCGCGCGCCCGGCGCGGAAGGACTCCCGCGAGGCGGCGCGCGATCGTCGTCGCTGGCGCCGCAGAAGAGTCGACGGAGCAGGTTCTGGCTTCCTTGCGCGAATTGGCGGAGGACGCGCGGCCCGTCTAGCTGCGACCCCCCCGGCGCAGCGCGGCCGCAGCGCGAACGCGCCGTGCGCGACGCTGCTGACGCGGGAATCCGCGACGACAAGGGCGCGCTGACTGAGGCAGGCCCCTGCTTCGCGCGCGCGCAGCCCGACTCGAGCCGGACGCGCGCGCGGCGCAGGCGGCGCGCGAGGCTGTCCGGCGAGGCGTTGCCCCTCAGCGCCGCGCGCTCGCGTCGTTCCGCGCCCCGACCCAGCGGGAAACAATGCGATCGTCGATCTTCAGTGCGGCGGCGCGCGCCCTCCCCGCCGCCTGCCGATAGCGCGGCGGCCTCGGCTGTTCCATGCGTCTCGCGCTTCAGTTGGAGCCGATTATGGGGGGGGGGTCGTCGGCGTTTGTGCGGGGCACTCTTCGTTGGGTCCTCCGCGGGAATGCGAATGGAGCTGTTCTCCCCCGTCGCGCGCCTTCCGCGCGTTCGCCGTTTGCCCGGCTCCGCGGAGTCCGTGTTCGGCTTTGGCCGCGCCCCCAGTTCAGAACGTCGCTCGGGCCCCAGGGTTGGCCGCGTCTTCGGCGCGGACTGGCGCTCGGATTTCTGCGTGGCAAGCGGCGCTCTGCCGCGCGCTCCTTTGCTCTTTGCTTGACGAGCGCTTCGCGCTCGTCGGCGTAATTGCAGACGGCGCATGCGTTCGCAGGCGAGTGGTGCAATCCTCGGCAGTGCAGGCGCCGTGTCCGCGGGCGCCAGGCCCGAGGTGCCTCGCCGCTGCATCTGCAGCGCGGGGAATGATTTGCAGGCTGCCAAGTTTGCTTGCTTCAGGGCGCCCGCCAGAGCGGGCGGCGCCACGCGCCCGACGTAGAGCGCGCCGCCCTGCCGCCGATGAAGCGCTGCTCGTTTGCGCGACGCAGTGCGCGACTTTGCCGCGCTGTGTCTCGCGCGGCAGCGGCGACGGCGACGACGAACCTCGCGCCGTCAGCGCGCGATTAGAGTTCAAGCGCAGCCCGCCCGGCCGCTTTCATTGCATGTGCTTTGAGATCAACGCGCGCGCACGCGCGCATATATACAGTTATAAATTATCACATATATATACATGTATATATATATACACACATGTATTTATTCATGTATACATACACATGCGCGCAGAAGTACGCATTCCCAAACAGTGCTTGCAATTAGGGCGGTTCGTTTCTTTCCTAAGGAACTGGGCTCCGTTGTCGGGGTCCGCCGCCCTGCGGTCGCCGTCGCCGCTTCGTCGCCGCCTGGCGTCTGGCCCCGTTGTCGGGCCCGCCGCCTCGCGGTCGCCGCCGCCGCCCCGCCGCCTCGCGCGCGTGGGCGACGCGGCGGCGCCGCGCCCGTCGCGCCCGACGCGCCCGCCCCGCCCGCCCGCCCAACCCGTCGTCGTTTGCCAGCGACGAGTTCTGGCGGGGGGGTCCAACATGTTTCGTTGCTTCGCCAGCTCGATGAACCCCCTGGAAGCAATCCAAGGCCTGCGAACTTGCAGCCCGCCTGCTCGCGCGACGTGGCATGTCGTTCCCCACGCGCGTGGATTCGCGCTTCCCCGCTTTAGCTTACTCGAACAATCGCTCTCGCGCGCCAGCGCGGCGCCGCGCGCGCGGCGCTTCTCGCGCTTGGAGCCGAGCGCCCGCCGCGCGCTTGCCGCCAGAGGGTTGGGATCTCCATCTCTCCGAGGCGCGCTGCTCGCCGGGTCCGCCCGCGTCGCCGCGGCGCGCGAGGGGGGCCCGGGTGCTCGCCGCGGCGAGCTCGCGGCCAGAGTGAATCGCCAAGCCGCGACGCTGGCCGCCGATGGGCGCGATGAGCGCTCCGCTGCAGCATTCTGTCTGCGCGCTAGCATGTCTCGCGATTGCGGCGTCGACGGCGCCGCCGCGCACTGCGGTCGCGCGTTGGCTCGCTGGCCCGCGCGCGCGCGACGCGACTCGCGCGTTGCCTGGCGGCCCTGGCGCTGGGCAAGCGCCGCGGCGCCGCCTCGGAGGATATCCGCGCGGCGAATGGGCTCGCAGAGCTGCTTCACTTTAAACGGAGAAGGTTAAAGGCGAGGTATAAATCGAGCATGTACCGCTGCCGTGCCTGGCTCAAGCCGGGCCCGGCCAAATATGTGATTGTGCCTCACCGAGGCGCACGACTTGTATCTGAGATCGGAAAATACCTTTTCCATTGACGATGCCCATCCTATCCTTTACTCCAGATCCCATGCTTCGTCTTGCTCTCTTGCTCATGCGATATGAGCCAAAGCCTGGGATATGGCAACGCTTAAAGCGTAACACATACCTAAGCTTACCAGTGTGTTTTCGACTTGGTAGCGGAGCTGGCTACACTCTCGTGTGGCTGGCTCTCGCTCTGATTCCTGTAATCCACGGCACAACTTGGTGGACTACTACTACGGTGGAATACCATGTTGCGCCGGCTCTGCGAGGAGCGGAGCCAGTCCGCGATCGAGCTAGCGGGGCAACCCGCGAACTCGAGACGCTCTCTCCTACTTCACTGCGCCACTTCACTCCCGACTTCCACCAGATGCCAATCGGCAACTCGATCGAGAACGTGGTCACCCTGCGGGGCTACCCGCAGCGGGGCCACCTGCATCCCGTGCCAGTCAGGCGCCTCACGGCTACTACGCCAGAGCCTGACAAACCACAGCCTAAACCAATCACCGAAGCCGAAATGCACATGCACTGGATTAAGATAACTATCTTCGGCATTCTGTGGGTAATAATGGGATGTGCTGTGGGATACATGCGGCAGGGGATGGACGACACGCGTACTACCGGCCCTTCGTGGGACCCTGCCGGTACTACGCCTTTTCGCGAATATGTTCGCGAAGTACATGCATGGTTAAACGTAACGAGCGGCAATATGACACCACCACAACAAGCTGCAGCACTACAACGAGGCCTTCAAGGTCTTGCTCGTCGTATCGCCATGCAGGTCCCCTCCCAGATCATCAATTATGGTGTAACTGTCAATGGACAGCCAACGGATGCAGTCACATATATACTGTACTTACTGAGCACCAAATTTGAAAATCTGGAAGATGAGCGCCAGCTCAACTCTGGCACTGCCCTTATCGACTTTCGCGTCGAAAGGGGCGAGCGAATCGACTCAGTGTTAGCTCGATTCGAGATGGCCCGTGACGAGGCTAACTCTGTTGGATTTGTCATCCCCAACTTTCAGATCCTAACGCTGATTCTCTTCAGAGCGTTAGGCGTTGGCGCGTCACGAGCCCAACACCTGCTGGAGCCCTTTAATCATCAGATGCCCCGAACACAAGCAGACTATGACAGGCTGCTGACCAGGATGAGGAACTACGGACATGTTGCCGAGCGCTCTCCTGGCAACATTGCGGGTATCTTCGCAGGGCACCACTCACATGCAGGTGTCTACGCCACGACTGCGGGGTCACCCGCTGGTCCTGGCGAGCCAAATCCCTGGGCTGACCCAGCCGATATGCCCAACGAGGCCACTGCCCTTTTAGGGCAGACTGGCCAGGCATCGGCAGAGGCAGCTGAGGCGAACGCCTGGTCGAACTACTCGCCAGGCGCCGCCTACACTGCAAGCCCGCCCTCGGGCACAACCCTCTGGGGCCAAGCGGAGTCATCCGCTCAATGGTCTCAGCCACCCTCACCGTTTGAATCTGGCACTGACACAGATACCTCATCTGACGATGAGCACAATGGCATAGTCTCTGCTGGTAATGACTATCCAGCGGATGACACTCACCTTTCTGAACAACAAAGAGCGGAAGCCGCTTTTATGGCTTATCGCAAATCAAAACGCCGTTGGAGGCGCTTTATGAAGAAACCAGTCAGAAAGGTGAGACGTGCAGTACGCCGACATTTCAAACGATTTGGAAAGGGTCGTGGCAAAGGGGGTCGCAGACGCCGTATGCATGGTAGGGGTATTACTGCTTTCCTCACGTCCTTAACTGATATAGCCTTTGAAGAAGTTCTTATCGGAGGCAAAGGTCGGGGTCACAGGCGGACCTCCGGTAAGGGAAAAGGGCGGAGGGGCAACCCTAGGGACGCTTCTGGCAATACTATGAAGTGTCATACATGCGGTAGCACAGAGCATTTGCGCGATCAATGCCCGAAGGGGAAAGGAAAGGGATCCGTACATTTGGCTCAAAATTTTTTATGGACGACATAGACTACATTGACTACGAGTTTTACGTCAATCCAGAAGCGGCTCCCGCTGCGGGCTCCTCCACGTATTACGTGATGGCCCGCTACGCTGAAGCAACCGTAGCCCTGGAAGACTACGCAGTGACCCTCTTCGACGAGTTCCACGGCTGGGACGAGGTCGACGAGGTCGCGTTCAATGCTTGGTTCGGTCTTCCAGCGGGGCCACCCGCCGGCGACGAGGTCTCCGAAGCTGAGACCGTCCCGGCGACCGAGGAAGAGCTCACCGCCGCGCTGGCACCGCAGGTGATTGGCATGCCGTTGCTGCCAGATCTTTCGCGAGCTGGCTCGGAGGCGGGAGACGCTGATGACGAAATGCGGGGCCATCCCGCGTATTCTGACTCCGAAGAGGCCGAAGAGGACTATAAGGACATGCTCCAAGAGCAGGTCGCAGAAGCAATCCGGCTCCTGAGTGCGCCAGCACATCAGCAGATAACCATGAACGACCTGCTGTCGCGCCCAGGGGCTGCACGGCTGCGTCCATACCTGGATTCGGACATGTCGGCACCTCAGATGCTGACAGCACTCCAGGCTCTAGCGGGGTCACCCGCCGAAGTGACGCCAGCCGCAACAGCGGGGCCACCCGCTTGGTCTATGGATGTATTTATGCAGGGTTGTGATCAAATGGACCTCAACGACCTCACGATGGAGCAGTTAAACGACATCGGGTACTTCCGAAGCCCGTATCAACACGTATTCATGGTCCAGGACAGCTCAGAGGACTCGGAGGACATGCGCTACGCCAAGAGGGACAGACGACCATCGCCTCCCCGAGACTCAGAGCATGACGATCAAAGGCCAATGGAACGTGGTAGTGCGTCAGCGGGGCCAGCCCGCAGGAGGAGCCGTTCAGCTCCCAGACGCCCTACACATGATGCATCGGGCTACCCGTACAGTACTGAGCACTCCGTTGGTGTATCCGCTCAGCACGTGCCGGATTGGTACATCAACTGGTACCCCGGCTACTCGATGGACGTGATCCGCCACTGGTATTCTAAGGAGTACTGCACCAAAAGGGACGAAACTGGCATGATAATACGTACCAAGGGTGGCAAGACCAAAACGCCAGAGGCTTGGGACAAAAGGGCTAAGAAACAGGAGATCATCAACGATCGCAAGACATACAGGAAACAAGTATGTCAGTGCGAGCCCTTCAAAGGTCACATGCGCAGTTGTCCGATGGACCGCCCCTCCAGGAGTCCTCATCACGGTGAGACCCCGTGGAATTGGTCTCATGGAGATGACGCTGGCAACGTCCATGATCCTAACAAGGAGGTCCCTGGAGGAGGAAAGCGCATCACCGAAGCCGATCGCGTCCCTATGACCGAAGAGGTGGCCAACATCGTCAGGGAAAATTGGATACAGCTTCCCAATGACCATCGCCTCAAGGAGTGGAACCGCCGATTCCATAAAGAGGCGGGGTCACCCGCAGGATCCAGTAAAGAAGCGGGGTCACCCGCAGACGCGGCGCCAGCCGCTGGGTCCGCGGACGAAGATTGGATAGCTGTTGCATCTGCTGCTGGGTCCGCCGCCGGCACTGACCACACCGAACTGAATGAAGAATGGGCGGCGGAAGACGGCTCAGAGAATCCATTCCCTGATGGATGCGCCTGCTGGTACTACAGCTCTTCGGCGCAGAAGTGGTTTTGCACGAGGGTAATTCACCGCCATGAAAATGGCAAGTACAAGCTGGCCATAAAAGGTACTGCCGACATCGACCAGATGAGGCAGATCATCCATGATCATGGCCAGCCAGAAGGCCCTCCTAGAGACCCTCCTGGTCCACAACCGGGCAAGGGCAGCAGACCACCTCCAAGACCTGAAGCCGACTCCTCGTCTTCACCGACTCCTGCGAAAAGGCACCCGTCCAAGAGCCCCGAAGGCACACAGGGGCGGGCGAAGGCCAGAGGGATCGCCAAGACGGACGACCCTGAGCCGGTAGACCCTCCCGGTCTGTCCGTGACGGAGAGGAGGAAGGCTTTTGCTGGACCATCGACCCCGATGCCACCGGCGACCCAAGGCGATGTCAAGGACGAAGTTCGCGACAAGCCTCAGGCAGCTTTCCGAGGTGACTGGACTCCAACTCTGCATCAGCCGCGCCTTGCACCACGACCAGGTTCGGCACGAATGAAAGCGCAGCCGAAGCCCGAAGCTGGGATGAGGTCGGTGCGGGCAGAAGCGGCCGCCAAGGCTAAGGAGGACAAGGGCTCTGCGGGGCCACCCGCTAAAGCGGCGCCAGCTGCAGCAGCGGGGACACCCGCAGAAGGCACTCTCTCAAGAGAAGAACGCTTCAAAGTCCTCAAAGAATTTGGCGACCGACAGAAACTAACCGATGATGCAGTTGCTGACCAAGGTCACCCGCACCCTGGCGCGGAGTCATCCGCTGGAGCTGCCTCGTCAGCCGCAGGCTCTGCTGGGCCACCCGTTAAAGCGCCGCCAGCTGCATTAGCGGGGCCACCCGCACGCTGGCAGCCAGTAATGTCTGTTCTTAGGAACATCCCTCTGGGAGCCATGGAATACTGGCAAGGCATTGAAGGCAAAGGCCCGAAGCGCACCATAAACCCACGAGTCACTCGAGACGATACGGACCGATACGAGGTCATTAATTGCCCTGATCGTCGTAACTTCGAGTGCCGCAACGACTGGGAACGTGAACAACAAACCGTGGGAAATATGTTGCGAGACAGGCCGCCACTACGCGTTGCGCAGCATAAAGCAGAGCTCCTGAAGGTCATGGAGAGGTTCGGCATGGATCCGACTTTGCCGCGCGAAGGGCAAATGACCAAGGTGTCAATATGGTTCTCTACAGCCCTACGCCATAGTCCATATTGGAAGGACGGATTCAGCCGACACTTCGAAAAGATCAGCACTTTCGATCCATACGATGGCTGGGTTGTTGTTGACGATCTGCTGACAAACTGGACTGAAAATGATCAGTGGAAAGGCTATCGTGAAATGCACGAGGTGCTGATCAAGGGCAGGCCCCACACGTCATACGTGTATTGGGTGCTGCTAAACTGCTGTGAGATGATTGACCATCACGGCATGCAGAAGGGCAGGCTCCAGATGAAGTGCGTTGATGACAGCATGCTGCTGCCTCCCAGGTTTCGACCAACGGCACGCAGGCCACAGTACTTCATCAGAGCCACGAACGGCCACAGCAGTCCAGGCATCCACTGTCCCGAGTCGCTTTATAAGCCGATCACAACATGGATGAAAGAACCAGACGACCCAGTATATTTCATCCACGGGACACAGTGGGAGTATGTCAAGGACATCCTTGCTAATGGCCTTTCATGCCTCGCACAGGACAACCCTAAAAGGAAGGGGGGGCGCCAATTTGTGCACGGCTGCCCCTACCTCCCGGGCGACCCGAGGATTCAATCGGGCATCCGTCCTGACTCGGAGGTGCTCATATTCTGCAGCATCAACAAGATGCTGTCCAGTGGCTTCTCCCTATGGAGATCAGCAAATGACATAGTCATGACACGGGGCCACGACGGACGTATACCGCCCGATCATATCCTCCAGATTGTGAGCATTGCGAAATATCGGGTCGGCGAAGCCTGGAGCAATCCGCTGGCTTATGACAAGTCGCGGAGGCGGGGCCAACCCGCGGACAGGATTCGCACCGATGACTACCTGCCACTTAAATTGTGTGACAGAACTCTGGGTGTAATGGAAGATCACGCCATGTACCTAAAGGGCTGGACTAAGACGGACGGTCGCCCATTCAATTTGATCATGACCGAGCAAGATGTTGCTCCACGACCGTACGACACACAGACAGTCCTCATGATGAATGCCCAGGAGGACGAGGTCATGCCTGAAGCGGGGCCACCCGCAGGTGCGGGGACACCCGCGGTAGACACCTCGGACGGTTCATGGCAACAAGTGGTCACACCAGTAGCAACGGTAGCATCTCCTTGGAGGCCGGACCAGCAGACATGGGTCCAGGCCCTCAACAGCTATTTGACACCAGCCGACGTCTCTGGACTGACCGATCAGCTATATCGTGCTGACCCGTGGGCAGTGCATACAGGTATCCAAGACGCACAGCAGAGGAACCTGCGCACTCCTGCGGGGCCACCAGGCGTCCTAGGACCACAACCACAACGCCCTCCGCAGCAGGCTGGAGGTGCGAGGTTTGTCCCTATGGGCGGTTCAGATGGTGGCTCGCCGTTTCGGACTCCGCCGTCTGAAACGAGCGAGAACAGCTTGTGGCAAAGACTCCAGGCGATTCGCGGGAATCCGGCGCTCGCAGCGGCACTCCAGGCGACCACTCCCTTTGGCACTCCGAGGGGTAGTGAAGGAGGAGTGGCTGCGGGGACACCCGCCGAGCGAACGCCTGCGGAGCCACCCGCACATGCGGGGCCACCCGCTGACGGACAGCAAGGTTCAGACTACGAACGTCGGGCAGCCAACTTAAGAGCACAGGCTACCTTTCTGCAGCAACAAGCTGATAGAGTGCCCAGCCTGTTGCGGAACCGCAACATAGATGTTACGAATCATGGCGACTTTCGGCCTCTCTGGAGCTGGACTTCTGAAGATGCTCCAAATGCTGATCCCACGAATCCATATCGACAGGTGTTTATTCCAGGAATAGCATCACACCCAATATATGGATGGGACAATCATGGACCAGCAGAGGCACAGGCCATGGACGCGCCGATGTACCCGGAGTACTACGCGCAGATGAATAACACTCCTATGATTGCGGGGCCACCTGCGAACGAATACACTCGGAATCTTGCCAATGAGATGTTTCGTTTGCAGTTTACACGAGCGGTCGATGCGCAGTCTATGCCGCACTACGCCTACATGCCCACGCCGACGGACCCCGAGACCGTAGTTCAGCCAGCTGGTCTCGCGGTGCCAGCCGCTATGGGCAGCATGCCAGACTACATCCGCGACGTGCACAACACGCAGCAAGCGATACTGGCATCTAGGCAGCAGGCTCGGGACAACGCCAGGCTGCGCCAACAACGCGCGATCCAGAGAAGGATCGAGCGTGAGACCCAAGCGGGGACACCCGCAGACGCGGGGCCACCCGCTGAACGGACAGATAGACGGCCGCCACCGACGCCATATCGGGAGGGCGAAACCACTTTCGAGCGCCAAGCTCGGACTCGCCCAGACGTGCCTGCTCCAGTCATTTCAGACTACAACTTCACACAGTGCCCAATCTGTATGGACACCTACGAGATGGGCACTATAGTGTGGAGACTGGCGTGTGGGCACTTCTTCCACGATATATGCTGGGATCGTGTTGCACAGCAGCACGTCCGCAATCAGCGGCCAGGTGCGCCGAACGAGGCCCCCTGCGCTGTATGTCGTGGGCCGGGCATAGTTATAGCACATTTCCCGTATGCTGGACAGCGCGACGCTGAGTCAGAACAAGCGCGCCAGCAGGAAAGGTACGTGGCAGATGCCCGGGAAATGCGTCGGCTACGGGAAGCAGTGGAGGCACTAGAGGCTCGAGCCGCACAATCGGCGGAGCCATCCGCACGTGCCCCAGCTGCACAGGCATACCCCTGGCCAGCGCCAGAGCAAGGCATCCAGATGCCAATCCTGCCTACGCTTCGAGCACAGGAGCCCCCAGCTGCGGGGCCACCCGCTGAAGCGGCTCCCGCCGCCAAAGCGGGGCCACCCGCAAATGGACCTCCAAATCCAGGTTTCCTGAGGGCAATGGAGGCCAACATCAGGCGGAGTGGCAGGAGCGGAGGCGGGACTCGAAGGCCAACTGGATCATCCAGGACCTCGCGTGTGGCAAGCCCGGTCAGCGCTAGGAGCCGGGCAAGCGCCGAGAGCGCGGAGGCAGCCCAGTTCCACACCACATTCATGATCGATACAGAGGGGCTGACCTATGCACGTGACGACACGGACACGCTGCCGCCAGGAGGTGAATGGATGTCCACACTATCTGCGAATTATTGGGTTCTTGAACAGGAACCAATTACCGTGGAGGAGCGCCGCCAATATGAGCAGATGTGGTGCACCGAGTTAACCATGAGTCAATGGGTGCTTGAACAACGCCTGTTGAAAGGTACACTCGGTTCGCAGATCACGTACCACACCAATGACCATGGTACAATGGCTCTGGCAGCGCGAAATGGGACATTCTTTCCTGACGAAGACGGTATGCCCTGCATCTCGTTCATGCTAGACATTGGGTCCAACGTGAACATCATTGGAGCCAATACGGCGCGAACCTTCCAGGAGATTATGGCCAGGTACAATCACAGACCTGCCATATGCACCCTGAGCAAGACCCTCTACATCAATGGTGTCGGTGAGGGCGCTGCGATATGTCGGAAGATGGGCAACTTCAAGATCGGGGTACAATACGCCAATGAGGCAAGCCCCCGTATCGAGGAGTATGCCTCCAACATCGCAGAAGGCTCGGGTGCCAATCTCCCGGCCATCTGGGGCCTAGGAGCCATGGAAGCACGTGACACGATCATCGTGCTGAAGCCAGGCTACCAGAAGGTTATCTTCCCCAGCGGTGACTACACCCTGAAGCTGGGAAGGGGCGCCAAGGTCCTGAAGGCGAAGAAAACTCCCTCGGGACATCTCGCGATTCCCTGCGGTTTGTATGACGGGGCTAAAAGCCAGACGGTCACGAACACCTTCACAATCCGCAGCAGTCGAGATGGCTACACCGAGACGGAGAACGAAGAGGACCCCGTCAGTGCGGGGTCACCCGCCGGAGTAAGTGCGGGGCCACCCGCCGGAGTAAGTGCGGGGCCACCCGCCGAAACCACAGCGGGGCAACCCGCGACGGGACAGTCCATGACCGTCACGACCGATACGTACATTGTCGAGCCGTACCTCGACAAGCAGCTCCTGGAAGACACGACCCGTTTGATCGTGGACAGGACGCTGAACAGCTGGTGGGAGGGCCAACAGTGTCCCGAAGGGACCTGGCCACATATGAAGGATGCCCTGAAGTCTAAGATATTCTGGGCAGTCCAGGAGGCGGTGAATAAATGGACGCCTGAGAACCAAGCGGGGCCACCCGCGACACCGCCACCACCACCAAGCTACACGGGCGGAGGTTCGTCGGACTCTGCGGGGCCAACCCGCGTGGAGATCGTGAGCGTAGCCGCACCAGCGCCTCCTGCGGAGCCATCCGCTAACAGCATGCCCCCGAGTCAGACGGCAACGTGGTCACACGACCGCTGCTGACGGGGGCAGGCGGGCGCGCCGGCGGCGCTCGCTTGCGAAGAGAAGCCGAATACCGGCCTCCTCGCGACATACGTTGGCCGCGCTGAGGCCCGAGAGGAAAAATATCATTCAAAATGTCTTGTCATCGAAGATATTCGCACAGCTTGCGCTGAACTCCGAACCCGTGGATATATATGCGACCGGATTACCCATAATGAGGTAATGACTTCAACTGGAACACAGTATTTGGGAAATTTGTTGGCAGGAGACTACAATATGTTGTGGGTGGCCACACCCTCTGATTGGTACGTTCGTACTCCAGGAAAGAGGGCGGGACCACATTATCAACGTATACAAAATCTCCTGATCAAAGCGCGTGCTCTGAGAATGCAGATTGTTATCCTGGGGCCACCCGGGTATTTCTGGAAACAGGGTCCGATCAAAGATGTTATCGAAGATTTGAAGCTAAGCATTATACGAATGAGACTCTGTCATTTCGGTATCAAGTTTGACCGATCCAGTAAATATCCCAGTGGTTCTTATATACAAGTTGCTACATCTTGTCCTCATATACCGATAAACTTATGGAAATGTACTTGTGGCTCACACAAGGAGCATGATTTGGATTGGTATGGCCAAGATCAGCAACGTGCCGAGTTTCGGTATAAAACTTTGGCTATCATTATTGCACGCTTCCTTGATCAACTCGATAAAGCCAACATGATCAGGAATGAGCGGAGTGCGGTACACCTCAGTGTGTGTACACGCGTTGACAAAAAGGTCAGACACTACGTCCAATGTCCACAAAAGGGCCCTCAATGGGACCATGTTGTTCGTAGAGTCACGACCGACCTGGACACGAATAAGATCGTTCAAGATATCAGAATCCAGGATCAGCCAACTGGGTACAATTATGTAGCTCCATTACCTGATGGGGTTACAAACATCAGTACTCGGCTATACTGGGAGCCTCCGGCTCCAGTTCTTCATGGCGACGGTGAGTCGCGAAGGCCACGCCCAAAGCGTGTGACGATCGTCGACGACGATCGATCTCCTCCCCCTTCGATTGAGCGTTGCCAAACGCGACCCACCAACAACCTTCCTGAAATTCCGCCATTTCCTGACTTTACAGCGGATTCCTCCGCAGCGGATCTCTCCGCGGAAACTGCGTTGCCCACTGATGCCAGGATAAAACAGAAAGAAAAGCAGAAAGCTGACAAAGAAGCCGGCATCAAACCGAAGAAAGTCCCGAAGAAAGTGGAAGACGGTAACGACGACTGTGGAGAGGACCTCAAAGGGCTTGACTGCTCCACATATTTCAACGACGTTCCTCTTGACGACTCGGACTCGGACAGCGAATCAGAGGACATCTTCATGATGTTACCGGCGGGGCAACCCGCTGACTCACATGCTGATGTCTTCTCGATGGTCCAGTCATTATGCTACGGCAGAAACAATCAAGTGGACATGCTTGAATTATGTGGGGGCAAGGGTGGTATATCCATATTAGCCTTCAAGAGGGGACTCTCGTCAGGCGGGAACCTTGACAAGATATCTATGGTTGACCTTGGAAACTCGGAAGTACAAAGAGCAGTCCTCCACTACCTCAAGACTTGCTTTGTCAAGATCACGATTCTGCAGCCAAGCTGCAGAACTACTGGACTTCCTTCCTATTTCAATGCACAGGTCAATCATGATACGTGGCTTAAACACCACAAAGAGGACCTGCCTCACATCACGTTCTGTGGAACAGTCGCTCTATTACAAGACGACCTAAGACGTTTCTTTCTCAGGGAACAACCAATGGGCACGTGGGTGGATGAGATCCAGCCATGGAAGGAACTGGCACAACGCAAGGTCACTTGCCAAACGATTATTGATCAGTGCACGACTGGTCTCAAAGATTCATTTGGACAATACATCCGCAAGCCAACACAGATGATGGCAAACAAAGAAGAGTTGTTGGCACCTTTCAGAGGCAAGCGTTGTCCAGGTAATCATGTGCACGCCAATGCTTGTAACAAAGAACTAGCAAGGGCGGCACAGTATACCTACAGAATGCAGTCACTGATCGTTGATGCGGTGCAAATCGCCAAAGACCTGTTTGCTTACGGTCGCGATCCATTCGCGAATCGCGAACGCAGCTATGCGTTCGTAACAAACAGTGCTGGCTACGACTTGGACGACCCAACAATCCGGAGACACCCAAACGGAGAAATCTGGCGACCACCACCTGGCGGTCTTGGGTGCCCTGGCTGTGTGGACAACAACTACAAGCAATCACCAAAGCACAGCAGGGATCCGAAGATGTGTCGGTGGTATGATGTTGAACCGTATTACTGGGACTGTCCAAGCTGTAAGAAGGAATATCAGAAGAGCAATCCTCACCACACCAAGATATCTGGCCAATGCAGATTCGCCGAAAAATGGAAGCTGCCAGATAACTTTGGCCAGCCGCGCCCGGCGGGGCAAGCCGCTCCTGCGGCGCCAGCCGCGGAAGCGGCTCCAGCCGCAGAAGCGGCGCCAGCCGCAAAAGCGGCGCCGGCCGCGAGAGCGCGCATACGCGCGCCTAGGCCGCCACGGCCTGGTGAGGGCGATCCAACCGCAGGCGCCAGCAGCCATGACATCACCAGAGCCGAAGGGGCTAATGGTGGCAACACTGGCGCTGGCAGCTCTGACGATCACCGTAGACTGCCACAAGTTGCAGCAAGGCGCGGACGCATGGAGGGAGGAGATCCTCCACCACCGCCGCAGCCTCAAGCAGAGCCGAGGCCAAGGCCAAGGCTCCCTGATTGGACTCGCTTCGACGTTCAGCTCAGCCTCCAAAACCTGCGCAGCTTTGACCCAGCTGTAGTGCAGCGAGAACTCCGCAAACTCCACTTGAGATGGTTTCATGCCAAGGAGCCAAAAATGCGGATGATTCTAACCAAGGTTGGTCTGGGTGAAACCCGTTTGAGTCTGATCAAAGGCATTTGCGACTCGTGTAGAGAATGTCGAGCCTGGGACAAACCAGGCAACACGGTGATGCCTTCTGTGTCACTGCCAGGACGTTTCAACGAGGAAGTCGAATGTGATCTTTTCTTTTACAAACAGGAACATATTGTTTTTCACATCATCGACCGTTGTATTCGCTGGGCAGCTGGCACAGAGATTCCTGATAAAACCATGCATACTGTTCTCGATGCCTATCATACAACTTGGATGCAACATGGCCCTGCTAAAATCTTATACTCCGATGGGGAAGGAGCACTGAATAACGATACAGCAAAGGCCATCCTTAAGGCTAAGGGAACAGAGCTTCGTATCCGAGCGCGTGGCCAACACGCCACGACTATCGAAGCTAGGAACGGCATCCTGCGACACCTCTTACACGTGATGGGAGAAGAATTGAATAGATTAAATATTCCTCTGAATTTCACTCGTCTTTTACATGAAGCCTTGTTTGCCAGCAACGCATTTACCTTCTACAATGAAGTGTCTCCGTACAATGCGCTGTATGGCAGACAACCAGCTATGCTTCCCGATTTCCCTGTCTTGGATCATGATCAGTCCGCTGAATCATCAGATCACTCAAGGGAGGAAACAATCAGGAGGGTTAGTCTGGAGGCAATCACGCAGGCCACTGCGGTTGCCAAGACGAACAGGGCTCTCCGTACGAAGACTACTGCTACGGGTGAATTTCACTACAAAGAGGGAGATCTCGTGGACTATCATCGCCCGACCACCACGAAAGACGACTGGGGTGGATGGAGTGGTCCATACCCGGTCATCCGCAACGAACCTGACCGAGGCCAGGTCATCGTGAAGGTCGGCAGTCGCGAGGTGCGAGTACAGTATCCTGACACACGACACACGCTGTACATCGAAGCACTTATGGTCCGCGAGATAGGATCGGACAATACGGCCCTTCGGACAGTATTGGCCTTTATTGCCGGTCTGCCAGCGGGGAAACCCGCCATGACTTTCGGATATCTACCAGCGAAACAGGGTCGGCTGCAGATGACTGCTGCGAGCCGACTTTCGCCTAAGGTGCACTTGGCTCTTCAGTACCTCATACGCAACTACTTTCGTATTGAAAACGTTGTTGCTGTACGACTTGCCAAGAGCCTAACGAAGCTGCCTGCTGCACCCTATGCAGACAGCTGTACACTGGTGCACTATGATAATGATGTGACCCCTGGTTTTCATTACTACGAAGCTGATGGTACTGCCTTGAACATCTACGACATCACAGGATCTACACACTCACGCATCATCCAGTGTCTTAAATCTAGGAAGCCGCCTGCTGGATCTGACCGAGACCTCACTAAGTTTGAGGAACTCGCTGATGGTCCACCACCAAGCGAGTCACCTCCAGCAGCTGCTCCTGAGCAGCCTCCTGCGGAGAACGATGGTCGGCTCCCGACCATCATAGAGGAAACAGAAGAAGATCTGGATGCCTTTGTCTTGAATTCGTGGTATGCTGAACTGATGGATGACAGAACACTCCTTGAAGCTGACACAGAGGAAGTCATGCATACAGTTCCCACATACATGACAGACACACAGTGTGTGTTAGTCTCTACGACCTGTGAAGATGTGCAAGGCCACTTGCCGGAGCGGGGTCACCCGCCAGGATACGACATGGACACTTCTTACTACGTTCCTTTATGCTCCACGGATCCGGATAGCAAATATGATCTGGACTCCGATGAGCACGGGAAGTACATCGAGCTCTGCTTCACAGCAGACATGTCCAAAGTCGTCCTGTCCGAGCAGCAACACCGATTGTTGGATGACAGCAGCGTCACAACTATGCGAGTGTACGTTAGTGCTGCCTCCAAACGTGCCGTGGTCGTCAAGGAAGACGATCTACTCACGAAGGCCGATATCCAAGCAAATCCGGTCAAAGTTTCCAAAGCCCTTTACACAGAATTGAAGACTTGGCTTGACAATAAATGCTTTCAGATGACTGACTTGAGCAAAGCGTCTAATATCATGACGTCACGCTACGTATACAAATGGAAGTTTGTCAAGAACGAAAAGGGCGAAATGGAAAGGACGATCAGGTTACGCTTGGTACTCCGTGGCTTCATGGACCTTGAAGCCTTTGATGTCGAAACCTTCTCTGGCACGGCAAGGAGGTCAAGCCAGAGACTGCTCGCAAGTTCTGCTGCATGCAACAAAGCTTGGATCATCGCTTCCCTGGACATCAACATGGCTTTCTTGAAGGGACTGACCTACAGCGAGCTCGCCGCGGCAACGGGCGAGAAAGAGCGTGTGGTGTGCTTCACACTACCACCTGGGTCAGCAGCTGTCCTTCGCACACTGCCAGGCTTTGAGTCATATGACGAATCAAAGCATTGTCTTCGGTGTCTGAAGCCGGGGACGGGCACGAAGGATGCTCCCAGGGCATTCTCGCTGAAGCTCAGGTCCATCACTAGGAGCTTTGGGCTACAGCCTACTTCATACGACGAAGAGTTCGAGATGAGCTCAAACCTCTTGACAGCCAAGCACGTTGATGACATCAATATGACTGGGAAGGAAGAGGCTATTGACAAGTATGTCAAGTGTGTTGAAGATACGTTTGGGAAGTGCAAACTGAACAAGCACACATACACAAACTGTGCCGTTCGGTATAACAAGACCGATGATGGGAGCGTCACTCTTGATCAGGACGAATACATCAAACAGCTTCGTCCTATCACACATCCAGAACTCACAGGAGCTGATCCTGAGAGCAAAGCGACAAAGACGATTTCTGATATGTTCGTCAGTCTTCGTGTCGCTCTAGCCTATGCGTTAATCACGCAGGTATGGCTGATGGTCTATGTTGTCTCACTACAACGTATCCAGGAACCGACAAACATCCAGGTACGACGACTAAACGCGGTTACCAGAAAACTACAGGCAGGTCCGAAGAAGATCGTGTATCAAGCTATGACCCCAACAGGAGAAGTCGACCTGCATAGCGATTCTGGCTATCGTCGTCTCAACGGAGATGAAGACGACGAAGTCAAAGGCTATGGTATCCGCGGGGCTAACCTGCTGAGGCGTGGCCACACGCAAGCGGGGAAACCCGTCGTGCACCTGGTGGACGCATACTGCAAGTCTCATCGACTGCAGGTGCGTTCGAGCTACTCTGCGGAAACACTGGCAGCAGCCCACAACTTGGAAGACTGCTACCCGACCATTGTAACGCTCCACGAGCTACACTCGGGACCATTGACCCCCACACAGTTAAAGAACATATTGGAAATGGGTGGTCTATGTATCAAAGTCACTCTGACTATTGATGCCGAGTCTGTCTTCAAGTCTTTGTCTAGCAAAGATCTGAAGAAGCCCACAGAATGTACTCTGCTTGGGCACATTAGCTGGATCCGCCAGATGATGGAGCGCGGAATCGTTGAAAGCGTTCAATGGTGTGACACGCGGGATATGACTGCCGATGGTCATACCAAAGGTAGTATTGACCGCGCGTTGCTCCTACAAGTAATGGCCGGCCAGCAATCCTTCAAGCACGAGCTGAAGAAACATACACCGTATAGGGCGGGCAGGTCGTCTCAGGACGGCCCTGCCTCCCGAGCTAGCGGGGAAACCCGCGGGCAGGTGCGCTTTAATAGCGAGGAAACTCGCCGGTAGCGAGGCTACTCGCGCGCCCTTTCCTTGTAGGCAGCCGCTGCTGCTTAGCACTGTTTTTCCGCATAATGTAGAAGTGCGGTGCCTGCTCGTCTCCTCCCCCTCCGACTTTAAACGGAGAAGGTTAAAGGCGAGGTATAAATCGAGCATGTACCGCTGCCGTGCCTGGCTCAAGCCGGGCCCGGCCAAATATGTGATTGTGCCTCACCGAGGCGCACGACTTGTATCTGAGATCGGAAAATACCTTTTCCATTGACGATGCCCATCCTATCCTTTACTCCAGATCCCATGCTTCGTCTTGCTCTCTTGCTCATGCGATATGAGCCAAAGCCTGGGATATGGCAACGCTTAAAGCGTAACACATACCTAAGCTTACCAGTGTGTTTTCGACTGCTTCACGCGGCGGGGAAGGGGGGGTGACCGTCTGCGCCCGCCTCGGCGAGCGGGCGCGCAGCCGCGGAATCAGGCCTTCCCAGACGCCCCAGATGCGTCAATCCGCGTTAGCGCCGACATGGGCGTGGAGCGCGCAGCAGCGAAAGAAAAAGTGACCTTGCGCGAACTGGCGTGCGAGCGCGATTATTCCGCGTGCCCGTCAGGCCCTGGCCGGGTAATCCCGCGGCGCCCGCCGCCGCGCGACCCGCGCCAGGGTGGGCTGATTTGGGCGACGGCGTTCATTGCGAGGCGAAGACACCGGGCATATGATTATTTGGCACGTCAGACAGAGCGCAACCGTTGCAGGCACCCTTGGGTTTCGCAGGTCGGGGCGCGGGCGTCGCCGCCATTGCCCGCCGCGCGGTGCGATGGCTATGCGCAGCAGGCTCTTGCGACTCAGTCGTTGAATTTGGTTCCATGCGGCGCGCTGCGAGACGCGCGGCAGCGGGCTTTCCGATGGCGCAGGGGGCATGGCACCACGCGAAAAGATGGACCTCGCGGCGAGGTGCGCTGCCCTGCGCAATAGCGACCGCGCTACGCGCCGAGCGATGTTGCGGTCCACGCGCAGGTGCGGGGCAATCTTCCCTTGCGCAGGTATTGTCAGCGATCCCGAGAGGCGCGTCTGCCCGCGCGTTTCTCAGCGCAGCGCGGTCCCAGGTGCTCGCCCTACTGATTATTCAGCTCCGTGTCCCTCGTCGTGGTCATTGGACTCCGACGGCGGTTGCTTGGCTCCAGCGGGGTACACTGGCCCTTGCGTCCGTCGCAAAAGGTCAGCGCAGTCGCTCGACCGCGCCGTCGGCGCAGCCGCGCGCGCGCGGGCGCATTGAAGATCGCCTCGGAAATTTCAGAGCGCGCGTCAGCGTGACAGGTTTTCCGGTTTTACCAGGATGGAGAAATCTACATGGGGTTCGGCGCGCGAGC
Organism: Prorocentrum cordatum; assembly: GCA_963575745.1. Classification (NCBI taxonomy): domain Eukaryota; class Dinophyceae; order Prorocentrales; family Prorocentraceae; genus Prorocentrum; species Prorocentrum cordatum. Next base: position 37,940 of record CAUYUJ010007049.1, read on the forward strand.
CATGGTTCCCCGCGCGCGCGGCCCCAGCATCGCAGCTGTCCAATGTGGCGCGGGGTGGCCTGACAAAAATTAGACGGCGCGCGCGCGCGAGCACCCTGCCGCCTCTTGAGAGCAGCGCTTCCTCCGAAAAGTCCCAGGTGCGCTTTGCGTTGCGAGCAGCTGCGTCGGAGTGCTTCGTCGCTCCGCGCTCTCCCGCGCCCCCAGCCCCGTCGTCTGCAGGAGTCTCATCGACGTCGCTTGGGCAGCGCGGAGGAATCGGAACGGGCCCCATCTGCGATTCACCCGATTTGCGAATATGCTTGCCATGTTTGTGCTTGTGGCTTGCATGACTTGCAGCGCGGCCGCTGTCGCAGATTCGCGGCGCCCCTGGCCCTCGCGTCGCGGCGCGCAGGGGCGCGCGTGCAGTTGCGGACAGGCGCGCGTCTGAGGCGCCGCGGGGGGGGGAAGCGCCTGTGCTCGAAGTGAGCTTGGCGGGCCAGCGCCGGCAGGGCGCTGGCGGCGCGTCTCGACGCGGCACGGCCAGGACGCCCCGGCCGCGCCTTATCCAGAAATAGCCGATCTCATAAGGCGCAGCGCGTCGCACGATGGAAGACGCGCGACGCCAACCAGCCTGCAGTTCACTTGAAGAGGACAGGCGGGCCGTCGAAGCGGCGCGCCCCCGCGGCGCGCGCGCGCCGGGGCGCCGAGCCCGCCGTCTCATCGGCAGGCTGGCATGCGCAGCGTCCGCAGTAATTTTTCGCACGCGTTCGAAATGGCGCAAGGTTTGATCGGCAGCGCGGTCGCGGAGTTGGCGCGGCGCTCGGGAAATTCTTCTGCGCAGAGGGGGCTCGCTACGAGGCGCGGCCCGCTTGCCGCCGCAACGACAGCGCGCGTCGTCGGTTGCCGCGGCCGCCGAAGGCCGTGGGAAGTTGCGCAGAGGCGCGGACCCTTGGCGATGGCTTGCGCCGCCAGATCGGTTGCGGCGTTTCTCCTGCAGCCGAGAAACTATATCTTTCCTATCGCATCGGGTCGGCCGCGCGGCGGGCGCTGCCCCTGCGGTGAAATTGAACGTGGCCCCGCGTCGGCCGGCGGACGCAGCGATACTTCGAGCGATTTCAGACATCGAGCAGCGCCGGAACTTGGAGGGCGCGCGGCGCATGGAGAAGGTCGCCCGCCGCCATCGCATCCCCGTCGCCGCGCGCGCAAGACGCGCCAGACGCCCGATTTGGCGAAGGCGGCTTCTGAGATGGCCGGCGTGACGCAAACCGTCTTGGATGCGCTGCGCGCTGGGCCCGGCGCAGATGGCAGCGCCGTGCCAGCGGGCGGCCTCCGTCGAGCCGCGTTCAGCGACAGCGCCGCGGGGTTTGTCGAATTTGCTCGGCAAGGTAACGGACCGCAGGTAGCGCGCCTGGGCCGCTCGCCCGGGGCGCCACGTTTGCGCGGCAAGGGTGGCGTTCGAGCAATTCCCCCCGCGGTGCCGTTCCCGACGATGGCTTCCTTCGTCCAGGCGAAAGTCGCGCGCCCGCGCCGGCGCCGGCGCTGCGCTTGCTGCCCCAGTCAATGGAAAGACGGCGCGATGCTTCCGAGCAGCTGGATCCCAGCGCGAACCGTTGAGTTGCGCGGGGGGCGGGCGCCGCTGCTGCGACGGGCCCGCCAGGGCGACATCGCCTTGCGCCGCGCTGGAGGAGAGCGCCCAGATTCTGCGCATGGAAGCCGCGCTCGCCAAGGCCGAGGGATTCCCGCTGAAGTCACGGGTCCGCTGGCGGCGCTGGCTGCACGGCGCGCGCCAAGGCAGAGGTGGGCATGGTTCGGGAGGCGGTCGCCAGAGGCCGCTGACGCTGCCGCGCGACGCTGCGCTGCGCGGTCGCACGCGGCCCAGCGGCCGCAACGGCGCGCTTGCTGCGGCGGCCGCGCCGACGGCGAGGCGACGCGGGCGGGGGTGCGATGGAGAGCGTTTGATTCATGGCGCGGCAGTTTTGGGCCACACGCGCGCGGCGCGCCCCTGGGGCGAGAGCTTGCCCGCGGAAGTTCGCCGGGGCGGCGCGGCGCAGCTCGCGGGGCGAATCGCTTGGCTTTCGCTTCTCCCGCGCGGCCTGAGCGCTGGCGGGCCCCGCCTGGGCGGACCTAGAGCCGCCGCCCTGGTGCCTCGGGCCATCGCTGCGCAGCGGCCCGGCCTGGGCGGGCCGATGCGTGGCCTCCTCGCGGGCCGGGCCCGGCGCGCGGCCTGCCGTGCTCGAGGGCCTGGTGGGCGGTGCATTGGGGGCCGGGGGCGAGGGCGTCTCCCGGCGGGAGAAACGAGCGGAGTTTCGCCGAGGCCCCCGCCCCAGAGACCAAGGAGAGGTCGCGACTGGGCGAGGCGCGCCGCGGAGCTGGGCTGCCGCCCGAAGGCGCGCGCGAGCAAATAACTAATTCAGAGCGCGCGCCGCGTCCCCCGCCCCGCCCCGCCCCCAGTTGCGATCGCAGTCAACTCGCGCGCATTTGTTGGCGCGCAGACCGCGCGAGCGGCTGGGCGCGCGCGCGCGTTTGATCTGCGCGGCGCGACGGGTGCTCGCGGCGGGGCCAGCGCCAACGCAGCCGACGCCTGGCGCTCTCCGCCCCGCCTCGCCTGGGCAGGAGGGGCGAGGGCAGGTGCGACGGCGCCCGCGCGGGCTCGCGACGACTCAGCTCGCGAAGCGGGGGGGGGCGCGGGAAAGCACGCGCGCGCGAGCATCCCCGGCGCCTTCACTTGGCATGTTTTTTGTTTTTGTTGGGTTGCGCTCGCCGCGCGTGGGACTTGCAGTTCTGGCGTGGCGCGCCGCAGCTTCCTCAAGAAGCGCGATGGGCGAATGCGCTTCCGACGCGGGCGTCGGCAGGACCACGTGCCCCGCCGCCCTGGTTCAAGCGATTCGAGGGCGCGCGGCGCGCGGGAGATTCGCGCGGCTGGGCTCGCAGCGGCTGGCGCGATGCAGCGCGTCTTTTTCGCTGTATCCGCGTGCGCTGCCATAGCCAGCGCCGCTGGATCATTTCGCGCCGTCGCAGCCGGCCGGGCAAGCGCGCCGCCGGATCGACGCGCGGCCGGCGACGCGCGCGTCGTCAGGCGAGCGGGCCAGCGTTTCCGGCACGAGCGGCGTCGCCGCTGGCGACGCAGATGTCGAGTTGACCCTGCGCGCGCCCGGCGCGGAAGGACTCCCGCGAGGCGGCGCGCGATCGTCGTCGCTGGCGCCGCAGAAGAGTCGACGGAGCAGGTTCTGGCTTCCTTGCGCGAATTGGCGGAGGACGCGCGGCCCGTCTAGCTGCGACCCCCCCGGCGCAGCGCGGCCGCAGCGCGAACGCGCCGTGCGCGACGCTGCTGACGCGGGAATCCGCGACGACAAGGGCGCGCTGATTGAGGCAGACCCCTGCTTCGCGCGCGCGCAGCCCGACTCGAGCCGGACGCGCGCGCGGCGCAGGCGGCGCGCGAGGCTGTCCGGCGAGGCGTTGCCCCTCAGCGCCGCGCGCTCGCGTCGTTCCGCGCCCCGACCCAGCGGGAAACAATGCGATCGTCGATCTTCAGTGCGGCGGCGCGCGCCCTCCCCGCCGCCTGCCGATAGCGCGGCGGCCTCGGCTGTTCCATGCGTCTCGCGCTTCAGTTGGAGCCGATCATGGGGGGGGGGGGGGTCGTCGGCGTTTGTGCGGGGCACTCTTCGTTGGGTCCTCCGCGGGAATGCGAATGGAGCTGTTCTCCCCCGTCGCGCGCCTTCCGCGCGTTCGCCGTTTGTCGGGCTCCGCGGAGTCTTACCCGGATGGAGAAATCTACATGGGGTTCGGCGCGCGAGCCATGGTTCCCCGCGCGCGCGGCCCCAGCATCGCAGCTGTCCAATGTGGCGCGGGGTGGCCTGACAAAAATTAGACGGCGCGCGCGCGCGAGCACCCTGCCCCCTCTTTAGAGCAGCGCTTCTTCCGAAAAGTCCCAGGTGCGCTTTGCGTTGCGAGCAGCTGCGTCGGAGGGCTTCGTCGCTCCGTGCTCTCCCGCGCCCCCGGCCCCGTCGTCTGCAGGAGTCTCATCGACGTTGCTTGGGCAGCGCGGAGGAATCGGAAAGGGCCCCATCTGCGATTCGCCCGATTTGCGAATATGCTTGCCATGTTTGTGCTTGTGGCTTGCATGACTTGCAGCGCGGCCGCTGTCGCAGATTCGCGGCGCCCCTGGCCCTCGCGTCGCGGCGCGCAGGGGCGCGCGTGCAGTTGCGGACAGGCGCGCGTCTGAGGCGCCGCGGGGGGGGGAAGCGCCTGTGCTCGAAGTGAGCTTGGCGGGCCAGCGCCGGCAGGGCGCTGGCGGCGCGTCTCGACGCGGCACGGCCAGGGCGCCCCGGCCGCGCCTTATCCAGAAATAGCCGATCTCATAAGGCGCAGCGCGTCGCACGATGGAAGACGCGCGACGCCAACCAGCCTGCAGTTCACTTGAAGAGGACAGGCGGGCCGTCGAAGCGGCGCGCCCCCGCGGCGCGCGCGCGCCGGGGCGCCGAGCCCGCCGTCTCATCGGCAGGCTGGCATGCGCAGCGTCCGCAGTAATTTTTCGCACGCGTTCGAAATCGCGCAAGATTTGATCGGCAGCGCGGTCGCGGAGTTGGCGCGGCGCTCGGGAAATTCTTCTGCGCAAAGGGCGCTCGCTACGAGGCGCGGCCCGCTTGCCGACGCAACGACAGCGCGCGTCGTCGGTTGCCGCGGCCGCCGAAGGCCGTGGGAAGTTGCGCAGAGGCGCGGACCCTTGGCGATGGCTTGCGCCGCCAGATCGGTTGCGGCGTTTCTCCTGCAGCCGAGAAAATATATCTTTCCTATCGCGTCGGGTCGGCCGCGCGGCGGGCGCTGCCCCTGCGGTGAAATTGAACGTGGCCCCGCGTCGGCCGGCGGACGCAGCGATACTTCGAGCGATTTCAGACATCGAGCAGCGCCGGAACTTGGAGGGCGCGCGGCGCATGGAGCAGGTCGCCCGCCGCCATCGCATCCCCGTCGCCGCGCGCGCAAGACGCGCCAGACGCCCGATTTGGCGAAGGCGGCTTCTGAGATGGCCGGCGCGACGCAAACCGTCTTGGATGCGCTGCGCGCTGGGCCCGGCGCAGATGGCAGCGCCGTGCCAGCGGGCGGCCTCCGTCGAGCCGCGTTCAGCGACAGCGCCGCGGGGTTTGTTGAATTTGCTCGGCAAGGTAACGGACCGCAGGTAGCGCGCCTGGGCCGCTCGCCCGGGGCGCCACGTTTGCGCGGCAAGGGTGGCGTTCGAGCAATTCCCCCCGCGGTGCCGTTCCCGACGATGGCTTCCCTCGTCCAGGCGAAAGTCGCGCGCCCTCGCCGGCGCCGGCGCTGCGCTTGCTGCCCCAGTCAATGGAAAGACGGCGCGATGCTTCCGAGCAGCTGGATCCCAGCGCGAACCGTTGAGTTGCGCGGGGGGCGGGCGCCGCTGCTGCGACGGGCCCGCCAGGGCGACATCGCCTTGCGCCGCGCTGGAGGAGAGCGCCCAGATTCTGCGCATGGAAGCCGCGCTCGCCAAGGCCGAGGGATTCCCGCTGAAGTCACGGGTCCGCTGGCGGCGCTGGCTGCACGGCGCGCGCCAAGGCAGAGGTGGGCATGGTTCGGGAGGCGGTCGCCAGAGGCCGCTGACGCTGCCGCGCGACGCTGCGCTGCGCGGTCGCACGCGGCCCAGCGGCCGCAACGGCGCGCTTGCTGCGGCGGCCGCGCCGACGGCGAGGCGACGCGGGCGGGGGTGCGATGGAGAGCGTTTGATTCATGGCGCGGCAGTTTTGGGCCACACGCGCGCGGCGCGCCCCTGGGGCGAGAGCTTGCCCGCGGAAGTTCGCCGGGGCGGCGCGGCGCAGCTCGCGGGGCGAATCGCTTGGCTTTCGCTTCTCCCGCGCGGCCTGAGCGCTGGCGGGCCCCGCCTGGGCGGACCTAGAGCCGCCGCCCTGGTGCCTCGGGCCATCGCTGCGCAGCGGCCCGGCCTGGGCGGGCCGATGCGTGGCCTCCTCGCGGGCCGGGCCCGTCGCGCGGCCTGCCGTGCTCGAGGGCCTGGTGGGCGGTGCATTGGGGGCCGGGGGCGAGGGCGTCTCCCGGCGGGAGAAACGAGCGGAGTTTCGCCGAGGCCCCCGCCCCAGAGACCAAGGAGAGGTCGCGACTGGGCGAGGCGCGCCGCGGAGCTGGGCTGCCGCCCGAAGGCGCGCGCGAGCAAATGACTAATTCAGAGCGCGCGCCGCGTCCCCCGCCCCGCCCCGCCCCCAGTTGCGATCGCAGTCAACTCGCGCGCATTTGTTGGCGCGCAGACCGCGCGAGCGGCTGGGCGCGCGCGCGCGTTTGATCTGCGCGGCGCGACGGGTGCTCGCGGCGGGGCCAGCGCCGACGCAGCCGACGCCTGGCGCTCTCCGCCCCGCCTCGCCTGGGCAGGAGGGGCGAGGGCAGGTGCGACGGCGCCCGCGCGGGCTCGCGACGACTCAGCTCGCGAAGCGGGGGGGGGCGCGGGAAAGCACGCGCGCGCGAGCATCCCCGGCGCCTTCACTTGGCATGTTTTTTGTTTTTGTTGGGTTGCGCTCGCCGCGCGTGGGACTTGCAGTTCTGGCGTGGCGCGCCGCAGCTTCCTCAAGAAGCGCGATGGGCGAATGCGCTTCCGACGCGGGCGTCGGCAGGACCACGTGCCCCGCCGCCCTGGTTCAAGCGATTCGAGGGCGCGCGGCGCGCGGGAGATTCGCGCGGCTGGGCTCGCAGCGGCTGGCGCGATGCAGCGCGTCTATTTCGCTGTATCCGCGTGCGCTGCCATAGCCAGCGCCGCTCGATCATTTCGCGCCGTCGCAGCCGGCCGGGCAAGCGCGCCGCCGGATCGACGCGCGGCCGGCGACGCGCGCGTCGCCAGGCGAGCGGGCCAGCGTTTCCGGCACGAGCGGCGTCGCCGCTGGCGACGCAGATGTCGAGTTGACACTGCGCGCGCCCGGCGCGGAAGGACTCCCGCGAGGCGGCGCGCGATCGTCGTCGCTGGCGCCGCAGAAGAGTCGACGGAGCAGGTTCTGGCTTCCTTGCGCGAATTGGGGGAGGACGCGCGGCCCGTCTAGCTGCGACCCCCCCGGCGCAGCGCGGCCGCAGCGCGAACGCGCCGTGCGAGACGCTGCTGACGCGGGAATCCGCGACGACAAGGGCGCGCTGATTGAGGCAGACCCCTGCTTCGCGCGCGCGCAGCCCGACTCGAGACGGACGCCACCGCGGGCGCAGGCGGCGCGCCGACGCTGTCGGGAGGCGTGCCCCTCCGCGCCGCGCGCTCGCGTCGTTCCGCGCCCCGACCCAGCGGGAAACAATGCGATCGTCGATCTTCAGTGCGGCGGCGCGCGCCCTCCCCGCCGCCTGCCGATAGCGCGGCGGCCTCGGCTGTTCCATGCGTCTCGCGCTTCAGTTGGAGCCGCTTATGGGGGGGGGGTCGTCGGCGTTTGTGCGGGGCACTCTTCGTTGGGTCCTCCGCGGGAATGCGAATGGAGCTGTTCTCCCCCGTCGCGCGCCTTCCGCGCGTTCGCCGTTTGTCGGGCTCCGCGGAGTCCGTGTTCGGCTTTGGCCACGCCCCAGTTCAGAGCGTCGCTCGGGCCCCAGGGTTGGCCGCGTCTTCGGCGCGGACTGGCGCTCGGATTTCTGCGTGGCAAGCGGCGCTCTGCCGCGCGCTCCGTTGCTCTTTGCTTGACGAGCGCTTCGGTTCGCAGGCGAGTGGTGCAATCCTCGGCAGCGCAGGCGCCGTGTCCGCGGGCGCCAGGCCCGAGGTGCCTCGCCGCTGCATCTGCAGCGCGGGGAATGATTTGCAGGCTGCCAAGTTTGCTTGCTTCAGGGCGCCCGCCAGAGCGGGCGGCGCCACGCGCCCGACGTAGAGCGCGCCGCCCTGCCGCCGATGAAGCGCTGCTCGTTTGCGCGACGCAGTGCGCGACTTTGCCGCGCTGTGTCTCGCGCGGCAGCGGCGACGGCGACGACGAACCTCGCGCCGTCAGCGCGCGATTAGAGTTCAAGCGCAGCCCGCCCGGCTGCTTTCATTGCATGGGCTTTGAAATCAACGCGCGCGCACGCGCGCACGCGCGCATATATACAGTTATAACTTATCACGTATATACATATATAGGTGTATATATACACACATGTATTTATTCATGTATACATATACACATGCGCGCAGAAGTACGCATTCCCCAAACAGTGGTTGCAATTAGGGCGGTTCGTTTCTTTCCTAAGGAACTGGGCTCCGTTGTCGGGTCCGCCGCCCTGCGGTCGCCGTCGCCGCTTCGTCGCCGCCTGGCGTCTGGCCCCGTTGTCGGGCCCGCCGCCTCGCGGTCGCCGCCGCCGCCCCGCCGCCTCGCGCGCGTGGGCGACGCGGCGGCGCCGCGCCCGTCGCGCCCGACGCGCCCGCCCCGCCCGCCCGCCCAACCCGTCGTCGTTTGCCAGCGACGAGTTCTGGTGGGGGGGTCCAACATGTTCCGTTGCTTCGCCAGCTCGATGCGCCCCCTGGAAGCAATCCAAGGCCTGCGAACTTGCAGCCCGCCTGCTCGCGCGACGTGGCATGTCGTTCCCCACGCGCGTGGATTCGCGCTTCCCCGCTTCAGCTTGCTCGAACAATCGCTCTCGCGCGCCAGCGCGGCGCCGCGCGCGCGGCGCTTCTCGCGCATGGAGCCGAGCGCCCGCCACGCGCTTGCCGCCAGAGGGTTGGGATCTCCATCTCTCCGAGGCGCGCTGCTCGCCGGGTCCGCCCGCGTCGCCGCGGCGCGCGAGGGGGGCCCGGGTGCTCGCCGCGGCGAGCTCGCGGCCAGAGCGAATCGCCAAGCCGCGACGCTGGCCGCCGATGGGCGCGATGAGCGCTCCGCTGCAGCACTCTGTCTGCGCGCTAGCATGTCTCGCGATTGCGGCGTCGACGGCGCCGCCGCGCACTGCGGTCGCGCGTTGGCTCGCTGGCCCGCGCGCGCGCGACGCGACTCGCGCGTTGCCTGGCGGCCCTGGCGCTGGGCAAGCGCCGCGGCGCCGCCTCGGAGGATGTCCGCGCGGCGAATGGGCTCGCAGAGCTGCTCCACGCGGCGGGGAAGGGGGGGTGACCGTCTGCGCCCGCCTCGGCGAGCGGGCGCGCAGCCGCGGAATCAGGCCTTCCCAGACGCCCCAGCTGCGTCAATCCGCGTTAGCGCCGACATTGGCATGGAGCGCGCAGCAGCGAAAGAAAAAGTGACCTTGCGCGAACTGGCGTGCGAGCGCGATTATTCCGCGTGCCCGTCAGGCCCTGGCCGGGTAATCCCGCGGCGCCCGCCGCCGCGCGACCCGCGCCAGGGGGGGCTGATTTGGGCGACGGCGTTCATTGCGAGGCGAAGACACCGGGCATATGATTATTTGGCACGTCAGACAGAGCGCAACCGTTGCAGGCACCCTTGGGTTTCGCAGGTCGGGGCGCGGGCGTCGCCGCCAGTGCCCGCCGCGCGGTGCGATGGCTATGCGCAGCAGGCTCTTGCAACTCAGTCGTTGAATTTGGTTCCATGCGGCGCGCTGCGAGACGCGCGGCAGCGGGCTTTCCGATGGCGCAGGGGGCATGGCACCACGCGAAAAGATTGACCTCGCGGCGAGGTGCGCTGCCCTGCGCAATAGCGGACGCAGCCGCCCCCAAGCGATGTTGCGGTCCAAGGCAGGTGCGGAGGCAATCTTCCCTGCGCAGGTATTTGTCAGCGATCCCGAGAGGCCGCGTCTGCCGCGCGTTTCTCAGCGCAGGCGCGGCCCGGTGCTCGCCCTTACTGATTATTCAGCTCCGTTCCCATCGTTCGGGGTCATTGGACTCCGACGGCCGTTGCTTGCTCCATGAAGCCCGAGGTCGTTCCTTGCGTTCCGTCGCAAAACGATCAGCGCAGTCGCTCGACCGCGCCGTCGGCGCGGCCGCGCGCGCGCGCGGGCGCATTGAAGATCGCCTCGGAAATGTCAGGGCGCGCGTCAGCGTGACAGGTTTTCCGGTTTTACCAGGATGGAGAAATCTACATGGGGTTCGGCGCGCGAGCCATGGTTCCCTGCGCGCGCGGCCCCAGCATCGCAGCTGTCCAATGTGGCGCGGGGTGCCTGACAAAAATTAGACGGCGCGCGCGCGCGCGAGCACCCTGCCCCCTCTTTAGAGCAGCGCTTCTTCCGAAAAGTCCCAGGTGCGCTTTGCGTTGCGAGCAGCTGCGTCGGAGGGCTTCGTCGCTCCGTGCTCTCCCGCGCCCCCGGCCCCGTCGTCTGCAGGAGTCTCATCGACGTTGCTTGGGCAGCGCGGAGGAATCGGAAAGGGCCCCATCTGCGATTCGCCCGATTTGCGAATATGCTTGCCATGTGTGTGCTTGTGGCTTGCATGACTTGCAGCGCGGCCGCTGTCGCAGATTATCCAGATTTGCGCGGGCCCCGCCACTGGCTCTCGCCGCGGTGGCGCGAGGGGCGCGCGTGAAGTGCGGACGGCCCCCCAGAGGCGCCGCGGGGGGGGGAGGAAGCGCCTGTGCTCGATGTGAGCTTGGCCCGGGCAGCAGGCAGGCAGGGCGCTGGCGGCGCGTCTCGACGCGGGCACGGCCAGGGGCGCACCCCCCCCCGGCCGCGCCCTCTTATCCAGAAAATAGCCGATGTCCATAAGGCGCCGCGCGTCGCACGAATGGAAGACGCGCGAACGCAAACCAGCCTGCAGTTCACTTGAAGAGGACAGGCGGGCCGTCGAAGCGGCGCGCCCCCGCGGCGCGCGCGCGCCGGGGCGCCGAGCCCGCCGTCTCATCGGCAGGCTGGCATGCGCAGCGTCCGCAGTATTTTTTCGCACGCGTTCGAAATCGCGCAAGATTTGATCGGCAGCGCGGTCGCGGAGTTGGCGCGGCGCTCGGGAAATTCTTCTGCGCAAAGGGCGCTCGCTACGAGGCGCGGCCCGCTTGCCGACGCAACGACAGCGCGCGTCGTCGGTTGCCGCGGCCGCCGAAGGCCGCGGGAAGTTGCGCAGAGGCGCGGACCCTTGGCGATGGCTTGCGCCGCCAGATCGGTTGCGGCGTTTCTCCTGCAGCCGAGAAAATATATCTTTCCTATCGCGTCGGGTCGGCCGCGCGGCGGGCGCTGCCCCTGCGGTGAAATTGAACGTGGCCCCGCGTCGGCCGGCGGACGCAGCGATACTTCGAGCGATTTCAGACGTCGAGCAGCGCCGGAACTTGGAGGGCGCGCGGCGCATGGAGCAGGTCGCCCGCCGCCATCGCATCCCCGTCGCCGCGCGCGGAAGACGCGCCAGACGCCCGAGTTGGCGAAGGCGGCTTCTGAGATGGCTGGCGTGACGCAAACCGTCTTGGACGCGCTGCGCGCTGGGCCCGGCGCAGATGGCAGCGCCGTGCCAGCGGGCGGCCTCCGTCGAGCCGCGTTCAGCGACAGCGCCGCGGGGTTTGTCGAATTTGCTCGGCAAGGTAACAGACCGCAGGTAGCGCGCCTGGGCCGCTCGCCCGGGGCGCCACGTTTGCGC
>CAUYUJ010007050.1:0-10000 GCA_963575745.1 Prorocentrum cordatum
GCACGGGACGAGGGCCGAGGCGGCGGGCCGCCGCCCTTCCCCACCGAGCCCTGCGGCTCTTCACGCCGTGCGCCTCTGCTGGCGCGCAGGCCCTTTGCTCGTCGCCGCAGCAGCAAATCATGGGAGCCTGGTGTACAGTCGGGGCCCTGAAGAAGGAACCCTGTTCGTTGGGGAGGGGCTCCGTGTTCCTTGATCATTTCGCAGCTTGCCTGAGGTTTTCCTTGTGTTTTCGATGGGGAATCGAAGGTCAACTTATGGAAAAAAATGGCCTCGTTCCTTATTTAGGGTTCCTTAGGTCAACGCCCCGACTGTACCCTCTCGTAGTTCCATCTTCGGCGTCGACTAGCGTCGGCTAGTCTCTTGGAGTCGGTGGGATAGCGCCGATGTAGCGTCGGTTAGCGTCGATTCAGCGTCGATTCGCAACGGTTTAGCGTCGACTAGCGTCGGTTCGCATGAGTGTCAACAAGATGGTATGGGAGGCTCCCATGAGTTGCCACAGAAGTAAGACTACGCCAGAACTCGGATTGGCCCACGCTCTTTGACGTGCGCGTCCTGGGTTTTGACGGTCCAGTTTTCGAGGGACGTTTGCAGCGGGAGCTCGCGCCAAATGTCAGACTGGGTCTCGTGATTTTCATGATGGCCCCGCCAGGCCAACCCGAGTCCCCCGAACCCGAGTCTTACGTCCCCTCGAATGTGGGTCACGAAAACCAGCACGGGGTCGTCTTCGCCGCCGTTGGCGCGTACGCTGCTCGCGCAAGATCGTGCGTAGGCGCTCCTGGTCCAGTGTAGCGTGCCGCGCCGGCGGGCCGCAGAAGCCGTGGCGGAAGGTCGCCGTGCCATCTCGCGTAAAACCCGTTTTGGTTCGTCGCCCACACGGCCTCACTGCACCCGTGCCCTCGGACAATGCCAGCGCTGCTGCGCGCCTGCCCGTCAATGCTAGAGGAGACCGGGCGGCGCTCGCCGGCCACGGCAAGGCTCTCTCCTGGAGCTTCTGGTCAGAACGCGGCCCGCGAGAGGTCCGGGGAGTACCTGGTTTTGTTGGGGCTCAGGCGGTAGCAGTCCCAGACATGATGGCGTCGTAAAAAAATCAGGACGGGGTCGTAAAAAAATCAGGACGGGCGGTTTTTGAATATTTTCGCCCTCTAGAGGTCCTCGCCGGGCCTCGGGACCGTCAAAAAACGACTCAGGACGAAAAACCGGTCCCGGGGAAAGGGTCGGGACTTGCGGGGACGCCGTCCTGAAAAAATCAGGACGTCGCATGTCTGGGGTCGGATCCGCGGGCTCGCCATTCGCCCGTCTCCCGTCTCCTCCTCCCCCTCTCCTCCTGCCCCGTTGGCTCTTCGGGCTCGGGCGCGGGTCGGCCGCGGGTCACCGCGGTCGCGGCCTCGGCAGGGTACCCTTGTGTCCTGTGGTTCTGGAGGCCATGCTGCCGGAAGAGTCCTGTGTCCTGTCGCGCGTCCTGTGCGCAATAACCCGCCTGTATTGGCGAAGGGGGCTGCCCCTGATTCCCGGGCCGGCCATGCCGGGCATCGCCTTGCTTGTGCTCTTGGCAGGGCAGGCCTGCCAGGTCCACCCTGGGGAGGGGCGGACCGCTGCAGCCCGGTCCCGCCACGGCTCGGCCCCGGCACCGCGGCGGGGGCCGCCGCGGGGGTCGTCGCGGGCTGCCATCTGGAAGCCCGCAGCGGCGGCGGACACCCCCACCATTCGGGCGGTGGCGAGGAGGAGCCGGCAATGCCGGAAGGGTCCCCACGGGCGGATCCGGCAGCGCCAGACGAGGGCTTTCCCACCGCCCGGCCCCGAGGAGAGGCAGGCGGCACGGTCTGCGCCGCGGGGGGCGAGGAGGAGGCATGCCCGCTCCCCGCCGCCGGTCCCGAGCAGAAGGAGCTCGTGGAGTCGGGAGCCCCATCCCGCGGAGGCCGAGGAGCTCCCAGGCTCGGACCTGGACCCGGATGACGAGGTCCCGCTCCGCGCGTGGCCGCGCTGCTGGGGTGCCGCTTGCAGGACGGCGGGGTGGGCCCTCGAGGACAGGCGGGGCTGGCTTCTTCGATGATTGCGTGGGAAAGGAACCGCGCGCGCCAGGCCCCCCCTCCTCCCTCCATGCGGAACGTCACACGTGAGCCACACCCGTGTCGCCCATCGAGTTGGATCAGCAAGGGTTCTCGGGTTCACCTCGCTCGTGCCCGCTCGCAGTTTCCGACCGCCCACTGGCGAACCCCGCGCTCGTCCAGATCGAGCGTCAGAAGGGGCAGGGCTCACAAATCGGCTGCCTATCTGCTCCCCTCGTGCGCTGCTGCTCCTCCTGCTCCTTGTAATGGTCCGCCCGCTGCGCTCGCTTCAGACGTGTGTTTGCGGCGTCCACTGCCGTGGCGCCCGCGGCCCGCTTCGAGGGTGTCGAGGAGGCAAGCACCCGCCTTGCGTGCCCCCCTCTTCCAACTGCTCCTCGCTCCTCCTCCTCTTCTTCTTCTTCTTCTTCTTCTTCTTCCTCCTCCTCCTCCTCCTCCTCCTCCTCCTCCTCCATGCCTACCAAGGCCCCGCCATGCCCCAACCTCTTCCTGCTGCTCCTCCTCTCTCCCCCCCCTTGTGCCTTCAGCGAGCCGCCCGCGACAGGTCCTCGAGCCAGCTCCCAAGGCCTCGAGGAGGTCGACGACAGAGGATCAGCAGGCCAGGCCGGCCTCGCCGCGCGCGCCACGCCCGTTGCATGGCGAGAGGTTGTCGGGAACACCCCTTGGCGCAATGATCGAACCGGGCAGGGAAATACCGGGGACGAAGACCGACCGCTCCTCGCGAGGGGTCAACATCATCAAGGACAGGCGCGTCGTCTCTCAATCTGTGCGTGTTACCCGCTCGCCTGTTTACACAGTCGCTCACTGATCGCCTACAGGGGCCCGATAGCCCAGCCCGCCCATTGGTCAAGTCGGGCATTCACCACCCACCAAACCACCCCAACCCAACCCGAAGGCCCAAATTTACCCTCGATTTCCAGTGGGGGGGGGGGTTGGGAAACATCGAAAAAACACATGTGGAACCCTTACCCCTCCCAACCCGAAATTCGGGTCTTCGGGTTGGGTTGGGGTGGTCTGGTAGGTAGTCACATGTCCCTCTACCGGAGGATTCGCCCAAAATAGTTTGAAACATCAGCCTGGGACATGCCCGACCTAAGGTTGGGCACCGGTCCAGCTCTCTCCGTACCCCCGTCGGCCGTGCGAGGCCCCGCTCCCCGCCCCCCCCCCCCCTGGGCCGAGGCTCGAGGGGACCGAGGCCTTGAGGGCTCGGCCCCTCCGGGGCCTCTGGATCGGGGGTGGACAGAACCCCCAACAGTGACACGTCGATTAGTGAATTGTCCGTTTTCGGTTCTCGAGAGGGCGCCGTGGCCGTTATTTTCCAGGCTTGCGCCCGCCAGATTTGGGCCGCAGGTCGATTTCACTAAACCACGTTTTGCTAAAGGGGGGTCTGTCCATCCCCGACTGGAGGCCTCCAGTGACTTCCGGGGACCTCCAGACAACCCTGGATGTAAGTAGGGCGTGTCCCTCTGCTGGAGGACTATTCTCGAATATACAAAAAAATGTGTGTTCGATGTTTTGACCGTTTGTGCATATGTTTCGACCGTGTTTCATTTTCCTCCCACAATCCGCCTTTAGAAGGACATGCCCGACCTGACCCTGGATATGCCAGGGGGCCTCGAGATACCTCCAGTGCTCTTAGATCTTGTTCTCCTCCGACTCACTCTGCCCCCACCCCTCCTCCTTCCGCCTCCTTCTCTTCCTCCGCCTATCCCTCCCCCCGTCCCTCCCCATGCCCCTCCTTGCCCTCCTCCTCACTCTGCCCTCCCCCGGGCTCCTTCACTCTCTATCTTCGGCGTCACATTGGCACATTAGTACACTGTGTGCGTCGCCCCCTTTGGGGCAACGCGCGCACCGAGGAATCTTATAGTATATGCGTCGTGGCGGGCACTTTCTGTCCGTACCGCTAGGAGTACGATATATTGCAAGATATATTCGGGTCGAACGCACGCCTCCAAGGAGGTCACACAGTACTACATCCCCAGGGCGAAAGTTTCTTCCTCTTGGGCCGGGAACGACGGCTCGAAGTCATGAACAGACGCGTATGAGATAACCGCCATGGGATCCAGCGAAGTTCGCGCGAATCCAATTTTGTTATTGGTTTCTGTTTCGGTGTATCCGATTTCCGTCCGCACGGATCCGATTTCGGATTTTCTGGATCCGCGTGCGGTCCTGTTTTTTACGGCGGATCCGATTCCTACCCCGTTTCCAATAACATAAGGAAATTGAAACGGGGAACCGGAATAATCGGGTCCGCGGACCCGGGAACCCGCCCGTGTTAAGACATTACGGGGGAGGGGGGTTCGGTCATCGATGGGCCTTGCGCTGTCTCGCGCACTCCCATCATTTTTCCGCAAACGCGAGGTGGGAGGAGTATCATGGTGAGGAGGATGGTCACACAGGCGCACTGGTGATGGTGATTATGATTGTACTCTTCCTTTTGATGATGTGGGCGACGATCATGGTGGAGACAGTGAGGGTGGTGGTTCTGATTTATGAGTGATGATAGGTGATTGGTGATTGGTAATTGGTGATAGGTGATTGATGACTGATGGTTGGTGGATGATGATTGTTGATTGGTGATGATGACGACGTTGACGATGATGATGATGACCATGGTGGTGTTGATGATGATGTTTGCAATGCTGATGGTTGTGCTCATGGTGATGAGGATGAGGATAATGAGGATACTGATGCTGATGCTGATGCTGATGCTGCTGCTGCTGCTGCTGATGATGATGATGATGATGATGTGGCTGAGGATGATGGTGATGATGAGGAGGCGGATTCTGATGATGATGATGATGATGCTGATGATGATGATGATGATGATGAAGATGATGACTCCAATGGTGGTGATGCTGATGATATTGATGATGATGATGCTGCTGATGATGATGATAATGATGATGATGATGATGCTGATTCTCATGATGATGCTGTTGACGACGATGCTGATGCTGATGCTGATGCTGATGCTGATGCTGATGCTGATGCTGATGCTGAGGCTGAGGCTGAGGCTGATGCTGATGCTGATGATGATGATGATGCTGATGATGTCGGTCCTGGTGGGGGGGCGATTCTGATGATGATGCTTGGGAGGATGAGGTGGTTGAGGACGAGGTTGCTGAGGACGGGGATGCTAACGGAGCATGTTGTTATGGCGACGACGATGCATGTTGTTTGTTTAGGGGCGACCCGACGATGTCAGCCTCGACGAAGACGAGGATGAGGAGGATGTGGAGGTGGAGGAGAAGGAAGAGGGGGAGGAGGAGGAGGAGGAGGAGGAGGAGGAGGAGGAGGAGGAGGAGGAGGAAGCACGGCTATTGTGAGGGCGGTGATTGTCCTGATGTTTGAAACAATGAGGGCGAGGTGGATGAGGAGGAGGAGGAGGGATGAACATATGGAGGCTTCACTGCCCTGATACGCCCGCCTTGAAACGCAACACGTACACTGTTCAGAACGTCCGTGTCACTACGTTGCGTGTTGTCTCAGCGTATTGGCCCACGTTTTGGCGAGCGTATCGCGCACGACCTACGTGTTCAGTCTACGTGTTGAGCTCCGTTTCAATACGCTACGTGTCGCGTGCTGCGTATCAGGGCAGCTACGTATGGAGGAGACGGAGGATACGCATACTGAGGATGATGATGAGGAGACGGACGAGGATGTTACACACAAGATGGAGGAGGTGAGAAGGACATGGAGGAATAGGAGAAGAGGGGATGATGAGGCAGTGGATGACTATGCGGAGGAGAATGGATAGGTGGATAGAAAGACAATAAGGCGGAGGATGGGGGGAAAAGGAGGAGGAGGAGGAGGATGAGGAGGAGGAGGAGGAGGAGGAGGACGAGGCGGAGGAGGAGCAGGAGGGAATCATTGCCTTTCGCAGCTGCTGTGCGTCTGGCAAGGGTGCAAAGCCACAGTGATTAGAGTCCTCTGGCAGGGAAAGCGGCGGGAGGCTTCTCCTATTCCTGCTCCGCCTCCTCTTCCTCCTGCTCCTGCCCCTGCACCTCCCTTTCCTCTTCCTCTTCCGACCCCCAACGTTGCCCCCAGCAGTTATCTTTTTCATCGTTTCGTGACTCGCCAATTTCAAGCCTGCCTGGCTTGGTGCAAATTGTGTCATGGGGCTGTACGCTTCGTTCCGATACGTGCACTTAGTCTCAGTGGAGCCTGACTTTTGATGGGCTTGCTCTCATGTGTAGATGCTCTTACGGTGGCCTGTTGTAGCCATCTATGGTCCGAGGTCAAGCAGACTTTGACAGGATTGGACACTAGCGCATTTTCGCAGAAGTTGGGAGGGTGCGGGGTTGGGTGTGGGGGGCGGGGGGGGGGCGCGAGAGTGTGCAGCCATGTTTGTGTTTGCGTAGCCTCCATGTGCCGTGCACCCCCACCACCTCAGCTCAGGTGCGCATCCCATTGACTTGTCACATTCATGCTTCGTCTTGAGACGCCATCACCGCGGAGTTTGTTTGCAGACATGCGTCTTACATGTATGCCGTGTGGCCAACTTTAACATGCTTGAGCTCATGTGCAGTAGGAGACCGAGCCGCACAGCATCGCCCCAGCATCAGGTGCCGAGCAACTTGAGCGATTCGCGGCCACCGCCGCTGTCAAAGACCGCAACGACGCTTGCTGGCAGCTGCGCAGGGACCGCAACGACGCAATGGATCGACCCCGCTTCTTCTTCTTGATCCGAGGGTTCGGGTGCTGGGCGTACCTGTGCAACTATTTTATGTCATTTGTATCTCTCTCTCTCTCTCTTTCTCGTCCTCTCTCTCTCTCGCTCTATCTGTCTCTGTATCTTCGCTTACGACATGGCTGCATTGCTTGGTTTCCCTTGGGGTGGTGTGGCTGCAGAGAAGGGCGCAACAAGGTGGCCACAGGGAAAGCGGGGAGGATCTCCGAATTGCAGAAGTTGGGAGGCCGTGGTCTGTATATGCGTTGAGCACATGAGACTTCCCTCCCTTCTCCCCGCCGTCCACATCATCTGCTCTTCTTCCTCCCCGTTCTCTGCCTCTCTCCCTACTCCTACTTCCGTCTCCTCCTCCCGGTTCCCATCCTCCCTCTCCTGCGTATCCTCATCCTCCTCCCCCTTCACTTCATTATCCTCCTTCTCCTCCCCCTCTTCCTTCTCGACCACCCCCCCGTCTCATTGGCCTCCCCTTCAATTTTTACAACCCTCTTTCTCATCCTCGCACCCCTTCGCCTCGCCTCTTTCTCCCAATCCTTCTCATTCTCTCATATCCACTTGTAAAGCGTAGCGGGGTCGGGCGAGAGCCGGTAGGTTCTGCGACCCGTCTGCTCTTGTCTCGCTTTTTGGTTGTGACAGTGTCACCATCTAGGCTGCCCCCCGCAGAGTGGGCCGCACAGTTGATGCGGAGCGTGGGCCATGCTTCGTCGTCTGGATCTTTGCCTTCTTTGCCATAACCTTCTCCTTCCGCTCGCCTGCGGTTGGCAGGAGGGTTGAGAGCAGCCCTAGCCTTGCAGGTGTATCGTCACGCTCTTCACGTCACCGGGGAGACCAAAGGGTACCGATACCGCTACTCTCCGGACCTTTCCCGGGGCTCGTTCTGACCAGCACTTCGAGGCGAATCCAGCGGTGGCGACGAGGGCTTCCGAGGAGGCCCAGAAAGGGGAGGACGAGCGAAGGGTGGAGGCAGGGGTGCTCTGGGTTTCTTCATAAGCGTAGGGGGGGCGTCACCTCCGCAGGCAGCCCCGCAAAGGCCCCCGTCGCGGGCAGCCACCGCGCGCCGAAGGCGCTCCGACCCCCCGTCGCGGCGCGACGACAAGGCGAGGTTGACCCCCGTCGGGGGGGTCCCCCCCCACGCTTATCAAGTCACCGCCCACCAAACCACCCCAACCCAACCCGAAGGCCACGATTTGCCCTCCATTTCCAGTGGGGGGGGGTCGGGGAGCATCGAGAAACACGTGGAACCCGTACCCCCCCAACCCGAAATTCGGGTCAGATTCGGGTCTTCGGGTTGGGTTGGGGTGGCTTGGTAGGTAGTCATCAGGAAATCCAGAGTACTCCAGAGTTCGTAATAAAAGGGAGGGGGTCTGGACCCTCCAAGACAAGCCATTTCAGACCCACCCCCGTGGGAGAACCCTCCAAAACATCGTCCCCAGAGCCCCCCAGGCCCTCCAAGATAGCCTGGAAGAGACCCACCCCCGAAATGAGACCCCCCTCCCTTTATTACGAAATCCAGAGTGCCTTTTCCTTCTCCGAGGAGTGCCGTTCGCTGTGGGCGTCTCCGGAGGCCTCGGGCCTTCGGCGCAGGGGCTCGAGGGCTCCTGGCCCGCACGCTCGTGGCCGTGTGCTTCGACCGTCTATCGCAGTGCTCCCCCCCTGTGTGGGGGAGGGGGACAACGAGGAGGAGGAGGAGGAGGGGGAGGAGGAGGAGGGAGGAGGAGGGGAGGAGGAGGGGAGGGGGAGGAGGAGGGAGAGAGGAGGAGGGGAGGAGGAGAGGGAGGAGGAGGAGGGGGAAGGGAGGAGGAGGAGGAGGAGGAGGAGGAGGAGAGGAGGAGGAGGAGGAGCGAGGAGGTGAGGGGGAGGAGGAAGGGGAGGTGAGGGGAGGAGGAGGAGGAGGAGGGGGAAGGAGGGAGGAGGAAAAGGCAGGGAGGAGGAGGAGGAGGAGGAGGAGGAGGTCAATTCGAACGTGTTGCATTGCCCCTCGCCTCGCGTGTCCTCCAGCCTGCGGGGCCCTCGTGTGCCGCGGGCGTGGAGCGGGGCGTGGCCCGGCAGGAACGAGGCCCTCGGCCGCTCCGAGACGCCCACGACGGCACCGCCGCTGTCGAGGCCATTCGGTGCAGGGCAGGGGGAGGAGCGAGGAGCGAGGAGCGAGGAGCGAGGAGCGAGGAGCGAGGAGCGAGGAGCGAGGAGGAGGAGGAGGAGGAGGAGGAGGAGGAGGAGGAGGAGGACGCATTGATGATGCTGCATTGCCCCTCGCCTCGCGTGTCCTCCAGCCTGCGGGGCCCTCGTGTGCCGCGGGCGTGGAGCGGGGCGTGGCCCGGCAGGAACGAGGCCCTCGGCCGCTCCGAGACGCCCACGACGGCACCGCCGCTGTCGAGGCCATTCGGTGCAGGGCAGGGGGAGGAGCGAGGAGCGAGGAGCGAGGAGCGAGGAGCGAGGAGCGAGGAGCGAGGAGCGAGGAGGAGGAGGAGGAGGAGGAGGAGGAGGAGGAGGAGGAGGACGCATTGATGATGCTGCTGCTGCCGATGATGATGCTGATGGTGATTGCTGCTGCTGCTGCTGCTGATGGTGATGGATGCTGGTGATGATGCTGCTTCTGAGGATGGTGAGGGTGCTGACGGTGCTGATGCTGACGACGACGAGAACGATAACGACGACGAAGACGATGATCATGAGGAGGTTGATGCTGGTGATGATGATGAGGATGATGCTGCTGCTGAGGATGACGATGATACTGATGGTGATGATGATGATGGTGATGCTGCTGCTGATGATGATGATGATGCTGCTGATGATGGTAATGATGATGATGATTGTGATAATGATGAGTCAGGTGATGGTGATGGTGATGGTGTTGGAGATGGTGCTGGAGATGGTGCTGGTGATGGTGATGGTGATGATGGTGCTGGTGACGATGATCAGAATGATGATGTTGATGATGGTAATGATGATGCTGATGATGATGATGATGTGGTGATGATGAGGAGGACGATGATGATGTGCGGATGCTGATGCTGCTGATGATGTTTATGCTGCTTCTAATGCTGATGATGCTGACGATGAATACAGTACGATGATGATGCTGATGCTGATGCTGATGACTCTGATCATGCTGATGATGATGCTGATGATGCTGCTGCTGATGATGATGATGATGCTGATGATGATGATGATGATGATGATGATGATGCTGCTGCTGCTAATGATGATGCTGATGATGATGATAATGATGATGATGCTGCTGCTAATG
>CAUYUJ010007050.1:15000-25000 GCA_963575745.1 Prorocentrum cordatum
GGCCTCGGACTGTGCGTGAATGGGGGCCAGCAGCGTGCTGGCGTGGCCATCAGAAGGTAGGAGGAGGAGGAGGAGGAGGAGGAGGAGGAGGAGGAGGAGGAGGAGGAGGAGGAGGAGGAGGAGGAGGAGGAGGAGGAGGAGGAGGAGGAGGACAGCAGCTGCCCAGCGAGCGCCGTCGCCGCCCACGCCGCGCGGGCCCGCCCCTTCCCATCGCGGCGCTGGGCCGCAAGTCCGCGCGCGCGGTGCACCGACGGCCGCTCGTGTGGCCCGCCCTGTGGCCCCCGCCAGGCCCGCGGGGCTCACCACCCACCAAACCACCCCAACCCAACCCGAAGGCTCAGATTTACCCTTAGGGAGGAGGAGGAGGAGGAGGAGGAGGAGGAGGAGGAGGAGGAGGAGGAGGAGGAGGTTTCTAGTGGAGGGGGGTCCGGGAACATCGAAAAAACACACATATAAGGAGCCCATACCCCCCCCCAACCCGAAATGCGGGTCTTCGGGCTGGGTCGGGGTGGTCTGGTGGGCAGTCAGGGGCGAGATCACAGGCCCCGGCGCAGGGCCGATCTGGGGCCCTGGCAGCAGGAGCAGGGGCCTCGCTGCCCGCGCGCTGGCGCGGCCGTGGGGCGGCTCCGCTGCCGACATCGCCACCCCCCACGGCTCCTGCGCACGAGAGAGAACGCGCGGCGCCGTTGCCGCGCCTCCGACTCGGGGCCCGCCCGCCTGGACGCCAGCCAGAACATGCGGAAGACAAGAGGCGGCGCACGGGATCCCGTTCTGATTCGTCCGGTGTATCCTGCAGGCGCTGGAGGCCGCAGGCACTGCGCCACTCAGTCCACTTGCGCTTGCAGATCGGTTTCGAGGCAGCCAGCCAGGGGCCCATACAAATAGCGGCCACGGCGCAACAGTCGGGGAACAAGCACTGACACAGACATAACTTTTGGGAGGTCCGCGCGGATCTCTCGGATCGGCGCTGGACTCGGCGCCGAAGGCGCCGCCAGAGGGCCCCAGCGCCGATCCCAGAAATCCGCTCGGGCCTCCGAAAGTTATGTTGGTGTCAATGTTTGTTCCCTCGGCAGGGCCCACGCATGGCGGCTCAACGGCAAGCGTCACGCGGACGGCGCGAGGCCGCGGGCAGTCGGCAGAGGGCGCCGCCGAGCGCGGCAGCGTGGCAGGGCGGGTGGACAGGACGCCCGGCCGCGGGTGCGCACAGTGAGCGCGCCTGCGGAGGCCGTTCGATTGCGGCAGGTTCGCGCCGCGTTGGCGCGGCGGCGACCCCAGCGCGGGTGCTCGAGGTCCAACGCCGCCAGAGGCCTGGCACCAGCCGGCACAGAACGGTGTGCGCCGTCCGAAGGCCGCGACCGCTCGAGGTCGAAGGGCGTTCCACGCGGTGTCAGCCACGAATCTGCCCTACGCTCGCCCTGTCATGGCCTCCACGGTGGGCCGCGAGCCTGTGGCCGCGGGGCCGCTGCTTATTCAGCGGGCGCTCGCAGCACCTGAGAACGGAGGCTGTGCTGCAGCATCAGTGGTGCGCGCCGACGCGACGACGGCGACGGCGACGGCGATGGCGACGGCGGCGACGCCGACGGCGATGCTAACGGGGAGGACGAGACGACGACGGCGACGAGACGACGGAAGCGACGGAGACGGAGACGGCGACGACGACGACGGCGACGGCGACGGCGACGACGGCGGCGGCGACGACGACCACGACCACGACCACGATGACGGCGACGGCGACGGCGACGTCGACGGGGACAACGACGACGACGGCGACGACAATGACGGCGACAGCGACGGCGACGGAGAAGGCGTCGGCGACGGCGACGGCGACGGCGACGGCGACGGCGACGACGACGGCGGCGACGACCGACGACGACGGCGACGACGGCGACGACGACGACGACGACGGCGACGGTGGCGGCGACGGCGACAGCGACGGCGACGGCGACGGCGACGACCACGACGACCACGTCCACGATCACGACGACGGCGACGACGACGACGACGACGACGGCGACGACGACGGCGGCGACGACGGCGACGACGACGGCGACGGCGACGACGACGGCGACGACCACGACGACCACGTCCATGATCACGACGACGACGACGGCGACGGCGACGGCGACGGCGACGACGACGACGGCGACGGCGACGGCGACGGCGGCGGCGACGGCGGCGGCGACGACGACGTCGACGACGACGGCGCCCCAGGACTCCTGCGGTCTTAGGAGGTCTCCGGAGGCCTCGGGAGGAGCACGGATGCTCCCCGGGAGGCCCGTGGGGGCCTCCGGAAGCCCGGCCGGTCCAGCGACGGAGGAGCGCCTCGATCCTCCTCTCGCATCCCGTCTCCCTCCCTCCCTCCTCCCCCGCCTCCTGACGGCATAGATTTTCCTCATGGGCATGACGTTGTCGATCGTGTTGGTGATGTGCTCGTGGTAGTTGTTGCTGTTATTGAATATTCATCGAGAGAATGATCATTGTTGATCTCTGGAAGCAGTTCCGGGCGCTCTCGCCTCGACGCCGCCTACATTTTCTCTGAAAACGAGGCTCCCGCTCGAGCGTTGGCTTGACCCTAGAAGTGCGCCCTTGGAGGCCCAGCTACGACAACAACGGCTCCCGCTCGATACCTCCTCACAATTTACTTCGAGACACCCTGGCCAGAGAGGCCTCCGAACTCAGGAACGGCGCTCTCGCTCGAGTCTTCCTCGCAATTCAATCAAGTTGGCGGAGGCCCAGCCACGACGACAAAGGCTCCTGCTCGATACTTCCTCACGATTTACTCCGAGAGCCCCTGGCCAGGAAGGCCTCCGAACACAGGAACGGCGCTCTCGCTCGAGACTTCCTCATGATTCAGTCAAATTGGTGGAGGCCCACATGCGACGACAGGGGCTCCCGTTCGATACTTCCTCAAGATGTATTCGCAAAGGCCCTTGCCCACCGAGGTCCTGGCGCGCTGCCCACAGTCCCTCAACACACAACCCACTGAGGCCCAGAGTAAGCCCACAGGGACCGCAGCATGCTGTCCGCAGGCCCTCCAGCACAGCCCACATAGGCGCCAAGCGCGCCCACAGAGGCTCCCCCGCGCTGCCCACAGAGACCCCAAGCGCGCCCACAGAGGCCCCAGCGCGCTGCCCACTGAGGCCCCCGACACAGCCCACAGAGGCTCCAGCCCACAGAGGCCCCAAGCGCGCCCACAGAGGCCCCAGCGCGCTGTCCAATGAGGCCCTCTGGCATAGCCCACAGAGGCCCAAACCCCCGCCCCAAGCGTGCCCACGGAGGCCCCAACGCGCTGCCCACGGAGGCCCCCCGTTCCACAGAGGCCCCAAGGGCGCCCACGGAGGCCCCAGCCCACAGAGGCCCCGAGCGCGCCCACAGAGGCCTCCGCGCGCCGCCCACTGAGGCCCTCCGGCACATCCCACAGGCCCCAAGCGCGCCCACAGAGGCCCCAGCCTGCGGAGGCCCCGAGCGCGCCCACAGAGGCCTCAGCGCGCGCCCACAGAGGCCCCGGCGCGCTGCCCACCGAGGCTCCCGACCCAGCCCTTAGAGGCCCCAGCCCGCAGAGGCCCCGAGCGCGCCCACAGAGGCCTCAGCGCGCTGCCCACTGAGGCCCCCGACGCAGCCCACAGAGGCCCCAAGCGCGCCCGCAGAGCCCCCAGCGCGCTGCCCACTGAAGCCCACCGACACAGCCCACAGAGGCCCCACGGGCGCCCACAGAGGCCCCAGCCCGCAGAGGCCCCAAGCGCAACCGCAGAGGCCCCAGCGCGCTGCCCACTGAGGCTCCCCAACGCAGCCCACAGAGGACCCAAGCGCGCCCACAGAGGCCCCAGCCCGCAGAGGTCCCAGGAACGGCGCTCTCGCATGAGATTTCTTCGCAATTCAATTACGTTCGCGGATGCCCAGCCGCGACGACAAGGCTCCCGCTCGATATTTCCTCGCGATCTGGGAGGCCCTGGCCAGAGAGGTTCCCGATTTCAGGAACAGCGCTCTCGCTGTGGACATCCACGCAACTCAGTCAAATTAATGGGGACGCAGCCGCGATGACAAGGACTCCCGCTCGATGCTTCCTCGCGATTTGCTCCGAGAGGCTCTCTCGCGTGTTCCATCCTTCTCTTCCCCCGTCCGTCCTCCCTTCCCCTGTTTTAGGGGTTGCGCTGAATGTGCGCGGCAGGTAAGGAAGATACATCCCCGAGGGGGTACGGTCGGAAACAAAGAGGGCGGGTATCGAGGGCCTGGGATCTACGTGTTGCGTGGCACGCGATCAAATAAGAACACACTGTCTTAACATGATTGTTGTTGTTGTTGTTGTTGTTGTTGTTGTTGTTGTTGTTGTTGCTGCTGCTGCTGTTGTTGTTGTTGTTGTTGAACATTATTTATGCTAAAGAATAATTATTGTTGGGACCCCTGGTGCGCGACCCCCTCGCCGCGCCTAGGCCGCAGCCTCATTTTCATAATTTTCGTGAGGAAGTCTCAGGCAAAACGATGTGTACCAGATCCGGTTGTGTTGTTACGATCGGTTTTCCCTTGCAAAAAATAAGGCAAAGTGGACATTTCTTGTTCTAACATAACCAAACTTCAAGAATCCCTTGCAAAAAATAAGGTAAAGTGGACATTCGCGCGCGCAAGACGAAATCCTTCCAAAACCTTAGTGTTCGTAGCGATTTTAACATAAAAACATCAAAAAACCAATGGTTTTTCAAAAAAAAAATGTCAACATTTCATCCCGCGCGCTCTTGCGGATTTGTAGGGAACCCAACACTTTTTAAACATTTCTGTCAAACGGGCTTTTGCGAGCCACTTTTTCACGTGCTTCGAACTTCTCCAACAACGGTTGCGCACCTGTTAGGGCCATCATCCCTGTCAAATAATACCATGCGGGACACATTCGTTTTTTCTTCGCGCGCGCACGCCGAAATCTTCAAAAACCATTGGGTTTCTTAGGAATTTTAGCACCGCGCAACATAAAATCATACGAATCGCACCGTAGGTCCTCGAAAAACATTTATTCTAGCGTCAGGAACACGTTACCACCAAAAACCAGTACAGGTGTCCAGTGTTGGAACAGGGGGAAAAGTCGTATACTAAGCTAGCGTCCAGAAAATGTTACCACAACAAGTCACTGTACCCATGCGCCAGTGTAGTAGCCACGGTCGTCCGCAGGCCACGAAGTGAAGTGTCCGAACGTCATAGGGCGGGAAGCTGGGTGTGGGTGGTGGCGAAGAGTCGTTTGGAAATGTGGTAGAGCTTGAACCGGCCCCCCCACAAAGTGGGGGTATTGGCGGGCGTCGTATGAAAACCCTGGCACTGGTGAGAACGGAGTGTCCCCACGTGCTAGTAATTTTTGTTGTTGTTGTTGTTGTTGTTGTTGTTGTTGTTGTTGTTGTTGTTGTTGTTGTTGTTGTTGTTGTTGTTGTTCTGGCCGTCGTCCCTCCGTTTCGTCTTCTTGAGCGTCTTCTCCTTTTCGGGTTGGGTCTTGCCCTTTCCCTTGTTATTCTTGCCATTGCCCTTCTGGTTGTTGCTGGCGGGATCCTGGTGGTCGTTCCTCCCCTTGCCGTCCTGGTAGTTGCTTTTCCCGTTGAGGTTCAGGCTCCAGGACTTGTCCGGGTGGTTGTCGCCCCATTGATTGATCCAGTTGTAGTTCTTCCAACGCTCGTGTCCTGTACCGATGGCTGATGGAGTGGGCCAGGGTGTCGTAGCTCTGGATCGTGGGCGGCTCCAAGCTGATCTCCACGGTGGTTGCGCCGATCCCGATCCGCTCGCGGTTGCTCTCTGTGATGTCGCCATGGCTGGCACTTGAGGTGGGTGTCGTGGTGGTTGTTGCGCGCTGTAGTGCGCAGCAAGTAGCTGGCGTGCTGTGTGGAGCTGGTGCTGGATGTCGTGGTCGAGGAGTTCACGTGCAGCGGCCACTCGTAGGATAACGCGTGCTTGAGCTCGTTGTTCACGTAGCC
Source organism: Prorocentrum cordatum (assembly GCA_963575745.1). NCBI lineage: Eukaryota > Dinophyceae > Prorocentrales > Prorocentraceae > Prorocentrum > Prorocentrum cordatum. Next base: position 20,946 of record CAUYUJ010007050.1, read on the forward strand.
GTCGATGTCACGCTGGATTGGCTGAAGTCGCAGCCGTGGTGCCTCCACCTGGCAGGTGGCCCGAAGATGTTCCCGAAGCGATCTGTGAAAGTATGGGTAGTAAGGAGTGTAGCAGGTATGAGGATGCAGGGGATGTACATTGTACGTGGGAAGCATGAGGTTTCGGTCGAGGCTGGCCCCCTAGGGCTGGCGCACTGCCATGCTTTCTGGGCAACGTGGCTTCCTCCTCATCCTCCTCCTCCTTCTCCTCCTTCTCCTCCTCCTCGTGTGCCCCCGGATGTGGTGACGTTCACTCGGCTGGCCTCTATAGAACGCTGCCGCTGCGCGGGAGCTGCAGCGGCCCGTCGATTGGTGCAGTGTCAGCCCTCGTGCTGGGGCGCAGCGGGCTGTTCGGTGGAGGGAGCAGGAAGGGCCCCCCACAGAGGACGTACCCCCCGACGAGGAGCGACAACGAGGCGAGAGAGGAGGGAGGGAGGCGAGAGCAGGAACCGCCGAGCGCGTTCCACTGCTCGCAAAGTGCCTACTCTCAAACGTCAGAGTGCCGTGCGTCTGCCTTTGTGTAATTAATAAGTCCCCTGTGGCGGATCCAGGCCATCTGCGAGATGCGACTTTGCGAGTAGTGGAGCGCGCTTGTCTCAGGAAGGAGCTGGAGGGCGGATGAGGCGGGAGCGCCGCCGCGGGGCGTGACTCACCATACCCCACCGCCAGGGCCGCGCTCACACGCATCCGTCACGGAACAGGAAGGGAGAGGGGAGGGGAAGGGGGCGGGGCGGGGGGCGGGAAGGCAAAGCAGCAAGCTCCCGAGGCAGCCAGAGCAGAAGCGGGGCGGAGGAGGGGCGAGAAAGGAGGGAGGGAGGGAGGGAGAGAGAGAGAGAGAGACCCAGACGTCCGGCCGCTCCCGTTTGTTCGACGCGTGGGCCCTGGTGCGTCCGGCCCCCGGTGCGTCGCCGCCGCCCCTCCGGCCAGCTCCTGCGCGCACAATGGCGCAGGCGCGTGGCCCGACAGGCGCGCTCGACCGGCGCGCGCGCAGGCCCTCGGCCGCCTCTTGCGAGGGGCCGCGCGCTCGCCGACGGGGCGCTGCTCTGGCGGCCCCGCAGGGCGCGCTCCAGGCCCAGCGGGGCGGCCGAGAGATCGCTCGGAGGGCAACGACCACGCTCGGCTCCTCCTCTTCCCTGGCGTCCTCCTCTTCCCCCTCGCTCCTCCTCCTCCACCCCCTCGCTCCTCCTCCTCCTCCTCCTCCTCTTCCTTGCCGTCCTCCTCTTTTCCTCTCGATCATTGTGCTGCCCATCCCCTCGCCAGAGCTGCCGGCACGGCCATCGAGCCCTGCGTCGAGACGTGCTCGGGGCCGGAGGGCCTATGAGCAGATGGCTCCTGGGACGCGTGGGCCGCTCGTGCGTGGTAGACACCTTCAGACCAGCCCAACATGGCACCGAGACGACTGCAGTCAACCAGTATAGTAAGAATGCGCGATAAGGGTGCAAGGGCCTCGGACGCCCCCTTTCGAAGCTTTTCGAGCGGGGCGCGGCCAGCGAAAGCGGCGAAGGACGGGCCGATGAGGCAAGGATGCAGAGGTACCCCAGATTTCGTAATAAAAGGGAGGGAGTCACAACCCTCCCAGACGAGAAGTTTTAGACCCCCCCCCGTGGGAGAACCCTCCAAAACATCGTCCCCAGACCCCCCCAGGCCCTCCAAGATAGCCTGGAAGAGGCCCCCCCCGAAACGAGACCCCCCTCCCTTTGTTACGAAATCTGGAGTGCCCCTGGGAAGGCTGCCTCTCCTTCCCGTGCGGGCTGACTCTGCACGCCCGCGCCGATCCTGCCGAGGCCGCCGGCTCTCTGCAAGGGGGGGGCGTGCGGCTCGCCCGGCCGACCGCTCGACGCGCGGCACGACCGAAGTGGGCACGGACAGAATGGGCACGAGGCCCAAACAGTCTGTGGGAAAAAGCACAGTATGAGAAAATAAAAACACAGTGTGTGTTTTTTCCCACAGTGTTTTTTTTTCTCCCCACAGATTGTGTGTGTGTGTGTGTTTTTTTTGTGTGTGTTTTTTTTTCCCCACAGTGTGTGTTTTTTCCCACAGTGTGTGTTTTTTTTTCCCACAGTGTGTGTGTGTGTGTTTCTTACAGGCTCCTGTTCACTCTGAGCAGGACTCGCTGTTCGGTGCCGCCGCGGCCTCTGTGTCCACTCGAGACAGGAGGCCGCCTGCCCAGCAGCGGCCGCCGTTGGCCTGGGGCAAGACCTGCTGCTGGGCACTGGTGCCCCTCCTCGGGCGCCAGTGCCGGGCGGGGGGGAGGAGAGAGGAGAGACGAGGGGGGAGGAGGAGGAGGAGGAGGAGGAGGAGGAGGAGGAGGGAGGAGGAGGAGGCAGGAGGAGGAGGAGGAGGAGGAGGAGAGGAGCAGGAGGAGGAGGAGAGGAGGGAGGAGGAGGAGGAGGAGGAACTCGGCACTCGACAACGGCCCATCGTCCTCGGGCGCCCCCGAGGCGCGGGCGCGCCCGCCGCCGCGCCGCCCCTCCGCGCCCCAGCGGCCGCGCGCCGAGAGCACGAGGGGGGGCGCCAGGGGCGGACCTATAGTCACCACCCGCCAAACCACCCCAACCCAACCCGAAGGGTCAGATTTACCCTCGATTTCTAGTGGGGGGGGGGTCCAGGAACATCGAAAAAACACCTATGGAGCCCATACCCCCCCCAACCCGAAATTCGGGTCTTCGGGTTGGGTTGGGGTGGTCTGGTAGGTAGTCAGATAGACGGTGCTTTTGCGACTTTCGTGGGCCGTGCTCGCTTTTCGATCTCGCTTTGGCGTTTCGAAGGGGCGGATTGGGAGGACAGAACGAAGGAAGACGAAAACCAAAACGAAAACGGGAAACACCGTTTAGGTTCAGCCCTGGGGCGCCAGGGGCAGGCCCTATCGACGGTGCTTTGGCGACTTCGTGGGCCGTGCTCGCTTTTCGATCTCGCTTGGCGTTTTGAAGGGGCGGAGGGAGGACAGAACGAAGGAAGACGAAAACCAAACGAAAACGGACCTATAGACGGTGTTTCGGCGACTTCGTGGGCCGTGCTCGCTTCGAGCTCGCTTGGCGTTTTGAAGGGGCAGAGGGAAGGACAGAACGAAGGAAGACGAAAACCAAACGAAAACGGAAAACACCGTTTAGGTTCAGCCCTGGGCAGGGGCGGACCTCTAGACGGTGCTTTGGCGACTTCGTGGGCCGTGCTCGCTGCGATCTCGCTTTGCGTTTTGAAGTCACCACCCGCCAAACCACCCCAACCCACCCCGAAGGCCTCAATCTGCCCTCCATTTCCAGTTGGGGGGGGGGGTCGGGAAACATTGAAAAGACACATCTGGAACCCTTGCCCCCCCCCACCCGACATTGGGGTCTTCGGGTTGGGTTGGGGTGGTCTGGTAGGTAGTCAAAGGCGGAGGGAGGACAGAACGAAGGAAGACGAAACCAGAACGAAAACGGGAAACACCGTTTAGGTTCAGCCCTGGGGGGCGCCATGGGCGGACCTATCGACGGTGCTTTGGCGACCTCGTGGGCCGTGTTCGCTTCGATCTCGCTTTGCGTTTTAAAGTCACCACCCGCCAAACCACCCCAACCCAACCCGAAGGCCTCAATTTGCCCTCCATCTCCAGTTGGGGGGGGGTCGGGAAACATCGAAACAACACATATGGAACCCGTACCCCCCCCACCCGACATTGGGGTCTTCGGGTTGGGTTGGGGTGGTCTGGTAGGTAGTCAAAGGCGGAGGGAGGGACAGAACGAAGGAAGGCGAAACCAAAACGAAGACGGACAACACCGTTCAGGTTCCGCCCGGGGGGGCGCACCTGCGCCACGCGGCGGGGCGTGCTCCGCGGAGCCGGGGCGCAGAGCCGCCGGCCCGGGCGGGAGACGTTCCCGCGCGTCGTCCCGGGCGCTCCGGCAGCGGCGGGGCGCCCTTGGCGTGCCTGCGGTCCTGCCGGGCAGTGGTCTGAGAGCCTCGTGCGGCTCCCACGATAGGGCGACGAGATTTAGACATCTCCACTGCTCCTGGCCAGGCCCATCCTGAGCCCAGGAGCGGTT
>CAUYUJ010007050.1:30000-49353 GCA_963575745.1 Prorocentrum cordatum
TCCAAGTCTGGTCCAAATCCGGTCCAAATTTGTTCCAAATCCGGTCCAAATCAGGCACACATTGGACAGTGCCAGGGGCCACGCAGGCTCCCATAGAACGGACACCAAAGTCTCGGCGCTGGTGCCTAGGCTGGTTGGGCTACGCGTAGGAGTGACCTTTCGCCAAGGAGTGACCTTTCGCCAGAGTGGCCTTTGGTGCGGGCCCAGAGGGGTCCCCCGATCGCCGGACGCGATGCGGCAGTGGCGTTTTGCGCGCTCGTGTTCAGTCCCCCCGCGGCCCCCCAAAAGCCGCGCACCAAAGGTCACTCTTGCCCAGGGTCACTCTTGCGTGTAGTCGTCGATGAAGCGCCTAGGGGGGCGCGGGCCTTTGCAACCTTGATCGGCGAGGGCTTTCGCACCTCTGGGCGGCGAGGCTTGTCTCTCGCGACGGACGGCCGTGAGCCGATCTTTGGATGGCGAGGCTTCGGGGTGCTGCTCGTGGTCGTTTCGGAGCCTCCGGGGGGAGCTTCTCGTCGCCACGGCTGGATCCGCTTCGAAACTCTGGGCAGAACGCACCCCCGAATGACTCCAGTGGTCGACGTTTGACCCCCGGTCCCATACTTCCTGCATACGTGTCACTTCTCACAGCATCACGATCATCGCGATGCGGGAGCCGCCAGGTTGCGGGGACCTCTCTGGCGAAGATTCAGCTGCGTCCCAGTGGACGAGTCTTTGATGAGGCCCCATGGCCACCGCGATGTAGCAGGGATTGCATTTGGGCATCCGAAAGAGGAGCCGCCAGGGGGTGACCACTCATACCCATACTAATTTACATTCAGACAAATTAGTATTCAGCCGCTCATACCTTCTCATACTCAGACTCTCGTATAAAGGGGGCCCGCAGCAGAACATGTATACACAAGGGCCGCCGCGTCGAACATTTTACAGCTGTTTTGTGAGTTCTCGGGGCATCCTGTGAGACTTTCGGGGACTCCTGGGAGGCTTCAGGAGGTTTCCTGGGGGCCTCAGACGTGGGCTTCTTGGTGCCTCTTGGGGGCTCTCGCGTCTTTTTGCCGGGCCACCTGCGGGCCATCTTGAGGCCTCTTGGGGCCGGCGTGGGGTTACCTTGGCCTGGGGCCTGGCCCGTGGGTCCCCGCTCTTAGGCCGCTCTTGGGGTCCCCCTGGGCCCCTCTTGGGGCCCTCTTGCGGGATCTCTGGGCCCTGTTAGGGCTCGTGCGGCCTTCTTGGATCTCTCGTGTGTCCCCTTCGAGGCTTCAGACGCGCATTGCAGCTTGCATTGGCGAGGACGCCACGAGCATCACCAAACTATCAGTTAAATGAAGCGTTTTGGGCTTCTTAGGGGCTTCCGATGTGAGGTTCCTCTGCCATCTTGGGCCGTATTCGGGGTCAGTTAGAATCTTGGTGCAATATTAGCCATGGGGCCACATTTTGGCTTGATACTCACTCGCCGGGGGTCTTGGGCACATCTCGAGGCCATCTTTGGGCCAGCGTGAGGCTTGACACGCTTTGATCAGTGCTCTTGGGGGGCTACTGGGGTGCTCTTCAGCGCTCTTGGCGCGTTCTGCGGCCCAGTGAGGTCCGCAGTCTTTCCAGGGGTGCCCTCGCACCCGCGGGCTAGAAAAGCAACTCAACCACACTACCCATTGTACGTGCTGGGCGGATCTACCACGCCGTTGGCCCGATGGGCCAGCGAATTGCATTCTCAGGCGGCATCAAAGGAGAGCTTGTCACACGCCAATCGCGCTACAAGCGCCACGGCGGATCTATACGCCTTGCAAGCGCCTGAATTGGTTGCGGACCTGCCGTAGATGATGGTCGCTTTGGGCCTATAGGCCTGCTGGAACTGACGCTGTGCTCAAGTTTCACTCTCGCAAATAAAGGTCGCCATTGCAAGATCTCCAGACGGAGGGCTTGCGGCCTGCGCAGTTTGTGCATCTTGCAAGCGTCGCGCTGTCCTCCAGCCACATTGTCCTGCTGTGCTTCACCTCTTCCCCGCTGCCCTTCCCATCGTACTGTGCCCAGCCCGTCTTCTCCACTCCCTGGACACCCGTCGCTCCGTGCGCTGCGCGTCCGATGCTCCTCTCGCTCCCCCGGGTCCGTTCGCGCGCTTCCACTTGTTCAAGAAGCCCAGGCCGTTTCGCGGGCAGGAGGACAACACGAGTGAACATATCCTGGGGACGTTCCCAGGACCTCACTGCGAGGAAGAGGAGATCGGGGAGGAGTAGCCACACTGCGCCTCAGCATTTGTCTTGCCCTACATGTAGCATGGGTTGCGGATTCCACCTGGCCCTCCTCGACCGACCGACCGAGGGAGAGCCAGATGAGGTGCCTTGGCATCCAGTAGCCTTGATCCCCAATTTTCGTCTCCCCCCCTTTATGGCGAAACTAAATCGCGTCTCGCCCCTGGAAGTGATATCCCGCCCCCAGGCCCCTCAGTGCGGGATCCCTCCAAGATCATTCTAGAATTCCGCCGTCGCCAGTTTTGCTCAAGGTTGTTTTTGCTGAAGCGATTTTGGTCGAGATCCATTTGTCTCAGACCTTATGGCTCTGGTTGAGTCGTGCCGATGTCAGTCTTTGCGAATAGCGCCGTCCCTGTAGTTTCGGGCGGGTTGTAGCAGTCAGGGTCCACACAATGTTTCAGTTTGCATAGTTTCGCGCCGCTCGTACTTCTCACGTGTGGCTCCATCGTTTGCGTCATTCGTGGGTGCAGTGCCCATTGCTCGACTGGCTTCGCATACGTCGTTTTTGAATCCAAGGTGTCCTACGGCGAGCTCCTTTGGTCGTGTGCATGCTATGTCGGGCAAGATCGGGACTGGCACTTTGACTGGTCACGGATATCGAGCGGCGAGAGTTGGGGACCGCGTCCATTTTGTTCATCGTCTTGGGCGGGGGCATTTCTTGGGCCCCCCAACACCACAACATTTATCATGTTAACCACAAGAGTGGAATCAAGACTAATAACCATGTGACTAACCTAGAGTGGGATATGGCTTCAGAGAATGCACGTCGTTCGCTCCTTATCAGCCCGGGTCGGAAAACTGGTGGGTGGTTGCGCTCCAGGCTAGTGTTGGCCAGTTTCGTTGGGACAGTTGCTTGGGCCCGGTATTCTTCCATGTCCGAAGCTGCGCGGCAATTGAGCATGCATGCGTCATCGATTTCAAGATGTTGTTCAGGTTCTTTGAAGAAAACTAGCAGCCTCGAGTACAAGTACGAAAGTTCGGACGCATTGGAACAGACTCTTGGAGAGGAATGGAGGCAAGCGGTGCATCCAGACACCGGAGAATTTCTGTCGGATTGGATGTTCAGCTGTGAAGGCCGTTTGAAATTTTCGAGGATCCGTGTAGTTTGGGCACTCGGGGTGCCGATCGTTTTTTGTTTCCCGACTCGTCCGCCTTGCCTACCGCGGCCGCCAGATCCCCAGGTTCACCGAGTCCCCGAGACTCCCGCCCCTCCAGACCCGACCTGCCCACTTTGTATACCGCGGCCGCCAGTCCTAGGTCCACCGAGTATCCCCGAGACTCCCGCCCCTGTGACATAACTGACAGCACATATCATAACGGAAAACAGCATGACAGAACAGAGCCTACACATTGAAGTTGACATGGCATAACAGGGCATATTATTAAACAGCATCGCGTACCAGGGCATGACATATCACAGCACAGCATGCCACGACAGAGTGGAGCATACATGCCATCCATGTCATCATATACCATCAGATAGCATACCATAGAAGTGCATACCATGCCATAAAATAATAACAGGACCGACCATGCCATACCATTGCATACCATACCATACCATAGCACGGCGCCACACAACATCGGAGGTTGAGGGGTGAGATCGCAGTGGAACGGAGACCCCCAACCGGGAAATCGTTTCGTTTCGTTCGTGTCGTGCGTGCGGGCGAGACGAAGCTGCGTGGGTGCGCGAGAGGAATGAACCCGCCGTTGCTAGGGCGAAGTCAAGACAAATTATTCTCCGTCCGTCCGTCCGTCCGTCCGGCGGTGGCTCGCGGTGTCCCGCGGTGTCCCGTGGTGTCCCGTGGTGTCCGACGTTGCTAGGGCGAAGTCAAGACAAATTATTCTCCCCCGTCCGTCCGTCCGTCCGGCGGTGGCTCGCGGTGTCCCGCGGTGTCCCGTGGTGTCCCGTAGTGTCCCGTGGTGTCCCGTTGAGAGAGATCGATAGTGAGATCGACAGTGAGATCGATAGTGAGATCGATAGTGAGATCGATACTGAGATCGATACTGAGTTCGATGTGGTGCCCCGTGGTGTCCCGTGGTGTTCCGTGGTGTCCCGTTGAGTGAGATCGATAGTGATATCGATAGTGAGATCGACAGGTGTCCCGTGGTATCCCGTGGTGTTCCGTTGAGTGAGATCGACAGGGAGATCGATAGTGAGATCGATGTGGTGCCCCGCGGTGTCCCGTGGTGTCCCGTGGTGTCCCAAAAAGTGAGATCGATAGTGAGATCGATAGTGATATCAACAGGTGTCCCGTGGTGTCCCGTGGTGTCCCGTGATGTCCCGTTGAGTGAGATCGATAGTGAGATCGATAGTGAGATCGATAATGAGGTCGATGTGGTTTCCCGAGGTGTCCCGTGGTGTCCCGTGGTGTCCTATGGTGTCCCGTTGAGTGAGATCGATAGTGAGATCGATAGTGAGATCGACGGTGAGATCGAGAGGTGTCCCGCGGTGTCCCGTGGTGTCCCGTGGCGTCCCGTGGTGTCCTATGGTGTTCCAAAAAGTGAGATCGATAGTGAGATCGATAGTGAGATCGGCAAGTGTCCCATGGTGTCCCGTGGTGTTCCGTTGAGTGAGATCGACAGTGAGATCGATACTGAGATCGATACTGAGATCGATGTGGTGCCCCGAGGTGTCCCGTGGTGTCCCGTGGTGTCCCAAAAAGTGCGATCGATAGTGAAATCGATGGTGAGATCGACAGGTGTCCCGTGGTGTCCCACGGTGTCCCGTGGTGTCCCGTTGAATGAGATCGATAGTGAGATCGATAGTGAGATCGATGTGGTGTCCCGAGGTGTCCCATGGTGTCCTATGGTGTTCCGTTGAGTGAGATCGATAGTGAGATCGATAGTGAGATCGATGGTGAGATCTAGAGGTGTCCCGCGGTGTCCCGTGGTGTCCCGTGGCGTCCCGTGGTGTCCTATGGTGTCCCAAAAAGTGGGATCGATAGTGAGATCGATAGTGAGATCGGCAAGTGTCCCATGGTGTCCCGTGGTGTCCCGTTGAGTGAGATCGACAGTGAGATCGATAGTGAGATCGATAGTAAGATCGATGTGGTGTCCCGAGGTGTCCCGTGGTGTCCCGTGGTGTCCCAAAAAGTGCGATCGATAGTGAAATCGATGGTGAGATCGACAGGTGTCCCGTGGTGTCCCACGGTGTCCCGTGGTGTCCCGTTGAATGAGATCGATAGTGAGATCGATAGTGAGATCGATGTGGTGTCCCGAGGTGTCCCGTGGTGTCCTATGGTGTTCCGTTGAGTGAGATCGATAGTGAGATCGATAGTGAGATCGATGGTGAGATCTAGAGGTGTCCCGCGGTGTCCCGTGGTGCCCCGTTGTGTCCCGTGGTGTCCCGTGGTGTCCCGTTGAGTGAGATCGATAGTGAGATCGATGGTGAGATCGACAAGTGCCCCGTGGTGTCCCGTTGTGTCCCGTGGTGTCCCGTTGAGTGAGATCGATAGTGGGATCGATTGAGTCAGATGTTGGTCCCCCCCTCTCCCCCCCTACAACCTCCTTATCATCCGAAGGGTGGTCGTATAGGCATAATGTTAAACCATGGCGCAGACACAGGCATGGCGCACCATACCATACCGCAACACAGTATGACACAACTAACATATCACACCACTTCATCGGTCATACCAAAACGCAGTCAAGTGTTGCATAGTTGAACGGGGCACACCAACGTATCTGACAACCGTTCCTTACAGATGATACCGGGCTTGTTGTACTACTGCCACCACGACGGCACCGAATGTAATTGAACGTCGTAGACTGTTCCACATGAAAGAGGAATATCACGACACAGCATATCACATTATCACTTACGTGGCACAGCGGAACCAGCATCACACACCATACTTGATGTATTCCTGCTGCCCCTACGGCAACGAGTATGGTATAACATCACACGCTATACCATACGTGAGGGGGTAGGTCATACATGACCAGGGCTTCTAATAACACAACTAACATGGCATATCGTACACAGCATGGCATACGCATGTCATAACATCATGTCGCGCTATACCATGTTACCTCATCCCATGACAGCGCTTAGCTTACCTTCGTAGACACCAGCATGTTTCATTCGGCCACCACTGAGAAGGTTCATCATACCACAATCGACCGTACCGTAATATAATCAAACTCGACTTGCGCGCTGAGAGATCAAGCTGGTCACAGGAGCAAGCAGGCGCAGCACCGACCGATTGGACGACGTATCTACCGTCACAGTCGTCACGACGTCATGTCGGCCCGTCGAGAGCACAACACGACATAATCCAGTACAGCAAATGAGACCATGATGGAATACAGCATAGTCGAATACGGTTTGATAAAGCAGCGGCCGTTTAATGGCGCCCTGTCAAGCGCAGCACCCACGCCGACGTAAGACTGGCAGTAGGATAGACACAGGCGCAGCAACGACCGATTAGACGTCATGCCGCCCCGTCGGGAACAGGACAGAACAAACCATACGTGCATAGAACAACACCGAACCCAATAGACCGTGATATAATGCAGCAGCGACCGAATAATGGTGCGCGCAGGGCTCAGGCTGGCCATGCTAACAAGCAGTACCAGGCTCGGGAACAGACGCCGACGGTTTCGGTGGGGATCACTCGAAGCAAACTATGTTTAGGTTGTTTCAGAGCTGTCTCAAGGATCTGGACTGTCTGCGGGACTCCTTGGGCCTCTCTTGGGCTGTCTGACTCATCTTACTCCCACCGCCGTCCCCCCGAGGAATTATTCTAGTTGTTTCTGGTTCCAGCAGTATCGCTCGGCGGTTCCCCCCCCAGAATCAGTTAGTTATTTTGAGTGCTCGGAATAAGGGGGGCATCGATAATTGGAGTTCAGGGTTAGTCTATTTGCCACGAGTTCTGCGGTCCTGCGCGGCCTTCGCAAGCCCGCCGCCGTGTTGCTGGACTTTACTCATGCCTTCCCCCTTGCGTTTCTGAATTTCCCGCCGCACACTACAGTAAGTATGCACACACGCACGCACGCACGCAGGCATGCTGGCACGGACGTATGCATGTATGTATGCAGGTGTGTGTATGTTTGTACGTGTGCATGCATGTATGTATGCACGCATGCATGTCTATATGTGCGTATGCCTGTAAGCACGCACGCATGTATGTTTATATGCACGCGTGCGTGTGTGTATGCATGCATGCATGATTGCATGGTTGTATGCATGGATGCATGTGTGTGTATGTTTGTATGCATACTGGCGTGTGTGTATGTTTGCATTCATGTATGCGTGTGTGCATGTCTGTAAGTGTGTTTGTTTGTATGTAGGCATGTATGTATGTATGTATGTATGTATGTATGTATGTATGTATGTATGTATGTATGTATGTATGTATGTGTGTGTGTATGTATATATGTATGTATGTATGTATGTATATACATATATGCATGTACACATGCAAGTATGTAGGTATGCATGCATGCATGCATGTCTGCACTCATGCATGTATGTACGTATGTATGTAGACATGCATGCATGCACGCATGCATGTATGTACGTATGTAGGTGTGTGCGTGTATGCGTGTCTGCATGCATGCATTACTGTGTGTATGCATGCCTGCTGGTATGTATGTGTGTATGTATGGTTGTATGCGTGTGTGTGCATGCATGTATGCATGCACGCATGCGTGCATGCCTGCATGCACGTTTGTGTGCATGGGTGTGTGCGTGTATGCATGTATGCATGCATGCATGCATGTATGTATGTATGCATGCACATATAAATACATGTCTGCATGCGTGTGTGCATGTATGTAGATATGCAGGCATACACGCATGTATGCATGGCTGCATGCATGTATGCATGCATGTCTGTAGGTATATATGTCTGTATGTCGGTATGTGTGTATGCGTGCGTGTATGCATGAATGTGTGCATGTCTGTCTGTCTGCCTGTATGTCTTTCGGTCTGTTTGCCTGTCTGTCTGACTGTCTGCCTGCCTGCACATATGTATGTATGTATGTATGTGTGCATGCATGCATGTATGTATGTATGTATGAATGAATGTATGAATGTATGCATATATGTATGTATGTATGTATGTATGTATGTATGTATGTATGTATGTATGTATGTATGTATGTATGTATGTATGTATGTATGTATGTATGTATGTATGTATGTAATGTATGTAATGTATGTATGTATGTATGTATGTATGTATGTATGTATGTATGTATGTATGTATGTATGTATGTGCGTACGTATGTATGTGTGCGTGTATGCATGCATGCATGTACGTCTGCCTGTCTGCCTGTATGTATGCATGTGTGTACGATGGGGTCCGAGCCACCAGACGTATGCGAACCGCCCGAGGCATCCGCACACTCTGGCCGCGAAGGGGCGGGCGGCGGCTCCTTTCTGGGAGCCTGAAAGCCAGTGCCCCGCTCGAGGCATCCTCGCAGTCTGCTCTGACCTCAGAGGGGGTCGACCACCAGACAGGCAGAGCGCTCGAGGCATCCCCGCAGTCTGGGCCCCTTGGGGTGCTGAGGTTAGCGCCTCGCTCGAGACGTCCCCACAGTCTGTTCTGAACGGCGAGGAGTCCAACACCACCAGCGAGGCGAACCGCTTGAGACACCCGCACGATCTGGGCTTCTTGGGGTGCTGAAGCCAGCGGATCACTGTCGACCTCACAATCTGGTCTGAAGACAGGCGTGTCTGTGCACCGAGGCAAACTGCCTGAGACACATCCCCGCAATCTGGACGCGAACGGGCCGTGAGAACACCCTGGCGGCTCCTCGTTGGAGAGCTGAAGCCAGCACCTCGCCCGAGAGAGCTTCACGCACTGCGCTGTTTGCAGACAAGTCTGGTTACCGAAGCAGGCACACCACCCGAGACAGTCCCGCAACCTGGGCGCGAACTGGCACGCCAGAGCACCCTGGCGGCTCCCCTTGGGAGTGTGCCGAAACCGGCTCCTCGCCGGAGACATCCTCGCACTCTGCGGGTCTGGGTATGAGGGGGTGTGAGTATGAGGGTGAGGGGATTTGTTCATGAGTGAGTGTGGGTACGAGGGAGTCTGACTGTGAGTGATTCTGATCGTGGATGCGTCTGAGTGTGGGTGAGACTTGAGTATGAGTGAGTCTGAGTGTGGGTGATTCTGAGGGCGAGTAAGTCTGAGTGTGAGTGACTCTGAGTTGAGCGAGTCTTCGTGTGAATGATTCTGAGTACGAGTGAATCTGAGTGTGAGTGCGTGTCCGTGAGAGTCGGTATGAAGGTGAAAAGACCAACCTTGGGGATACTAGGAAGGAGGAGGAGGATGAGGAGGACGAGATGCTGCTGCTGCTGCTGCTGATGCTGATGATGATGATGATGATGATGATGATGATGATGATGATGACGCTGTTGATGATGACGATGATGCTGATGCTGATGATGATGTTGATGATGATGATGCTGATGCTGATGCTGATGATGATGCAGATTATGATGATGATGATGCTGATGCTGATGATGATGATGATGATGATGATGGGGATGTTGATGCTGATGCTGATAATGACAATGATGTTGATGCTGATGATGATGATGATGATGAGGATGCTGAGGATGATGATCTTGATGATGATGATGATGATGATGATGATGAGGATGATGCTGACGATGATGATGATGATGATGATGATGATGATGATGATGATGATGATGATGAGGATGATGCTGACGATGATGATGATGATGATGATGATGATGATGATGATGATGATGATGATGATGATGATGATGCTGCTGATGAAGAGGATGATGATGAGGATGAGGATGAGGATGAGGATTATGATGATGATGATGATGATGATGATGATGATGATGATGATGATGATGATGATGCTGCTGATGAAGAGGATGATGATGAGGATGAGGATGAGGATGAGGATGAGGATTATGATGATGATGAGGAGGAGGAGGAGGAGGAGGAGGAGGAGGAGGAGCAGGAGCAGGAGGAGCAGGAGGAGGAGAGGAGGCGGAGGATGAGGTGTGACAGTCGGCGGCGTCTAAGTGACGACAAGAACCCCGTCCTAGGATCTGGGCAGCAGCCTCGCCGCTCCTCCCTGCACGGCCTCTCCTGGCGCTGGCGGCCCCTGGCGCGCTCCCGGCCCAACGTGTCCGCTCGAGTAGCGTAGGTTTTTTTGGGGGCCGCCGGGGCCGCGAGGGGCGGCGTCGGGGGCCCGGCTCCCCCCCTGGCGATCGTGGAGGACAGGAGGGCGCACCCGCACTCGCACGCTCCTTCCCCTCCCCTCCCCTCCCCTCTCCCTCCCTCCCTCCCCTCTCTCCCCTCCCTCCCTCCCTCTCCCCTCCCCCCTCTCCCCTCCCCTCCCCCCCCTCCCCTCTCCTCCCCTCTCCCCTCTCCCTCCCCTCCCCTCCCCTTCCCTCTCCCTCTTCCTCACCTCCCCTCCCCTCGCCTCCCTTCCGCCCTCCCCTCCCTTCAGGATGCGACTCCCAAGAGGTCAAACAGCCCGTAGCCATGTTGGCTCAAGCTGAAAACGCGCGCCCTGGCGCTTCCCATCTGGTTGCAGTCGATGGGGCTGGCGCTGCCGGCGCCGCCGCCAGCGGCGGCGGCAGCCTCGGAGCCGACGGGGCCGCCTCAGCCGCGGCGCCGACGCAGGCGAAGACCATGTCAGCCAGCCTCCCACGCGCAGCTCAGAGTTTGCCGTATTCGCCATGTCGCATCGTTTGCGCGTCAAGCATGGGTTTACCAGGGCAGCGGCGTTAGTCCACCACCCGCAAATTCTGCGGCGCGGCTACCGCAAGGTCTACGGTCCATCATAAGTGAATCCCCCCTGTCTTGATCTCCGTTCTGTTCAATTTTCAACGAGCGTTCGCCGTCGCACCGTCGGCTTTGCTTGGACGGCGCGGTGCATCCATCTATCTACGTATACCCCCCCGGGCGCCATCGCACCGATGCGATTGCGGAACTTCTGTCTATCTATCTGCCCCCCCCGGCGCCGTCGAACCCTTGGCTTGGCTCGGCTGGTGGCGTCCATCTATCTATCTATGTGTGCCACGCCGGGTCGCCGTCGCACGGACGTCATGAGAACAACCAGTTGTACATTTGGGATTCTGGGAGCCAACAGAAGGCCATTCAGCTTCACACGAAACAACGGGGGACACGTGTCACCCCCGACACGGCGTGAGAAAATCCAATTGTAAAGTTGGGATTCTGGGAGCCAGCAGAAGGCCATTCAGTCTTACAACACAACGGGGGACACGTGTCACCCCCGCAACCGTGTGAGAAAGACTAATGATAAGCTTTGGATTCTGGGAGCCTGCGTAAAGCCATTCAGCCGCACAGGAACGACGGGCGACACGCACCACCCCCGAAACCGCGGGAGAAACACCAGTTGTAAAGTTTGGATTTGGGGAGCCGTCCGGTCTGGGCGGATTCCCTCATGGTCCATCTCCCTCATAACAATGGTGTGCTCTATCTCGTATGACTAGATGCAGGGAGCAGATCTGGGCAGTCAGGCTGAGGCTCAACCCTCAGTGCAAATGCGGAGGCCAATGGAATTTCGGAGACAGTTCGGACCGGTTAGGCGGCCCACCTTCGGCTCCACTACCACCTCCGCCTCCAGCGCCAGCAGCATATTCCAGGGCACAGTTCAAGACCAGGGCCCCTTCGGACCGAGCATAACGTTCCCCCAAGATTTCATCCTGAGCAGCCTGCTCAGTCAAAAGCTGGGACTCCACCGTCTGGAGCAGGGTCTCCAGAAGTACCGCATAAAGACGCCCAGGCAGCAGTTGAACAAAGCCATCGACCAGCCCAAGAAGTACATAGTCGTCCAGAAGAGGACTCCCGCCACAGGCAGCGATGCCAATACCAACAACAAGCGCATGAAGAGCGCGCGGAGTCAATCGGAGTCAGGTGCTTCCCAGTGCTTTCACTTCCACAGTTGTTCGAGTGGATTTCCCAGCGACCGGACGTAGTTTTGCAATAGCTGATGTTGCTTTTTCCTTTTCTTCAATTGGCAAGGTAGGACTGAGTAGTCTCTGTCAGAGTGAACCCACGGAAGAATCCCGTAAACCCTGCTTGTTGCATCCTCAGCCAAAACGTTTGATTCGGATTGCAACCGCAGGACAAACGAGGATCTCGCCGGAAACGAACTCGAACGGGGCATGTTGTTCTATCTGGCAGGCACCCAGTAGGATTAGGTGCATTCGCTAGCAGGTGGAATTTGGGAAGAATCCACAGATTTTCGTACTGCAAGCGCTACACCATCTATCATTGATCTTACTTCCAGTGTAAAGACCTGGGAAGGATTCCAAGCAGTTGTTGCGGGATGCGTTGCCGATGGTTAGATGACCATCTTATGCGCTAGGTATCTACACCTCATCACATCAGGCCAAGCGGCCAGGTAGTGCATCGGGCAGCCAAACTAAAAGAGGGAGTTCACTTGATCAACATTGTTTGGACAGCGTGTTCCGAGTCATCATCCTTGGCCAGGCCAGCCGAGCTTGGCGACGCCCGCTGGGATTAGTTTTCACCCCGTCTTCAGTTGCACAGCTGCTTTCCCTTCATTTCATTCCTTCTCCCTCAACGTATCTGGCGCCAAGCAGGTGCAGCATGCAATCATGGGACTGGTGGGGGAGATTGCAGCATATGGAGGGCTGACACATAAACAGTGATACTGTTAGGGCACCCAGTCTGACAGGGCGAAGTTGGCCGTGCTGAAACCTTCGGGGCAGGCCAAGCAAAGGCTCGGCATACGTCCCATGATATCAAGCGTTCCCTTTCCTTTCTTCCCGGCCTCTGTGCAGCGTTTGCTGATGCTGTCGCCCAGGGACAGCTGCGCAGGTGGCCGCCCTCCCCTAGCTTGTCCTGCCACGGCGTGCCGTGCAAGAAATCCAAACCTGCTGGTTGGCGATTGGGGGTCGGCTGGAGCCGGTAATTGCGTAGGGTCGGGAGCCAGCAGGGGTTTGGCGGATGAGAGCGCAACGTGGCCCAGTCAAAGACTTGGTGAGACCCTCCTGGTCCTGAGAACCAGGGTCGCTTTCTCTTGGCTTTTCCTCCTTCCTCTTCCTCCTCCTCGTCCCCTGGATTGGCGGAGCCAAAGCGCGAGCATCGCCAGGAAACGAGCCGACCATATAGAAGTCTTGCAGCGCTCTCGGTAGCCTAGTAAGTGGCAGTGGCTCAGGCGTCATTTCCTTCTTCTCCTCCTTTCAAGACCCTTTCAATATAGGCTCTGCAGCACCACAGCGGCGCCGAAGCCTCAGAAGATGTCGTACACGTGGTTGTTGAACTCGATGCACTCGTCCTCTCCACCGGTGGGCCTAACCCCTCGCCCTGCTGTGGTGGGCTGCGTCCTGGGCCTAACCCCTCGCCCCGCTGGGGTGACGATGATGACCCAGTCGAAGGAGTCGCTGCACACGGCGTCCGCGAGCTTGGGCCTAACCCCTCGCCCTGCTGGGGTGGGCATCGCCTCGCAGGCTGCCTCGCGCCGCCGCCGTACTCGCTGTGGTAGCCGTCGGAGTCCTCCTGGAAGGAGTGGTCCTGGGGCTGGTCGCGGTGCCTTCCTCGGTCGCGCGCTGGCCGTAGGCGTCGTCGTGCTCGGACGCGTCGCCCTCGTCGGCCGCGGACCCGGGAAGGCGGAAGCGCATCGTCTTCGAGTTGTTTGTCGGCTCCTCCTTCTTGAGTAGCGGAGCCCACCGCGGGTCCGCGGCGAGCGTTGCCCTGGGGTCTTCCGTGAGCCAGTCCGCCATCCCTTCGCAGTTGAGGCTGCACCATGCCTCCGCTGCCACCTCCTCCGAGCGGCCGCCTTGCACGCCGTAGCGCAGGAAGTTCGCGTAGGCGGCCAGCTCGGCAATCGTCGTGTCCTCAAAAGGTGTTGCGCTGGTCCTGCAGGAGCTGCGCGTACGCCGCGGACGCTCCCATCGATTGTACTGTGTCCCAGCGCGCTCGCAGGGCTGCCAGGTCCTCCTCGTTCTTGTTGGTCGCCTCCTCCATCTCGTCCTCGAGGTCCTCCTCGAAGACGCGCCACGAGCTTCGGATTGTCGGCGGGATTCGGCTTCGCTCCCAGATGGCCCAGTCGATCTCGAGAGCCTTGTCGCCTGTGCCCTCCGCGTTGTAGTGGTCGGTGGGCACGTGGTGCTCCTCGAGCTCCCCGAGCTGCGCCTCGCAGTCCGCGTCGCTGTCTTCCACGTCCTCCTGCTCGTACTCTGCGTGGCTCTCCTCTCTGATGTCCATGATATCGGGCGGCCCGTTTAGGGGGGGCCAGTCCCGCCGCGTACTCGGTGTCTTTGTGGCCCTTGGTATGACGAGGTCATTGGCGTGCGGGATCCCGTTCATGTTGTCTGGCTCGACCAAGGCTTCCTGGTCGCTCAGCGCGCGGTTTTCCTCGTCTGGATCCTCCTTCGAATCCCCCTTCTGGTCGTCTGGGTCCTCCTTCTGGTCATCTGGGTCCTTCTGGTTGTACTTGCGGTCGCTGTTGCGGCGCGCCGTGGCTGCGCGCGCGGCCTCCGCCGCGGCCGCGTGCAGCAGGGCCGCCGTGGGGTAAGCGACGGCGGGCCGGGAAGTGCCGGCGTCGCCGCCGGAGTCGCCGAAGTCGCAGTGCTCCTCGAAGTCGTAGCTGTCGGAGCCGTCGTTGCCGTGGTAGTCAGAGGATGCACTGGGGATTCGCGGCGGCAGCTGCAGCGGCGGGATCTCTATGACGATGTACTCGTGGGCGACCTGCTCCGCTGCCTCCGGTGGGCCCGCGCACGCGGGGGATGCAGACTCCTCGGATTCCTCGGTCACAGCGGACAACACTGCGTGCTGAGCGTCGACGCGCTTCGAGCTGCCTGTGCAGGCCCTCCCGAGTCGCGGACCGCGCTGGGCGACCTGCCAAGCCGCCGCGGGCGCCCCGTCAGGAGGCAGCTGGCGGGCGTGCTGTGCGCAGTTTCGCACAAGCACGCGCTCCGCTGAGGCCGTCACGCCCTGGACTCCGGCGGCGAGGGCAGGCCTGTTGACGTCGTCGGCGAGAGAGGCTAGCCGCCCTCCCTCTAGGTCGGGCTCGCCGCGTGCTCCGAGGAGGCAGCGCCAGAATGCACGCTTGCATGCCTCGCGGCCACGCCGCCTGGCGTGCCGCCTCGCCGCTGAGCGCCCGAGGTTGGTGTCGTCCTGGGCGCGCATGGGCCGCACCGCCAGCCAGCGGCGGCCCCCCGCAGCCATGCCGTGTGCCCGCGCCGCCATGCCAAGCCTGGTTGAGCCAAGATGGTCGGGGGCGCGCGTCGCGGCTTGAGCCAAAATGGCTACGGACTCTTCTCCTCCTCCTTCTCCTGCTGCTCCTTCTCCTCTCGACGAGTACGAGGCGCAATGGCAGATTGAGATTTGGCTCATCCACGTCGCTAGGCAGCGTGCTCCACATCAAGATGGCGGCGCAGGGCGACAGCGACGGCTTCGACGAGGTGCCGGACGCGGAGGGAGGTGCCACGGCGGCCGAGCGCGAGAAGCTGATCGAGCAGATCCGCGCGTTGCGTGGGCGTGTAAGCCCCCTGGACGCGTTCGACACGGAGAGGCTGCGGCCCATCCTGGCCGTGCGCTGCCTGCGCCGCGACATACATGACCTGGCGATCGAGGGCACCGAGGCCGCGAGTGCCCTCCGCGCGGTGCTGAACGAGGTCTGCCCCGCGGCGCCAAGCCGCCATCCGTGAGCGGTGCGCTGGCGCGGCGCCACGCGCAAGCGCAGGTGCTGCGCGGTGGCCGGCCCGTGGGCTGCTGGATCCCCCTCGGAGTGTTGCGCGGCGGGCCTGGCGCTCTCGAGGCCCTGGCCGCGCGGGTTCGGGCCTCGGGGGGCCCTCGTGGTGCCCGCCCGGCCCCGCGGGGCTGCCCGCGGGGTGGTCCAGGCTGGGGCCGATGCCCGTCGGGGCTGCTTCGGGGTCCCCTCGTCGCGTTGGGCGCTGCTCCGGCTCTGTCGCGTGCGGGCGGCGGCGAGACGTTCTGACATTTTGGGGCCCTGGCGGCTGGCGGTCGTCTGCCAGCAGACGGCCGCCAGGGCCTCCTCGATGATGGCCCACCTATCCCTCTTCCTCCTCCTCCTCCTCCTCCTCCTCCTCCGCCTCCGCCTCGTCCTCCTCCTCCCCCCTCAACGCCCTCGTTCCCTCCATCCCCCTCCTTCGCCACTCGGGGACAAGCTCGGTGGAGCCGAATTTGCACTGGCAGCGCTTCGAATCTCTCTCGGAGGTCGGGTGCTGGCTCCTTCAGCCCGTCTTGCATAGATTCGCCCCGAAGCAAGTCTGGAATAATGGCCAGGGATGTCAATTCAGCAAGGGCGCTGGTGTACTATCCGTGGTCAAGAACTTGCCTAATCCAGCATGGTCCCGCTCAATCTGGGTTTGTTCCTTTCCATCACGCTTGGTCCAGTTCAATCTTGGGCTGCATCTGGCCTGGCCAAGCTTAAAGGCCCCGTCATCTTGTCTTTTAGCGTTCACTCGCTCGTACGAAAACCTCCCAACAGTTGCCTTTGAATTCCCTCCCCTCACCCTCTCCCTTCCCTCCTTCCCTGCCTCCCTGCCCTCCCTCCCTCCTTCCTTTCCCTCCCTTCCCTCCCCTCCCCTCCCCTCCCCTCCCTCCACTCCACTCCCCTCCGTCCTCCCCTCTCCTCCCGCTCCCCTTCCCTCCCCTTTCCTCTCCTCCCCTTCCCTCCGCTCCCCGTTCCTCCCCTTCCCTCCCCTCCCCGCTCCTGCTCTCCCGCCCTCCCCCTATTGGCGCACGATTCGAGGCTGGGCCTAAGGATTCCGTCTCTAGGTCAGGAACTGGAGCATATACATTACCAGCCACGACTTTCTGAGGGTCGGGGGCGACGTCGGGGTGGTGTGGTGTATACTTGTTTTCCCGTTTTTTTTGGAAGCAGCGAAACATGTATACACCAGGATACCTTATACTCCAGGATCCGCTTCCCTGGCTTCAAATTTCGGTGCAGGGCCGGACAACGTCGGTGTATGAGCTCGGTTCCCTACTAGGGTGCGCTCGCGTGCGCTAGCCTCTGGCAGTCGATGAGGGAGTGCCCATTAAGCGTCGGCCCAGCGTCGATCAGTGCCGATGGGCGTCGAGTAGCGTCGGTACGCAGGAGCCAGCAAGATGGCACGGGAGGCGTCCATGAGGTGCCACACAAGGGGGAGGGGTGAGGGAGGCTGAGGGGGGCTGTGAGGTTGAGCCAGGTTGGCCAGGTCGACCGAGTCAGCGGGCACCGCTCAATCCGAATCCCCCCCTCCCGCAATTGTGGCGCACTTGACATCGAAAGTGGACCCCGCTCCCACCCAGCGGAGGAAGGGCGCAGGGCTCGAGTTAAACTGTGTTTTGGCGATTTCGCGGACCGTTTTCGTTCTGAGTTCGTTTCGCAGCAAAGGCAGAACGAAGACAGCACGAAGGAGACCGACAACGACAAGAAAGCGACAAGCTTTGTCTAGCTCGATCCCTTTTAAAGGGCGTGAGTCTGGGTGCGCCCTCCCCCCAGAGCCTCCGGCCCTCCAGAGGCTCCTCTCCGCGCAGGCCGGGCGGCCCATGGCGCTGGGCGCGGCGAGGCGCCTAGTCCTGCTCCTGTGGCCAGCGGCGGCGAGCTACGACTGCCGAGAGGGGCTCCCGGACTGGCAGAGGCTCTGGCCCGCCGCGAAGCAGGACTTCTCTCTCCCGCCCCTCCCCCCCTGGCTCCATCGGCCCTCCCCTGCCCTGCCTCCCCTCCCCTCCACTCCTCGTCCTCCTCCCTCCCTCCTCCTCCACCATCCTCCTCGTCCTCCTCCTCCTCCTCCTCCTCCTCCTCCCCGTCCTCCTCCTCCTCCTCCTCCTCCTCCTCCTCCTCCTCCTCCTCCTCCTTCCTCCCTCCTCCCTCCCTCCCTCCCTCCCATCCCTCCCGCCTTCCCTCCCTCCTCCTCCTCCTCCTCCGCCCCTCCTCCTCCTCCTCCTCCTCCTCCTCCCTCCTCCCCTCCTCCCTCCTCCTCCCTCCGCCTCTCCCTCCTCCTCTCCCTCCTCCCTCCTCCCCTCCCGCTTCCTCCTCCCTCCTCCCTTTTCCTCCTCCCTCCCTCCTCCTCCCCCGTCTCCTCCTTCCCTCCCGCCCTCCTCCTTCTCCTCCTCTTCCTCCTCCTTCTCCCTCCTCCCCGCTTCCTCCTCCTTCTCCTCCTCCTTCCTCCTCCTCCTCATCCTCCTCCCTTCCCTCTTCTCTTCCTCTTCCTCTTTTTTCCCCCCCTCTTGTCCTCCCTCCGTCCCTCCCTCCGTCCCTCCGTCCCTCCCTCCCTCCTCCTACTCCTCCCTCGGCCCTGTCCCCGCCTCCCCCATCTCTCCTCCTCCTCCTCCTCCTCCTCGTCCTCCTCCTCGTTCCGTCGCCTTTTTGTTTTAAGTCCGTTGCATTGGTCTCGGGGACGAGAGTCTCTTTGGCAAGAGGGGTTCGGCGGCCCCCACCACGTTCACGGAGGCAACACCTCCGCCCCTTTTTCCTTTTAAGTACTGTATAGCGGGCGCTCCCGCTCACGGGCAAGCATGCGGCTGCCAAGTACTAAGTGTCTTGTCTTCACGTTGGGTGCAAGTATACATGGAGTTGGATAACTCACACACATTGCTGGACATGATCAGGGCTGCTCCGGACACCAGGGAGCCGCCGCTGGCGGGCTTCTTGGTGTCCGAGAGGTGAAACCAGAGCGGCTTCAGCCAAAGGCTACGGAGTCACGCGACAGCACGCGACAAGCTCCCGGAGCGCCCGACAGTGCCCGGAACCCAGGGCCCTGGGTCCCGGACCGAAGGACACTCCATTTCGTGCCTCGGGGCATGGTGGTGGATGATGATGCTGCTGCTGATGAGCATGATGGTGATGATGATGATAATGACGATGAGGATGATGATGATGACGATGATGATGCTGATGATGCTGCCGCTGATGATGATGTTGCTTCTGCTGATGGTAATGCTGCTGCTGCTGCTGATGATGAACATGCCGATGGCGATGGTGATGGTGATGGTGATGATGGTGATGATGGTGGTGATGAAGGTGATGATGCTGCTGCTGATGATGATGCTGACGATGATGATGTTTATGCTGATGAGGCTGACGATGAGGATGCTGCTGCTGCTTCTGATGATGAGGATGATGATAATGATGGTGGTGGTGTTGCTGATGCTGATGCTGATGC
>CAUYUJ010007051.1:0-15000 GCA_963575745.1 Prorocentrum cordatum
CCTCCCGCCCCCTCTCGTCCTCCTCGTCTTCCTCCTCCTCCGCCTTCTCCTCCTCCTCCTCCTCCCCCCCCTCCTCCCTGCGTCTCCCTCCCTACGAGGACGCCTCGGTTCTCCTGTCGCTTGCGGCTGGCGGCCTGGCCTGCTACGCCTTCGACCCGTCGCCCGGACCCCTCCGCGGGCCGCCCCGCGACGGCCTGGGGAAGCTCTACTTCCCGCTCACCGTGCTCTGAGCCGTGCCTCCTCCTCCTCCTCCCTTTTCTCCTCCTCCTCTCCTCCTCCTCCTCCTCCTCCTCCTCCTCCTCTCCTCCTCTTTCTCCTTCGCCTCCTCCTCTCCTCCTCCTCCTCCCCTCATCCTTCTTGCTCCTTCTCTCCTCCTCCTCCCCCCTCATCCTCCCTCCTCCCTCCTCCTCCCTCCTCCTCCTCCTCCTCCTCCTCCTCGCCGGAGTGACCTCTGGTGCTGGCCCATTGGTGGCCCCCGATCGCCGAAAGTCGCCGAGCGCGAGGCGAGACCGGCGGCTCGCGCGCCTGGCTGTGGCTCCCTGGCGGCCCCCAGAAGCCTGGCTGTGGCCCTTGGCGGCCCCCTGGCTTGCCTATGGTCACCTCTTGCGTGTGGCCGATCTCTTTCTCTTTCTCTTTTCCTCTCTCTTTCTCTCTCTCTCTCTCTTTCTCTTTCTCTTTCTCTCTCTCTCTCTCTCCTGTAGTGTACTGTACTCCATGGAAGTGTCTGTCGATGCCAGGCGCTCCGAGCGACATGCATACTTGGTCCGAGTCCCCGCCCAGCGGGTCTGGACTGGCAGCCTGCATCGGGCCGACCCCTGGTGAGCAGTTGGGGCATGCCCCATCGCTCTCCCCAGGATGGGTCATCAGAAACAAGAGCGGGGCCTCTTCCCCATGGATCAAATGCCCTTCCGAGCAGCTCCGACAAAGCCAACGATATCTGACGGAGCAGGCACACGAGGCGCCGTCAGAGTCCGCTCACGGTACTGCTCGGCCCAGCTCGGGAAGAGGTCTTGCAGAAACCTGGACCGCTGCTGCTTTAGATCTTTGATGGGCGGCGCGTCAGGGCAGACTCGACACAAGCTGTCAAGTCCAGCCCACGCGTAGCCCCCCACACTTCAGGCACGACATCACCCAACCACTCCCGCCCACCCGCGCTCCACCCCCGTCCCGAGACTTCATCATGACCAGGTTGTGACCCTGCAGAAGTATTAAGACGCGCGCCTGAGAGTGGGCCTTCTCAGAAGAGACCACAGGCGCTGAGTCCAGGAACAGAGGGACTCTGAGGCTCAACAAAGTGTGGCGGCAGCCTAGGCGGTCATATTCCTTGGCAAGCCTGCGGCGGACAGGTCGTGGCACACGCCTAGGGGCCTTCTTATTGGGGGTCTCAGGGTCCTCGTGCCCTTCAGAGCCCACCTTATCAGGAGACCCTTCGGAGTCAGACCAACAACGCTGACCCATGGGGACGTCTTGGATGCCTCCCCATCTGCAGATGTGTTCTTGCAGCATGACAAGCTCATCAAGTCTGGCCTTGGCATCGTTTACCTTCGGATGCAGGGCCGCACCAAGTTTTGCGACACGATTCGCGTGCCTGTTTGCTTCCCTCTCGAAGTGGAGCGGCCTTCGAATATGTCGTTCAAGCTGGCGTGGCCCAGTGTCTTGTGGGCAGTCAGACCGTCCTCGAGCACAGGTGGGCCCGAGGGTTGCCAGAACACACTGAGGGCCATCGGTCCCAGACGCACCCAAGAGTCCCCTCGCAACCAGTCCACACCTGGAAGTCTCCTTCAGCGAGGCTGGCGAGCATAGAATATGCATAGTCCTCGCCATCACGCGCCTGCTGCTTAGGTGCGTGGTCAACGGGAACGGCTCCGTAGGCAGCTGCAAGGAGCTCTCCCGTGGGCCCGGCCACGCACGACGACCATCCCGCGCGGCGAAATCTGGCAGAGCTGGGGTTGGGAGCCGATCCATCGCTAAAGGAAAACCCACTAAGCTTGCCGCCCTGCGGGCGGCTAAACCAATGGGTGTGACATTGGCAAACTTTGAGCGGCGGGGGCGTCAGCTCTCTAGGGTCAGGGAGGACTCCTGCAGCAAACTTTTCAAGATCCTGTCGCCATCCTCGAACGTTCAGCGCAGCCTCGATCACCTGCCTCGGGAGAAACTCGCGCCTGTCCGAGTCGAAGGCTGGACATTCGAACCTTCTGTGGAACAGTGTGCCAGGAGCTCCCTGACAGAGCCGACAAGCTTCAGACTCGCACACGCGGTGCTCCCACAGACGCCTGTGGGTCCAGGCCCCTGGGGCAAAAGCATCTCTGACACAACTCTGGCGATTCTGACGCCAAATCTCGCTCGTGGCACCCTCCATCATGGCCCTGAGGAGGAGGAGTAGGAGGAGGACGAGGAGGAGGGGGAGGAGGAGGAGGAGGAGGAGGAGGAGGAGGAGGAGGAGGAGGAGGGGGGAGGAGGAGGAGGAGAGGAGGAGGAGGAGGAGGAGAAGGAGGAGGAGGAGGAGGAAAGGAGGCGGAGGGAGGAGGAGGAGGAGGAGGAGGAGGAGGAGGAGGAGGGCCCCCTCCCGCAACACGGGTCTGCACCTCTCGCTGTCGAGGTCGGGGCGTCGTCGCCACGCGCCTTGGACGTCGGCCCTGGTGCCCGCGTCCTCCACCGCAGAGTCGCGTACAGCGAGGGGCGCCACCGCCAGGAGGAGGAGGAGGGAGGAGGAGGAGGAGGAGGACGAGGAGGAGGAGGAGGAGGAGAGGAGGAGGAGGAGAAGAAAAGGAGGAGGAGGAGGAGAGGATGGAGGAGGAGGAGGAAGGCAGGGAGAGGAGGAGGAGGAGGAGGAGGAGGAAGGAGGAAGGAGGAGGGTGAGGTGTAGGAAGGAGGAGGAGGGAGGAGGGGAGGGGGGAGGGGGAGGACGAGGAGGAGGACGACGACGTCCACTGCCTCGCCGTCCGCGCTGCTGAAGTGCCTACTCCAGATTTCGTAGGAAAGGGAGGGGGGTCTCGTTTCGGGGGGGGGGTCTCCTCCAGGCCATCTTGGAGGGCCTGGGGGGGGTCTGGGGACGATGTTTTGGAGGGTTCTCCCACGGGGGAGGTCTGAAGTGGCTTGTCTTGGAGGGTCCAGACCCCCTCCCTTTTATTACGAAATCTGGAGTAGCCGATTCAAGTACCCAGCCAATCTCAGCTAGGGTAAGCAGCAGAGCGTGCGCAGGCGAACTCGCAGAGGCCCACTGCGTCCTCGTTCTGCTCATATCGTCTGCAGCCGGTTGGGATACTGCTTGGACCACGTCCAGCGAGGGGGGGAACCATCCCAAGCAGCTCTGACCCATTGGTGCACGACGTTGCCATAATAGAACGTGCAGGGATCCATCCTGACTCCAGCGCCATAGGATCTCAACCGAAAGGAAGTCAGCGTTCCAGCTTTGCTCTTGGAGAGGCTCCTACAGGCAGCAACGCGAAGAGCATGCGCCTGAAGCCGTGTAAGTCCAGCCGCAGCGGTACCCCAGAGAGCGCAAGCCTGGGGCCCAGCCCTGTGCATCCCAGCTATGTTGGCCCCAGCGAGCTTTCACTTCCCCAGCTTGCGAGCGCGACGTCCAGCCTTCTTGGCCCTCTTGAGCGCCGCAGGGTTCCTCCTCACTTTCCTGGCCACGATGTCACGCCCCAGAGACCTCAACGTAACCTTACAGGTGAACTTGAGGGCCCGCCACGCCTTGGACCCAGACCCCCGACGCTGTGAATTTTTCACAACGTCGACCCCCAGAGGTCTGGACCCTTTCCCCGGGACCGGTTTTTCATCCCGAGTTGTTTTTTGACGATCCCGAGGCCCGGTAAGGGCCCCCGGAGGCCGAAAATAACGAAAAACCTCCCGTCGTGATTTTTTCACGACGCGAGGAGGTCTGGGGAGAGGCCCTCGGGGACCTCCTTGCAGGACGCGATGCAGTGGGTTTTCCTCCCCGACACTTTGAGCTCCGGTTCATCGTGCCCCTTCATGAGTGCCCGGCCTGCAGCACTCAGGTTCTCCACCATGTATTTGGCCGTGCCTAGCATTTGCAATGTGACGTCATCCGCAACGTTGCGGTTGTGCAAGGAGGGGGAAGCCGTGGCCAGTCCGCGCAACACTCTGTGTATGACTACCTTCGCAAGACTCGTTGCCGGACTGCAGCCAGCGAGGATCGTGCCCGTGACAGTGAACATATCTGAGCATGCGCCTGCAAAGGTGAGCATTCGCGGCCCAGTGTACGAACATACGGCAGAGTAGGTGAGGCCGAGGTGGGATCCACTTCTCTCTGCCTCGTTGAACTAGATACCTGGTGCCACTAACTCGTAGAGCTTCTCAAGATCTGCACAGAGAGTGGATGCCTCGAAAGTTTCCAGGCGGGCATATTCGTTGAACATCGCGCGCTGCCAGCCTGCTCGGTCACATTCCTTGTCTCTGGAGCCCCATGAGAACGGCGAGCGATGGTCGATTTCCCAGGCACGCGCGACCCCTTGTCTCACCCTGCCCCAGACACGAAACAGGGGTAGGATAAGAGCAAGTGGGCGCAATCCAGCACCCTCAGGCTTACCCTGGAAGACCATCATCGTGGGGGCCCCTCTCCCAAGCCATCATGACGTCGACGAGGCGATCAAGATGCACTCCAGGTAAACATAACGAGGGACGTGGGTTCCAGCAGTCCCCCCCGAGGCCGCTCTTGTGCTTGAGCTTCTCCAAAGCCCATCTGACAGATTGCGGGGATGGTCTCGGGAGCTCCGTCGAGGCCCGTGCTTTGGCGACCTGGGCCTCCGCGAGGCCCGAGCGGTGGTGCTGCCAGTGTTTGTTCCGCTCGTCTAGAAGCGCCTCGGCGCCAGAGCCCCCCCCGGAGCTCCCGGCCCTCCTTGGCCAACGGACCCGTGGCGACATTCTTGTCCCCGGAGAAGGCGCGGGCAGCCTTGCCTCCCCTAGCGGTCGTGTCCTTAGCCCGCTCCTTCCACCCAGACCAGCGAGCGCGCGAGGCCTCGGCAGCTAACTGCCCGTGGGTGGAGCGAGCGGCGGGGGGGAGGCGGCCGATCCTGCGACCATCGGCAACAACAATGGCTCCGACCACATCGGCGATCGATGGGGGCAAGTGCAGGGGGCTGAGGCTGCAGCAGAGACCCGTCAAGCCGAAGTACTTGGCATCGCTCGGACGTGTGCATTTTTCTTTCGGCGAGGACCATCGAGGAGCATCCTTGATCATTTGGCGAAAGAACCACGCACGAAACCGAAAAGAGCACAGGGAAGGGACGTCCGAGCGATGGCGAGAGCAATCCACCTCGAACACCGGTCCCGAGTGGCGAGTCGGCGCCCAGAGCGGCGCGCAGGTGCGCCTTGCTCGGCAGCGCCACCAGTTGAGCGCCAGGCGTGCCGTTGCGGGGTAACTTAGAGTTAGAGAACCACTGCAGTCTCAGAGCGGCCTCCAACGCGAGAGCGCGCCCGCTGAACCCAGCGGATCTCCCAACATACCTAACTCGGTCCCCCCCCCATACAGGTCGACAGCCCTGCACAGCTCAAGCTCCGAGTTATTCACTCATTGACCCCAAGACTCACCGACGTCTAACTCGTTAACGTTCCCTACATCCCAGGACCAGTTTCTGTCTTCAGGGGCCCTCAGGCATCCAACGGGCATCTTAGTAGGGAACCTCTTCCAAGTGCACTTCAAGTGGATGGGGGTGGCCAGCGAGATCTCCTTCAACCAAAGCTCGACAGGCGAGCGGGGCGAGATCGGGGCATCTAGCAGCACGCTGACCTGGTCGACGCAGGATGACAAGCTCCGCGGCAAGTTGAGTAAATCCTAAGTCGGGCCTGCACCGGACGAGCAAGTGGCCATGTCGGTCGCCGCCACCGCGCCTCCAACGCGGGAGCACCAGTCCCTCTGAGTCCGTCGCACTTCGGGCCCATGTTTGCATCGCATCCTTTGGCCCATGGGACCGTTAGGTTTTCCAAGTATCGGCCCGCGCAGGCCATGGTACCAGCGCTCGCGCCCGCAACCCCAATGCTGTGGTGGACGTAGACAGACATCCGGAGCAGGCCCCTGGGTACAACTGCTTGAACGTGACGCGCCAAGACACTCCCAGTGGCCTCAGGGATCTTGCTGATCTCCTGGGGCTGGATCGCGAGCTGGTTGATGTGGCGAAGGCCTCCTGCCAAGACGCCTGCAGAGCTGGCCAGCTCGTGGCCTCCCGTCTGAAGTGCTGGGCAAAAGTCAGCTGATATACCCTCGGCCCTCAGAGGCCCTACATGTTTGGCAGTGGCGTCAGGGTCAACAACGCTGGTCTCTTGCCCCGCAAAGAACTGGGGCTTGGGCCCATCAAGGCCCTTGTCCAGCCTCCGCTCCAGGACGGCTTCCCAGGGGCCCCAACAGTTGGCATCGCATGAGAAAAAAAACACCTGGATATTTTTATCCCTCGCAGTCCTGGAACGAGACCTGGGCGCAGCCGACGATGCTGACCTACAGTGAGCGGCTTGAAGAAGGAACACTTACTTTTCAAAAGGGGCTCGGTCGTTCCTTAGGTTTTACATGCGTTAGTTACCGTTCCTGGTGCGTTCTGTGCTATTTATCGTTCCTTATGCGTTATTCCTTGGGATAAACCCAGACCCCCGACGTCGTGATTTTTTCACAACGTCGATCCCCAGAGGTCTGGACCCCTGCCCCGGGACCGGTTTTTCATCCTGAGTCGTTTTTTGACGGTCCCGAGGCCCAGGAAGGGCCCCCAGAGGCCGAAAATAACGAAAAACCTAGGAGCAGGCGCAGGCGAGGGCGCCAGGGCAGACGGGGCCGCCCGCCTCCCGCCCTGCAGCCTCGCGCTGCCCGAGACGCGTGCCGGCCCGCCACCGGCCGCAGCAAGTGGGAGGAGGAGGAGGAGGAGGAGGAGGAGGAGGAGGAGGAGGAGGAGGAGGAGGAGGAGGAGGAGGAGGAGGGGTTAAGGAGGAGGAGGAGGAGGAGGAGGAGGGGGAAGGAGGAGGAGGAGGAGGAGGGAGCGAGGAGGAGGAGGAGGAGGAGGAGGAGGAGGAGGAGGAGGATTTTGACATCCACAGCCATGGACCCCACGTGAATGAGGAAGGTGATGAGGGACTTGCCGAACACCAGGACAGGACGACGGAGTAGCCAACCAAGAATACGACAACTCCCACCATCAGGAAAGATACTTCGAAGGAGACAAGAACTTCAATGAAATGCAAGCTTTGGACACGCAGACCGAATGACCGTCAAATCTCGTCGGACAGCGGCAGCCCATGCAATTCGAATAGAATGACGCCGCGACCCAGGAAGAGCCCCGTGCAGTACCCGACAGATACCAGCAGCTCCACATACAGGAGGCGGGAGAGGTCGAACCAGGAATCCACGCTCCGTGCGAGAAAAAATGAGTGTCGTAACGGCGCCCCGTGCCGCGGGCCCAGAACCGAAATTCCATAAAAGGACGACTCAAAAGGAAGTATCTTGATGAAAAATAAGAAAGGCGACGCCGTCAGCCAAACAGTCGCCCTTCTCCTGGGTCATGAGGAAGATCTCGAGGAACCCAAACAGCCTTGCGTTCAGGAACAGGCCCTGCGACATCGCGAGACTTCTCAAGAGCGGCGAACTCGCGAGAAGGAAGCCAGACTCGAGCAATGCGGTCGCGAGCAGCCCACCACGCTGCGCTCGAGACACGGTCGGGGCAATCCACATGACCAGCAGCGAGGGGGACGACTGGGATATCCACGTCCTGCCACGCTGTGCTGCTGCTGCTGCTGCACACCCTGACATCTGACACAATCTCGGCGCAGCTGGAGAAAACCACTGCTCCACACGTGCACCTGTGCCCGACGGGATCCACGGTGAGGCCGAGGATCGGGTGGAAGCAAGCAGCGTCTGCGCGCAGACCGTCCTCCACTCCACCTCCATCGCGACCAGAGCCACGGGGACGACGACCGCGAGGACGGCGACCACGTCCCTGGCGCTGAAGGCGGTTCAGCACAGCCCCCTGCGCCTCCGCGAAATCCGAGGCGGGGATGCCAAACTCGTGCGAGGCGAGGTTGCGCCGCGCTACGGCCAGAGGCGGGGGGTCCTCCTGGGCGATGCCGGCGGCCAACACCGGCGCCACCAGCCGGAGCCGCGCTAGCAGCTCGCCGCCCTCTTGCCCCTCCTGCCTGACCAGCTGCTCCAACGCCGCTCGGGAAGCAGCAGCGTCCGCGAGCGCAGCGGCCAGTTGCGCCTGCAACCGACGGATGGCGGAGTCGGCCGCGGCGGCAGCGGCGCGCTGGGCAGCTCGGCGCTGAGCCGAGCGCGTTGTGGGGCTCTCCAGAGCCTCCTCCCGTACAGCCATCATGCCCGTGAGCCAAAAGCCCCGCTCCCCCAAGTCCCTCACGCCCGCCGCGTTGCCCCGTGAACCTGGGGTCGCAGGGTACGCCGAGGGACAAGGTCCAGGAGCAGGGGGCCTACGGAAAGGCATGAGCCAAAATGGCTACGGACGAGGAGGAGGAGGAGGAGGAGGAGGAGGAGGAGGAGGAGGAGGAGGAGGAGGAAGAGGAGGAGGAGGAGGAGGGGGAGGAGGAGGAGGAGGAGGGGGAGGAGGAGGAGGAGGAGGGGAGGTGGGGAGGAGGGAGGGAAGAGGGGGGGGGAGGGTGCGAAGGGAGGAGGAGGAGGAGGAGGTAGGTGAGGAGGGGAGGTAGGGAGAGGACGGGGAGGAGGAGGAGGAGGAGGAGGAGGAGGAGGAGGAGGAGGCGCCGTGGACGTGCGAAAGCATGCGCCCCGCGCAAGCTGCGGCTCCGCCGAGACTCTGGCCGAGAGGCAGGCCAGGGCCGCCTCCACGAGCCACAGGCCGTTGAGCTCCATCATGCGGGGCGCTGCGAGGCTCCTCCAGCGAGTCCCCCCAGCGGGGGGCTTCCCACGGGTGCAGGGGCTCAGACACGCCCGAGTCTCGTGGGTGCCGCTGCCACTGGGGGGTCTCCACTATCTCAGGAGCCAAGAGTGCGGCCCCTGTCGACAAGGATGTCCCAGTACCCTTGGTCGAAGAACTTCTCGGGCCCGCGGAACAAGTGACCGTCGCACTCGCGCGTTGGGGGGGCGAGTCTGGCGTCCCGGAACTGCAACTCAGGTCGCGACACAGGGATCAGAAAACCAACATCAGGCCACTCACAATCGACTAGCTTGTCTGCCATGAACCCCGTGACGTCCCCCAAGCGTCGGCGTGGATCACCACCTCGGTCGAGCACCGGCCCATAGCCCAGATCCTCCATCACTCCGATCTCGCAGGCCGCATCTACGTTGATTGAAAAAAAGGCTCAGAGGCGTGCCTACCTCCGCTTCTGACGCTTGGCTGCTGCAGCCTGGAACTGTGACTGCAACTTATTCCTGGCTTCTTTGAGAGCTGCTCGTGCTGCCGCTGCTGCTTCGCCTTCGGCCTAAGCTGCTCTCTCTCTCTCTCTCTTGCTTGTCGAACCTGCTTGGTGGCGCCTTCAAGCTGCTGCTCGTCATGTTCGCCAAGGTCCATGTCTCCATCATCGGAGGGAACAGGAGGAGGAGAAGAGCTGTTGCGGGCAGCCACCGCTTGTGCCTCCAGCATACTGAAGAGCGCCTGGAGGTGCTTGCTGGCCGTTTCGTCGCCTGTCTGAGATCGGAACCATGCTTTGAACTCCTCCGAGGCCGCGCCCATCTGCTGCCTCTCCATCTTGAGCACAGGCCCGTCAGCGCACGCCACCGACTTGGCGAAGCTCTCTTTGGCCTCCTGCTGGAGCGCTGCGAACTGCCTCCTCGCCTCTTCCAGCGCGTGCTGTGCATTGGCGAGCCGTTCTTCAAGTAGATTGTGCGCCTCTTCAACTTCTTGCTTGACGGTCTCAAGCTTGGTCTCCAACGAGGATGCACTCTTTCGCGCCCGCTCCAGCCTGGTCGCAATTCTGTGCTGCTGGATATGGGGGGGCTTTGCATCGTTGGCGACCTCCTGGAGTTTGGCAACCTGCTCCTCAGCCACCATCTTGTCCTCTTGGTGAGTGGCAACCATCGCGGCCTTCTGCCAGCAGGCCAGGCGATCCTTGGCATTATTCTGGTCGCTGCTGGGCGTGGTGGCAGACTCCGTCTCCAACCTCCATGGCGGCGGAGGCGACGGGGCAGAGGTGGGCTTCTCGAGCCCATCGAGACGGCTGAGAATCAATATTCTTGAGCGTAGAGTCAAGCGCTGGCGGTGCACCTGAACTCCATCTCCCCTTGGGCACGTAGCCTCCGCTGGCACCCGACGAAATGATCTTCTCATGTGCTGCTTTGGCCGATTTCTGCGCAGACTGAGGGGCCGCCGAACCACGCGCACACCTGACCCCCGATGCCCGGGTCGCTGAGCGGTGGCACATGTTGCATGCCCACAGCGGCTTCTTTGGGCCCAAGACAACATCCTTAGAACTCGTGGGCAGATATAACGAATCGACCGAAGCGAATTTGCTTCCACAGGAGCTCACGCAAGCGCACAGTGGGCGAGGCCGTGATGTCTACCTACGCACAAGGCAAAGGCTGTCCTGGCCAGCTGCCTCGACGAGATGGCAACTTGAGCCAGAATGGCTTGAGCCAAAATGGCTACGGACTCTCTATCTCTCTCCTCCTCCTCCTCGTCCTCCTCCTCCTCCTTCTCCTCCTCCTCCTCCTCCTCCTCCTCCTCCTCCCCATCCTCCTCCCCATCCTCCTCGTACTCCTCCTCCCCATCCTCCTCGTCCTCCTTTTCCTCCTCCTCCTCCTCATCCTGCTCCTCCTGCCTCCTCCTCCTCCTCCTCCTCCTCCTCCTCCTCCTCCTCCTCCTCCTCCTCCTCCCTCCCCAGTCCATCATCACAGCATCAATCATCATCATCATCATCATCATCATCACATCATCATCATCATCCTCATCATCATCATCATCATCATCACATCATCATCGGCATCATCATCATCAGCATCATCATCATCAATCATCATCCATCATCATCATCATCATCATCATCATCATCATCATCATCATCATCATCATCATCATCATCATCATCATCATCATCATCATCATCATCATCATCATCATCATCATCATCATCATCATCATCATCATCATCATCATCATCATCATCTTCGCGTTCCTCCTGCTCTTCTCCTCCCTGCAGCTATGGGTGAGGAAAGTAGAGCTGGATCCTGATCGCGCAGTCCTCGTCGGCTCGCTGACGGACAGCAGCCTCCTGCCCAGCCGCACGTCAGCCCACCTGGACCTCCTGCTTCGCAAGATTTTGTTCGTCAACTCATGGACGAGTTCGAGAAGCGCACCGAAGCGAACATCAAAAGCTCGCTCGACACTTTCGGTGCCACGCAGAAGACGAGCATTGGCCTTCTCATCAAGCAGTTCGACGAGAAGATGCAGGGCCAGTTCAACGAGCTCAATCTGCGCCAACACGACTTGGACAAGCAGCTCAGTACCTACAAGGAGAAGGCCGACAAAGAACGTGCCGCACTCCGACGTGACATCGAGGACCTCAAACGCCGACTGGACGTCGCGGAGAAACAGGAGTGGGCCACACCGGACGACATTGCTGCAATCGACGATGACGCCCTCCCCGACCCCTCCATCCTCAAGGTCCGCGTCTCCGAGTTTGCCTCCAAGGATGCTGTCTGGGCCTGCTTCGCGGAACTCCTCAAAGACGCCAGCCTGGACAGCGACGCCGAGGTCTTCTCAGGCCCTCCGGCCGGCCGTCTTTTCGAGGTCCGCTTCAGCGGCGTCAACGCTGCTATCAACGCTACCCGCACCTTCGACGCTCAGCGCAAGAACGGAGATTGGACTAAGCTCCGCTGCCGGCCCGCCAGTGGCAATGGTGAGGCTAACGTCTACGTCAGCCCGAACAAGATCGCCAAGACGGAACGAAACGAAGCTTTGCTACGCCAGCTCCGCAAGGCAACGGTCACTTGCTACCAACAGCTCCAAGGTCACACCCGCCTCGCACGGAGCGATGGCATCCTCCTCGTCGACTCCGAGCCGGTCGCCCGGGTTATCAGCAACAAACCCGGCGACGCACTCTACAAATGGCGCCTGTCAGTGTTCTAGTCCAAGGGCATTGACAAGGACACCATCCTCAGCAAGATCGCTGACTACGAGAAGGGCCGGTTCGCTGACATTGTGTGGGATGGGTAACAGATCTTGGGATCCGACCGGGCAGGCCGCTGCTAATGGCGTCGGCTTCGCCTTCTGGAACGCCCAGGGCTTTTACGCATACGGCCCCCACCAGCGCGCCGACAAGATCAGCTACTTGCGCCGTCTTCTCAAAAACACCACCGTCGTCTTCATCGCTGAGGCGCACTGCACGGTTGACGCTTTTCGAGCTCTTCTTCCCGACGTCGATCGTGAGTGGTGGATCTCCGGTGCCCCGGGTTCGAGCTCTTCTGGAGGGATCATCGCCCTTGTTCGCAAGGGCTGGACAATCCCTGGTGCCGAACCCGACTGTGAAATGCTCGCGGAGAAACGTGTTGTCCGATTGGCAGTCCGCGCGGCCAACTACAGTTGGATCGCCTACGCCGTCCACAACTTTCACATCAGCGAGGCCGACCTCGCCAGCATCAAGACCTTCGCCCTCAATGACATCAGCGACGCGAAGTTGCACCCCCTCCTCAAGTCCGTCTGGTTTCTCGGCGACTGGAACTTCCTGGACGCCGATGACCGCGTGCAGGTCGTCAGGGCACCTCTTGCCCCCGAGCGCCATCGGTCGGCGCAGCACGTCGCTACCTGGGCTACCTTGCTCAATGCCTGCACCACTTACGAGACCTCGGAGGCCACGCATTACGTCAAGGGTAAATATGCCCGTCTTGACCGCATCGCTAATACCATTCCCCCCTGGGCCATCGGCTCTGTCAGGTTCGCGGTCTCTGTGCTTGATGATCCGATGCGCCTCCGGCTGATGAAGGTCAGCGATCACGCCGCTGTCACGGTGCACATTGGGCAGCGCGCTTCACGCCCGGCTCGCCGTCAAGTCATTCCTCGCGAAGTCGCGCAGGCCCTCTTCAAGGAGATCCACGACACCATGTGCACGAACATCAACATTTCTGATTTGCCCACCGTCCTGAGGTGGCAGACTCACAAGGATATCATCCAGGAAGCGGGCCGGATCGTGCGCAATTTCATCTTGAAGAGTACTCCCCACGTCGCGCTCGCGAAGAAACTCGCCATGTCCCCCCTTTCTCGTGCCATCTGGCAGGCCGACCCCCACCTCGCCAAGGCCGTCCTCACCAATTTCGCACAGGGCTACGACTACGTCGCAATCAATGACGGCAAGGTCGTCCTCCTCGACCCGCACCGCTTCGCGGGCACTTTCGACGAGCTCGCTGCTGCCGAGGCCTCCGCGGAGGCTGGCCGCCTCGAGGCCCAGGCCGCGGGTCGTAACAGCCCCGGCGTGGCGGAGCGGCTCCGGGCGCGCGCGCACGTAGTCAAGAACAAGGCCAAGCTCCACCTGCACTCCGCCAAGAAGCTGGTACTGGGTGCACTCGTCGCGCCCAACCCGCTCGGCGGCGAGCAATTGACCCGCCGCCCTCAGGATCAAGCTCAGGCGCTCGCCCGGGCCTGGGCGCCGCACTTCGTGCCGCGGCCCGCGGACGCTCGCTTCGCCGAGACCTTTCTCGACAAGTGGGCCTCCCCGCTCGACTGGTCCACGGTGCTGCCGCCCTCCACGAACCTCATCAAATCTTTCCTTAAGTCTACGACGGATTCCAGTCCTGGCCCGGGCGGCATCGCCTATTCGTTCTGGGAGCACTCGAGAGATTGGGGTGCCGAGACGCTCCTGCAGGTCACGCTCCACATGTGCGCTGGTTTCGCCATGCCTCTCGCTTTCAACATGTCCGAATCTATCTTCCTCCCGAAGGGCACCCAGGCGGGCGACGCGGCAGAGATTAACAAACTATCCCGGCAAAGCAACCTAACAGCGATGTGTAGGAGCATATCTGGAAGCATTCCCCTTAAGATTCAGATGAGAATCCAGTCGTAGAATTCTGTTGTTCTCGCAGTCGTAGTCGCATTCGCGATGACAGTCGCAGCGGCAACGGCAGTCGCAGTCACAGCCTCAGCCTCAGCCTGCCTCAGCCTCAGCCTGCCTCAGCCTCAGCCTGCCTCAGCCTCAGCCTCGGCCTGCTTTCAGCCTCAGCCTCAGTCTGCCTTCAGCCTCGGCCTCAGCCTCAGCCTGCCTCAGCCTCAGCCTGCATCAGCCTCAGCCTCAGCCTCAGCCTGCCTCAGCATCAGCCTGCCTCAGCCTCAGCCTCAGCCTCAGCCTCAGCCTCAGCCTGCTTCAGCCTCAGCCTCAGTCTGCCTTCAGCCTCGGCCTCAGCCTCAGCCTGCCTCAGCCTCAGCCTGCCTCGGCCGCAGCATCAGCCTGCCTCAGCATTCAAAATGTTGCCCAGGAATGGAATTCTGGGAACTCGAAGAGCACGAAGTGGCCTACAGTTGGCTCCGGGCATTCAAAATCATGCCCAGGAATGGAGTTCTGGGAACTCGAAGAGCACGAAGTGGCTTACAGTTGGCTCCGGGCATTCAAAATGTGGCCCGGGAGTGGAGTTTTGGGAACTCGAAGAGCACGAAGTGGCTCCGGGTATCCAAAATGTGGCCCGGGAATGGAGTTCTGGGAGGTCGAAGAGCACGAAGTGGCCTACAGTTGGCTCCGGGCATCCAAAATGCGGCCCGGGAATGGAGTTCTGGGAGGTCGAAGAGCACGAGGTGTGTGACTGTTGGCAAAAAGCGAACCCGGCTCTGTCTCCGGTTCTCCAGAATGTGCCCCGGGAATGGAGTTCTGGGAGGTCGAAGAGCACGAAGTGTGTGACTGTTGGCGAAAAACGATTCCCGGCTCTCCTCCCCGGCACCCGCCCAGACCCCCCTGAGGAGTCATGATGCTCTTTTTTGACCGTGCTCCTATCAGCAAACGCTGTTAGGCAAAAAACCAGAGGATACCCGCCCGTTGAGCCTCAAGAACACGGACAACAAGACTTGCTCAGGCATCCTCAACATCATGTTGAGGGACGTCGCTACTGCTGGTGTT
>CAUYUJ010007051.1:20000-47500 GCA_963575745.1 Prorocentrum cordatum
AGACCTCCGACGTCGGGATTTTTCCACAACGTCAACCCCCAGAGGTCTGGACCCCTTCCCTGGGACTGGCTTCTCGTCCTGCGTCGTTTTGTTGACGCTCCCGAGGCCCCGGGGAAGGGCCCCCGGAGGCCGAAAATAGCGCAAAACCTCCCGTCGTGATTTCTTCACGACGCGAGGAGGAATGCGCCGCCCTCCGCGCATTGCATGAATCCAGACACCTCAGATCCTAGAGGCCATGGCCTCACCCACCTGGTCTGCTCTAGGCCCGGACGCTGTCCGCAACGGTGGTCGCATCGCATCGCATCGCATCGCATCACGACGCGAGGAGGTCCGGGTCTCTTGCTGGGGCCCGCAGCTCGTCCTCGTCCGGGCTCCGCCCGAGCTGCCCACACAGGTCGCCACGGGGCCGGGGGCCTGCGCGGCGCGGGGCGGGGCGTGGAGGAGAGCGGGGGGGGGGGGGTAAAACGACGCGAAGATCGGAACAAAATCGGATCGGGGTAACTCGAAATCTCTGAGAATCGGCGGGTTTGGAGGATGTATTGGGCGCCGCGGCCGCTCCAGAGCGTTCCGGAACGCTCTGAGAGCGCTCCGGAACGCTCTGGAGCGATTTATCCCGATCCTAGCCCTGTTTTAGGGGGGGGGGGCGGCAGCACTCGTCGGGCGCGCCCCCCTGACTCCAGATCCGCCCTACTTCGTTTTTTTTTTCCAACCTAAAACTGCGTCGGACATCCACCTATATAGGAAGCCGAAAAAAGTAGGGCGGACATTTCAGCACCCAGCAGAAAGTAGGGCGGGAACCCACAGAAGTAGGGCGTAAACAGCAGCAGGAAAGTAGGGCGGAAATTGCCATCAGCCGGGCTTGAAAAGTAGGGCGGAAATTCCAAGCCCTACTTACGATTTTCCCCAAAGTAGGGCGGATCCGGAGTCAGGGCACAGCACCGGTACGAACCCGGCATGGAAATTGCATGGCAACGCGGAGACGTGGCCCTCAGTGTCCGCCGCTGCGCCCCAGGCGCCGGCGCCGAGTCCCCAGGCGTCTGGGACGCATGCGAATTGCTCCAATGGGGACCTTCGGTTGCTCGCTTCGGTGCTACGACGCGCGCGAGGGGTGCGCCGAAATCGGCGGGGGGGACCCATTCGAACAGTGGCAAGGGAACCTTCGGTAAAGCTCCATCGGGGCCCTTCGCGCTAAACTTGCGGGATGGCCCAGGAAACCTCAGAGGACCTTTGAGTGGTCAGTTTGGCAGCCCCCGCGTGGGCTGGGCAGGGGCGGGCGCATCTTCTCCGAGCGGCGCTAAACAAGTCTCCAAGTGCATCAAGCTGGCCCGCGGGACCCCGTGGGTTCCGTGAGGCGCAGTGGGACTTGGGGCATGGTTTCGCCTAGGCGTGCTCATCGTTTCAGGTCGGTCAAACAATGCATCCCTGGAGGTAGCATTCCAAGTTGCCTGGTCGTGTTTGTCGTTGTGCCTACGGCGTTGCCTTCGTGATCTGGGCGATGCTTGCATCCCGTAGCCGTCATGTTTTCCGTTGCTGGCGTTTGGCTTACAGCAGCTCCTACTCGACATAGCCGCCCAGCCAGTCAACAGAATTTGAAGTAGCTTCGTAAGACGTGTTTTTCTTCACACGCCTCTTCTGCGGGTCCGTGGGTCCGACACTTGGGTCAAGCAGTGGCGAAGCGTCCTGGCGTGCCTATAGGCCGACTAAGCAGATGTTCTAAGAACCTTTTGTGGTTTCCGCGGAATGTGATTCGACCATTTTTGGCTGGGGCCGTCTGGTTTTAACGCATCGGGTCTACGCTCTGAGGACATCGTCTTTGTCATTAGAACAGTTTAGTTTTGGGTTCCAAGGACATGTCGTGGTAGGCCTTTAGGAATGCCGGGACGGTAGGTCCCTGCTCCACTGGGAGGGGTGAGGCGGGGGGGAGCAGGGCGCGGAGGGCGGGGTGCAGGAGGCACGGGGGGGGGCCCTGGGGGGCAGGAGGGAGGCTGGGCAAGGAAGGCGCTTGTCAGAGGAGGAAAAGGTTCCGATACCGGTGCATTGGAGCAGGGATTTTTTTGCTACTTTCGGCCTCCAGGGGCCCTCACCGGGCTTGAGCGTCAAAAAACGCTTCAGGACGAAAAACCGGTCCCAGGGGACCTCCGGGGCCCACGCATTGGAAAAGTTGCAGCAGCCAGACGTCTGGGAAGAAACACCCTGCTTGCCTCCAGGGTGCCCAGGGTTTCTTGGGTTTCGATCGTTTTGCTAATGGAAAGCGTGACGTTCCCACACCAAACATCAGTGGACGTCCTCGGGTCTCAGGGTGGGGTTTCTTGTGGAAGGTTTCTTGTGGTCGAGCTCCTACCCCACACATTCGGCTGCTCTAAATTTTTGGATGCGTGGACCCCGGAGGTCCAGACCTTTTCCCCGGGACCGGTTTTTCGTCCTGAGTTTTTTTTGGTTGACGCTCCCAAGGCCCGGCGAAGGCCCCCGGTGGCCGAAAACGAAAACGACTAAAAACCGCCTGCCCCAATTTTTTTGGAGCGTCGGATCTCAGGGGCCCAGGGACTGAACCCTTCGCCCGTTTTCCTCCTTGTCGGCCTCTTCGGAGGCCATTGTTGCCACCGTCGGAGTCGCGTCGGCAGTCTGGTCAGGACGCACCCCCGGAGAGGCCCGGGGAGCAGAGGCGTCGGTACCTTTGGCTTCCTGCAGGCTGGAAGAGCAGGAGGACGAGCAGGAGAAGGAAGAGGAGGAGGAGGAGGAGGAGGAGGAGGACGAGGTGGACAAGGATGGTAAGTGTGTGTGTGTGTGTGTGTGACCCAAACCTCCTCGCGTTGTGAAGAAATCACGACGGGAGGTTTTTCGCCATTTGCGGCCTCCGGGGGCCCTTCCCGGGCCTCGGGAGCGTCCAAAAACGGCTCAGGAGGAAAAGCCGCTCCCGGGGAAGGCGTCCAGACCGCTGGGGGCCGACTTCGAGAACAAAATCGCGACGTCGGGAGTCTGGGGGAGGAGCTCTGTGCAGCTCAGTGCAGCTCAGTGCCGGCGGTGCTCTTCC
Organism: Prorocentrum cordatum; assembly: GCA_963575745.1. Lineage (NCBI taxonomy): Eukaryota > Dinophyceae > Prorocentrales > Prorocentraceae > Prorocentrum > Prorocentrum cordatum. The sequence goes on from CAUYUJ010007051.1 coordinate 23,032, forward strand.
ACCTCGGCGCTCCCCCCGTCGCAGTCGGCAGCTCCGAGTGGCCCGGCTTCCTCTCCCTCCTCCTCCTCCTCCTCCTCCTCCTCCTCCTCCTCCTCCTCCTCCTCCTCCTCCTCCTCCTCCCTCCTCCCTCCTCCTCCCTCCTCCTCCTCCTCCGTGCACTGCGGCCTGAACTTGCATACGGCGTGTCCCCTGCTGCCCATCCGCCGGAGCAGTCGCCCTCTGCCCAGCCACCGACGCAGCAAGTGTGTGAAGGAACGCGTTCTGCGGACGCGGGGAAGGGGGGGGGGCGGGTCGAACTGGGGAGCAGGGGGGGGTTCGAAGCGGTGGGCGGCCCCCCTCCCGCCCTTGCGCCCAGACCTCCGACGTCGTGATTTTTCCGCAACGTCGGCCCCCAGCGGTCTGGGCCCCTTCCCCGGGGCCGGCTTTTCCTCCTGAGCCGTTTTTGGACGCTCCCGAGGCCCGGGAAGGGCCCCCGGGAGGCCGAAAGTGGCGAAGCACCTCCCGTCGTGAGCTTTTCACCGCGCGAGGGGGGCTGGGCATGTAGAGATTCCCCCCCCGAGCAGCGCTTGCATTTTAGGGGCTCTCGCCTGTGGTCTGAAGAGCTGGGCCCGTGTGCCGGTCTGGCGGCGCCGTCGCCGCCTCGCCGCGGCCCCGTCGCCGCCCTGTCGCTGCCCCGTCGCCCGGGGCCTGTGCGTCGGTCTGGCGATTCCGTGCCAGCCGTCGCCGCCCCGTCGCCGCCTCGTCGCCGCCCCGTCGCCGCCTCGTCGCCGCCCCGTCGCCGTTGCTTCGCCGTCGCCGCCGCGGTGCCCTGCCTCGCGTGGCGTTGCTTTTTGCGTTGTGCCCCTTCGTGATTCTGCACTGCAGAAGACTTGCGTTGCCCGGCCCTGCTTTTTGCATGCCTCTGCGTCGCATGGCTGTGCGTTGCTTCGCCTTCCTTCGCATTGCCACGCCGTGCTTAGCATCGCCTTGCGTTGCTATTGCAGTGCTTTGTGTTGCTATTCGTGGCTTTGTATTGCTCTGCATGGCTTCGCATGGCCTTGCATTGGTCTGCATTGCTTCGCATTGTCTTGCATTTGTTGCATTGTTGTGCATTGCTGCGCATTGCTTTGCATTGCAAAGCGAAGCGTTGCATTGCTTGGCCTTGATTTGCATTGCTACTCCGTGCTCAGCATTTCTCTGCGTTGCTTTAGATTGGTATGCTGTGTTTAGCATTGCCTTACTTTCTATGGAACTGGGCCTGCAGGCGCGTCTGGCGGCCATGTTGTCGCCGTCGCCGCCTAGTCGCCGCCCGTCGTCTGGGCCTGCGGGCTGGTCTGGCGGCTCTGTTGTCGCCGTCGCCGCCCCGTCGCCGCTTCGTCGCCGCCCATCGTGTGGGCCTGTGCGTCGGTCTGACGGCTATGTTCAGCGTGTCCCCGGTTCCGTTCGGTTCGTTTCGGTTCGGGGGACATTGGTTCGGTTCAATACGGTTCCGGTTTCGGAGCTGTTTGAGGCGGTTCCCATTCAGAGGGCGGTTCCGTCTCAGCCGGTTCCATTTCGGGTCTCGGTTCTTGCAGATAACGTGTGCGCGTGTGCGTCTACATGATCATATCGAGGCATGTGGAAGTTCAGTTCAACCAGAGTCAGGAGGAACCTCGGGGCCAGGGGAGCCACTGGGCCCAGCTACCCGACGAGCCAGGGGAGCCACTGGGCCCAGACGTTACGCACAGTGCCTTAGACGGGCCAGTCGACAGCATCGTGCCCCCTGGACCAGGGGGCTCTGGCGACAGCGGGCGATTCCTCGCCAGGATAGAAAACGCTTGGACTACGGTTTGGGACAGTACTGACCACTCACTCCTGGCATGGGCCATCCCAAAGGACAACTGGGAAGGCAAGGGCGCCGCCCGCGCCCCCACCGGGCGCGCGCTGGACGGTGGGGGCCCAGCCCCGGCCGCCGTCACCAGTTCGGCCCTGGAGGCCCCGAGGACCCTTGCAAGCCCAAAGCGCATTTTCGAACCGTCCAATAATGAGATTTGAGCTTTTCCGCCGCCCTTCAGTCCCCAGTGCAGACTTGGAGGCTCCGAAAACCACCTGGAGGCCCAAAACGAATTTTCGAACCGTCCACAAATGCGATTTGACCTTTTCCGCCGCCATGCCATCCCCAGTGCAGCCCTGGAGGCTCCGAAAACCACTTGGAGGCCCAAAGCGAATTTCCGAACCGTCCACAAAATGCGATTTGAGCTTTTGCCGCCGCCCTGCCCATCCCCAGAGCAGCCTTGGAGGCTCCGAAAACCACCTGGAGGCCCAAAACGCATTTTCGAACCGTCCAAAAAGTACGATTTGAGCTTTTCCGCCGCCCTTCCGTCCCCTCCCCAGTTCAGCCCTGGACAGGTAGCGAAACAGGACGAGGGAACTCGGGGGCGCAGGGGAGTTGGGAGCGGGTGGGATGGACCTGGCGCAAGAGTGGGCGCTCGCATCGGGCAGTTCCCAAGGGTCCACCTCCACGACCGGTTTCCGGTTCGGTTCCCGGTTCGGGCCCGGTTCGGTTCCACCGCCTCCGGTTCGGCTTGGTTTCGGTTCACGTCGGGTTTCTGACGGGTTCCGGTTCCGTCGGTTCTCTCTCGGTCGGTTCGGTTTTGTGGTTCGCGGTTCGGTTTTGTGGTTCACTGTATGTTGTCGCCGTCGCTGCCCCGTCGCCGCCTCGTCGCCTCCCATCGTCTGGGCCTGTCTGTCGGTGCGGCGGCTATGTCGTCGCCGTCGCCGCCCCGCCGCCGCCCTATCTATATTTTCTTTTCTAGAACGGAATAGACTCTACCCCCCCGGCGTTATCGTTCCCCCTTTAGGGTATGTAAGTCATATATGATTATGACCACATGTCCATCCGAAATATGAATTTACACTATGCGTGAGGGGCCGGTATCGAGCCCCCTTGAGGCTCCCTTCTGAAAAAAAAAAACATACGCGGGGACATCTTTTGTTCTAGCATAAGACAAGACTTTTTCCACGAATCCGTTGCAGCAAATGGGACGCAGTGCGCACGCGCGCGCCGTCGGGCGCGCATGCCGAAATCCTTTAAAAACCTTCGGTGTCGGAAGGATTTCGCAATCGAGTTTCAAAAAAAACCTTCAAAAAAAGCCATACAAACACACAGGGTTTCGCAACACTGATTTGCTAAAAAAGCTTACGCGCGAGCTCTTGCGAAATCCTAAGAAAACCGTTGTTTTTTCCATCTTTTCACAACATGCTACCAAACGGGCTTCGCGCGCGCGCATGTCGAAGTCTGTCGAACGCCCTTGCGCGTGTGCCATCGCGAGAATCCTCTGCAAAAAAGGGACGAAGTGCAGACGCGCGCGTCGTCGCGCGCGTATGCCGAAATCCTTCAAAACCCATCGGTTTTGGAAGGATTTCAAAATCGTGTGTCCAAAAAACCTACAACAACACAAGGTTTCGCAACACGGATTTTCAACAAAACCGTGCGCGCGCGTTCTTGCGTCGTCGTCGTCGTCGTCGTCGTCGCCGCCGTCCTCCCTCCTCCCGCGTCGTCGTCGTCGTCGTCGCCTACGTCGTCCTTTGTCTTTCCTCGTGTTCGTCGTCGTCGTCCTCTTTGGCGTCGTGGTCGTTTCCGTCGTCGTTGTCGCCGTGGTCGTCCTTCCTCCTCCTTCCTCGTCGTCGCCGTCGTCCGTCGTCGGCGTCTCGTCGTCGTCCCTCCTATTTCGTCGCCGTCGTCGTCTTCGTCGTCGTTGTCGTCGTCGTCGTCTTGCCTCCTCCCTCGTCGTTGTCGTCGTCGGCGTCGCCGTCGTTCCTCCTTCGTCGTTCGCGTCGTCGCCGTCCTCCCTCCTCCCTCGTCGTTGTCGTCGTTGTCGTCGCTGTCGCCGTCGTCGTCCTCCCTCCTCCCTCGTCGTCGTCTTCGTTGGCGACGTCGTTATCGTCGTCGTCGTCGTTGTCTTCGTCGCCGTTGTCGTTGTTGGCGTCGTCGTCGTCGTCGTCGTCGGCGTCGTCGTCATCGTCGTCGTCGTCGGCGTCGTCGTCGTCGGTGTTGTCGTCGTCGTCGTCGTTGTCGTCGTTGAAGTCGTTGGAGACGCCGTAGGTGTCGTCGTAGTCGGTGTCGGTGGCGCCGTCGTCGTCGTTGTCGCTGTCGTCGTCGGCGTCGGTGTCGTGGCCAAGTGCCATGTGGTACCTACCGTCACGGTCTTGTCTTAAGAGGTCTTGTGACCAAGTTGCGGGTGGGAGGGTGGGACGTGTGCACAAGCAATGGAGAGGACAGCTTCAAGACGACCAAAGTGAATTGCACAACATAGGTTGCACCGCGTGGAATGTACCACACATATTGCACCGCATACATTCTTTTTCTAAGGAGTATTCGGATCTATCCCCCCCCGAGACTGAACGGACCTCCACTTCGTATAGCAATTTGCACACGATTCTGCCCCACCGTCCATCCGAATCTGCATTCGTAGCATCCTAGCTAAACAGGCACCCCCCTTTCATCCCGTGCAACAAATTGTATGTCGCGCGCAGTCGCTTATCAAAATCATCCGTTTCCAATAACCCATTACAACATATGGGACGAAGTGCACGCGCGCGCGTCGTCGCGCGCGCGTGCCGAAATTCTTCAGCAACGTTTGGTTACGTAGGGATTTCAAAGCCGAGTGTCCCGAAAACGTATAGACACACATGGTTTCGCACCAAGAATTCCAAGCAGATGAGTAAGCTTGCGCCCGCGCTCCTGCAGATTCTTGAGACAACCGTAGGCTGTTCATCATGTTCATAACATGTTACCAAATGGGCCTCTCGCGCGCGCGTGCCGAAATCGCTCGAACGCCCTTGCGCGCGTGCCGTCGCAGAAACCCGCCGCAAAAATGGGACGGATTGCACACGCGCTCGCACCGCATCGGTTACACAACATAGGTTGCACATCGTCATCATCATCATCATCATCATCATCATCATCATCATCATCATCATCATATACATTGCTCAACATGTACTGCTAGAAACACAATGTTTGCGGCTCATGCCGGGTAAGACCTGTATGTGCGAGATGTATCTTTGTGTGCGAGAGAAGAAGGAAGACGATGCGTGAAAGAGAGAGAGGGAGAGAGGAAGAGGGGGGTGGTGAAATAGGAGGATGTGGAGGAGGGAGGAGGAGTAGAGGAGCATCTGGCCAGGACTGTATATGTGTGAACGAGGTATGGGTTGGATGTCCGGGGTTCGATTTTTTGATGATGCGTGCCGTTGTCTGAGTTTGTACGTGGTTTCGATCGATTCGATTGCGCACCCCCGCGGGTGATTCCGCTCCCCCTACAAGGTTCTGTTTGGCCGAGTGGATCATGTAAACGATTCGATCGATCAGCGACTCAGGGAAGCTTTAAGATAGCGCTGGTTTTCCGGCGGCTGGTAAAAAGAGTTTGCGTCTCGCTTCTCCCTCCTCCAGCTCCTGCTCCTGCTGCTGCTCCTCGTCCTCCACCTCCCGTCCCTCTCCCCTCACCCTTGTTCTGTGCTACTCGTCCTGCTCCCCACCCTCCTCATGTTTTCCTTCCTTCCCCTGGCTGTCCTCCTGGCTTCCTTGTCGATTTTGTATACAAAGTGGGCGCCGAGCCCTAATGACAGGTCGCGCCGTCTGCCAGAACAGCATTCGCTGAGGACCTTGCGGGAGAAGCACAATTTGTTCAGACGGTCGTGGTTCACATGATATTGGCTTGCCTCGCGGGCTCAACGAGTGAGTGGCACAGTCGGGCAGCCCTGCAGTGGAAAGTGTAGGGGGGTGCGACGGAGTGGCGATACACTCGTGGAGCTGCCTGTGTATCCGCATACGCTGGGCAACTGTGGATTAGTGCATTCGGCCTTGAGAGGTCACCCGTGCTGGCATGGCATCAGCAGGGCTGGCGCGAAACACAGCCAATCGGTAATATGTTAATGTTGTTGATGATGATGATGATGTTGATGTTGATGTTGATGTTGATGTTGTTGTTGTTGTTGTTGTTGTTGCTGTTGTTGTTGTTGTTGTAGTAGTTGTTGTTGTTGTTGAACATTATTCCTTCTGAAGAATTATTATTGTTGGGACCCCTGGTGCGCGACCTCTGCGCCGCGCCTAGGCCGCAGCTACATTTTCATCATTTTTTCGCGAAGGCTTCAGAAAAGTGGATGAGCTCCGGATCCGGTTTTTTGTTGACGCTCGTTTTCCCTTGCAAAAAACAATAGAAAATGAAAATTCTTGTTTTTACTTGATCAAATTGCAAGAATCCCTTGCAAAAAATAAGGTAAAGTGGACATTCGTGCGCGCAAGACGAAATCCTTCCAAAATCTTAGGTTTCGTAGCGATTTTAACATAAAAACATCAAAAACCCAATGGTTTTCTCAGACAAAATTGTCAAAATGTCCTTCCGCGCGCTCTTGCGGATTCCTAGGAAACCCAGGAATTTGCCTCAAAAATGTGACCAACTATCTTGGCACTGCGTACCATCTCACGTGTACCGTGTACCACATCTTCTCAGGTTGCCTCACACATGTGACGAATCTCTTTCTATCTCTCTCTCCACTGGCTCTCTGTCTTGCTCTCTCTCTCTCTCTCTCTGTCTCTCTGTACTATGTATGTCATACGCAACAAATGCACATGCGGGGCACATGCGGGGCCCAAACAAGTGATCAACCTCTGCGGGTGTGTACTCCACGCCAGTGTAGTATCCACGATCGTCCGCGCGCCACGAAGTGAAGTGTCCTGACGTCATAGGGCGGGAAGCTGGGTGTGGGTGGTTCCCGAGAGTCGTGTGGATGTTTGGTAGAGCTTGCATTGCCCCCCCACGAAGTGGGGGTATTGGCTGGCGTCGCATGAAAACCCTGGCACTGGGAAGAACACTGAGCGTTCGGGTAAAATGATTGTTGTTGTTGTTGTTGTTGATGTTGATGTTGTTGTTGTTGTTGTTGTTGTTGTTGTTGTTGTTGTTGTTGTTGTTGTTGTTGTTGTTGTTGTTGTTGTTGTTGGTGTTGGTGTTGGTGTTGGTGTTGTTGTTGTTGTTGTTGTTGTTGTTGTTGTTGTTGTTGTTGTTGTTGTTGTTGTTGCTGCTGCTGTTGTTGTTGTTGTTGTTGTTGTTGTTGTTGTGGTTGCTGTTCTGTCGCGAGGAGTCGGGCTGCCGAGGGGAACAGCCAGGCCGGCGCATCGTGTCAGATGAGGGGCGTGCCGGCCAGCTTTGCAGGATCGGCATCACCCCAATACGGTAGGTTCGCGTCGTGTCGACCGGCGGCGACCCCGCCAGTGGCGTTCAACGTTGAACGCCGCCGGCGGCCCAGAATCGGTCGATGTGGAACGATCGGACGTTGCGGAGACGGCCGATCGTTCAAGGTTGAACGATCCCTGCGGTGTCAAAAACCAACGCTGGGGTCGGCACAACACGAACCTGCCGTACACTCATACTATGTGTACGTCGCCCCCCCCAGGTGCGACGCGCGCACCGAGAAATCTTGTAGTATATGCGTCGTGGCGGGTGCTTTCTGGCCACAACGCTCGGGAAACGATATGCTACAAGATCTGTATCGGAGGTGAGGGGGTGAGATCGAAGTGGAACGGAGAGCCCCCCTACCGGGAAATCGGTTTCGGTTTCGTGTTCGTGCGTGCCGTGCGTGCGGGCGAGGCGAAGCTGCGTGGGCGGGCGAGAAGAAAGTCTCCTCCGGCTGAGGCGCGGCCAGACCAAATGATTCCTCTCCGGGGACCGGTGCCGCGCGGTGTCCCGCCGGTGTCCCGCTTCCAGCTGAGGCGCGGCCGGACCGAATGTTTCCTTTCTGGGGGCCGGTGCCGCGCGGTGTCCCGCCTGTGTCCCGCCGGTGTCCCGTCGGTGTCCCGATGATGATGATGATGATGATGATGATGATGATGATGATGATGATGATGATGATGATGATGATGATGATGATGATGATGATGATGACGATGACGATGACGATGATGATGGTGGTGGTGGTGACGGTGATGGTGATGGTGATGGTGATGGTGATGGTGATGGTGATGGTGATGGTGATGGTGATGGTGATGGTGGTGATGATAAAGATGTCCAGATGATGATGATAATGATGATGCTGTTGACGATGTTGATGATGATGATGATGATGGTGATGATGGTGATGGTGGTGATGATGATGGTGTCCCGACGATGATGATGATGTTGATGATGATGTTGCTGATGATGTTGATGGTGGTGTCCCGGTGATGATGATGATGATGATTACGATGATAATCTTGATGATTTTGATGATGATGAGATGATGATGAGTATATGATGATAATGAAGATGATGCTGATGGTGTCCCGATGATGATGATGATGATGATGATGATGATGATGAGGTTGATGATGATGCTGTTGATGATGATTATGATGATGATGGTGTCCCAATGATGATGATGATGACGATGATGGTGTCCCGATGATGGTGATGATGATGTTGATGCTGAGGATGATGATGAGGTGATGATGATGATTTTGATGATGATGGCCCGACGATGGTGATGATGATGCTGATGTTGATGATGATGGTGTCCCGATGATGATGATTATGATGGTGATGATGATGATGGTGGTGACAATGATGATGGTGTCCCACTGATGATGTTGTTGATGATGATGATGTTGCTGATGATATTGATGGTGTCCCAAAGGTGATGATGTTGAATGATTATGGCGAGATGATGATGATGAGGATGATGATGATGGTGGTGTCCCGATGATGATGATGATGATGATGATGGTGTCCCGATAGTGATGATGATGATAATGATGGTGACGATGATGGTGTCCCGATGATGGTGATGATGATTGTGATGATGATGTTGATGATGATGGTGATGACCTGATGATGCTGATGATGGTGCCCCGATGATGATGATGATGATGATGATGATGATGATGATGATTATGATGATGATGATGATGACGTTGATGACGTTGATGACGACGATGTTGCTGATGATGGTGATGACGTTGATTGTGAGATCGATTGTGATATCGATAGTGAGATCGATAGTGAGACCGAATGTGAGATCGATTGTGAGATCGATGGTGAAATCGACAGTGAGATCGATTGTGAGATCGATAGTCAGATCCATTGTGAGATCGATCGAATGAAATAGATCGAGTGAGATCGACTGTGAGATCGATCGAGTGAGATCGATCGAGCGAGACCGAAAGTGAGATCGATAGTGAGATCGTTAGTGAGACCGATCGAGTGAGACGTTGGTTCCTCCCCCCCCGAGCCTCCTTATCACCCTAAGTGTAGTCGTATAGGTATTGTATGTTCGGGTCGGACGCGCGCCCCCAAGGACGACATATAGTACCTATACGACCGACCTTCGGGTGATAAGGAGGTTATGGGGGGGGAGAGAGGGGGAACCAACATCTGACTCAATCGATCTCACTATCGATCTCACTCAACGGGACACCACGGGACACCACGGGGCACTTGTCGATCTCACTATCGATCTCGCTATCGATCTCACTCAACGGGACACCACGGAGGAGGAGGAGGAGGAGGAGGAGGAGGAGGAGGAGGAGGAGGAGGAGGAGGAGGAGGAGCAGTCCCGAGCCTCCAAGACCTCGTGGCCGATCGTGGGCTGGAGCCGAAGAGCCCGCGCCGCTCGCCGTCAGGGCGGGCCGCCCCCCGCGGGGCGCCCGCCCCCCCCCCCGGGGCGGAGTCCCTGGCGCGCGCTCTCCCGCGCCGCCGCTGCTGGCGTGGGCGCGCGCGCGCCGCCTCCGATGGCATGGAGGAGCCCCGTGGGCACCGGAGGCCGGCCGAGGCGAGAGGAGGAGGGGGGAGGGGGGAGGGGGAAGGGGGAGGAGGGGGAGGAGTGGGAGGGAGAGGGGGGGAGGGGGGGGAGGGGAGGGGGAAACATAACCTGACTGAGCCAAATGGGGAGGAGGCGGAGGAGGCGCAGGGGGCGGAAGGCGAGAAGGGGGGAGGAGGAGGAGGAGGAGGAGGAGGAGGAGGAGGAGGAGGAGGAGGAGGAGGAGGAAAAGGAGGAGGAAAAGGAGGAGGAGGAGGAGGAGGAAGAGGAGCAGGAGGAGGGGGAGGGGGAGGCGGAGCAGGCGGAGGAACGCGGACGATTTTCGGATTTCTTGTCGGCATGGCCTGCCTAGCGGAAGACAATCTGCAGCGGAGGTGGGAAAATGACGGCACGACGACGACCAAGACGCACGACGGACGACGGACCACGACGACGAAGCCGAGAGGGCGCCGCAGGGCGCGACGCGGGCGAGGCGGCGAGCTCGGCGGGTGCTAGCCTCATCTACACGCATTTTCTCCCGACCGGATTCCCTCTTCGCCTCTTTCTTGTCGGGATTGCCGGCAGCGTCTGCGACGCAAGGGCTGGGTGTACAATCCCTTCCTGCGTCAGGAGTTTAAAGCGTTGACAGGAGCAGGAGCTCAAGAGGATGAAAGAAAGGTCGGAAGAGGAGGAGGACGAGGAGGAGGACGAGGAGGAGGGCAAGGAGGAGGAGGAGGAGGAGGAGGAGGAGGGAGCAGAAGGGAACCGTCCCGGCTCTCAAGTCCGCGGACGAGGGAGCTTGAGAGCTTCCGTGCTCGTGCTTCAGCGCGGCCCGAGCACGGGGGCCAAACTCTCACACAGACGACTCTGCCACGGGGCTCGCCGCCCGGGGACATCGCCGCCCGGGGACTCGCCCGCTTGGGCCAGGATTAAGTCGGGCCTGTCCCTCTACAGGGGGGGTCTTCAAAGATGGTAAAAAAAATCAGGGGACTATTTTTTGACTATTTGTGAGCATGTTGTGGGTACTGTTTCGCCCCAAATTCCCCTGCAGGGGGACATGCCCGACTTAGGCCAGGAGGAGGCGTGGGTGCGCGGCCCCGTGGCGCAGAGCTCCTGGCGTGGTGCCGCCCGGGCCCAGGGCCCCTCTCTGGGCCCGCCTGTGCGGCGAGGGCGCTCCTCCTCCTCCTCCCCCTCCTCCTCCTCCCCCCCCTCCTCCTCCTCCTCCTCCTCCTCCTCCTCCTCCTCCTCCTCCTCCTCCTCCTCCTCCTCCTCCTCCTCCTCCTCCTCCTCCCCCTCCTCCTCCTCCTCCTCCTCCTCCTCCTCCTCCCCCTCCTCCTCCTCCTCCTCCTCCTCCGAGCTGGGCGAGCCGCCCCTCCTGCAGGGCCTGCGGCCAGGGGGCTCCCCCGCCCGCGCGGCCGGTGTGCGGCGGAGAGCGCGGGGCGGCTCCCGCGGCGCCCTGCGCCGAAGGCCAGGGCCAGGGCCAGGGCCACGAAGCCCGCGACGCCGAGGCCATCGATGCCGAAGGCGGCGAACGAGCCCAGACCTCCTCGCGCCGCGACAAAAATCACGACGGGAGGTTTTTCGCTAGTTTCGGCCTCCAGGGGCCCTTCCCGGGCCTCGGGAGCGTCAAAAAACGACTCAGGGTGAAAAACCGGCCCCGGGGAAGGGGTCCAGACCTCTGGGGGTCGACGCTGTGAAAAAATCACGACGTCGGGGGTCTGGGAGGGCTGGGCGCACGGCGGAGGCGCGCCCAGGAGCTCGGCATCGCCCGGACGCGTGTGAATTTGTTCTCCCCGGCGAGAGCCCCCGAGGCCCCTCCTGGGCCATCCAGCGGCACAGAAGCACAACACAACACAACCAAACGCGCACGGAGCCCCAGAGAACCTGCGCGGGACATGGGCGTCCGAGCGGTGGCGAGGGGAAGCCCGCGCCGCGAAGGCGGCGGCCGGCGACGCCCCCGACGCCGAGCGGCTCGCGGGAGGCCGCGGCGCTGCCCGAGGCCAACGGGCGCGGGCGCCGGCGACGCCGCCGGGCACGGCGTGGGGCCTGGCCGGCCGCCGCCCGAGCCCGAGTGCAGGCCCAGGGCCGAAGGGCCGCGCGCCAGGCCGCGGTGCAGTCGGACATGTGGAAGGCCACCAACGCGAAGAGGAATAATGATAATATGTTAATAATCATAATAAGAACAATATTAATGATAATAATAATACTACGACTAATAATAATAATATCAATAATAATAATATTAATAAGAAAATATTAATAATAACAATACTAATAATACTAATTATAATGATTAAAATAATGATAGTAGTAATAATAATAATAATATTTATAATAATAGAAATAGTAATAATAATAATAATAATAATAATAATAATAATAATAATAATATTTTTTATGGTCATAATTTTAATAATACTAATACTAAAAATATCAGTAATAATAATAATAAGATGATAGTACCGCATGTAACAATAATAATACGAATAATACTAATCACAATAGTAGTAAGGAAAACGCTCATAATAATATTAATAATAAAAGAACGAATAATAGTAATATTAATACTAATAAGACTACGAATACTATTAATAATAATATGACTAATACTAATAATACTAAGAAGAAGGCCACCTACGCGAAGAAGAAGACGAATCATAATAATAATATTAATACTAATAATAATACTAACAACAATAATATAAATAATAAGACTACTAATACTAATACTAATACTAATACTAATACTAATACTAATACTAATACTAATACTAATACTAATACTATTACTAATACTAATACTAATACTAATACTAATACTAATACTAATACTAATATTAATACTAATACTAATGCTAATGCTAATACTAATACTAATACTAATACTAATACTAATACTAATACTAATACTAATACGAATACGAATACGAATACGAATACGAATACTAATACGAATACTAATACTAATACTAATACTAATACTAATACTAATACTACTACTAAGAAGAATAAGAAGAAGAAGAAGAAGAAGAAGAAGAAGAAGAAAAAGGCTGGAGAGGGCCCAGGCTCTCCTGGAGGCAGCGAAGGGCGTCCTCGCCGACGCGGAGGAGGCCGCGCAGGCAGCCACCAGGCACCGGAGCCCGCCGCAGGCTGCCCACGACCGGGCCAACCTGGCTCCTGGAGCGGGCGCGCGGCAGGCGGAGCAGCCTGGGATCCAACCGGCGGCGCTGGCGCGGCAGAGGCCTGGTCATGGCACCCTCGCCGCAGCGACGCTGGGAGCGAAGTGCGCGACGACGAGAGGGAGGGGCCCGAGGCCTGCCTCGAAGGCAAAGGCTGCCCCTTGCCCGAGCGCGCCGAGCTGCCAAGCTGCCCCTCGGGCGGGGCGCCGCGGGGGCGGGGGCGGCGGAGGCGGCGGAGGCGGGCGCGGCGCGGCGCGGACCCCTCATGGAGGGGAGCCCGCGGCTGAGCCGCAGCGGCTTCGGGGCTCCCAGAGCTGACCCGCGGGTGGCTGGAGGCTGGAGGCCGACCGCCAGCGCGACCCCCGAGGCCCGCCTGCGGAGGCGGCGCCGCAGGAGGAGGGCGACGGGGGGCGCGCTGCCCTGGCAGGAGGCCCGGAGCTGCGGCGTCGTGCTCTTTCCATGCGCGGCCCCCGGGAGGGGGAGGGGGAGGAGGAGGAGGAGGAGGAGGAGGAGGAGGAGGAGTAGGAGGGAGGAGGAGGAGGAGGAGGAGGAGGAGGAGGAGGAGGAGAGGAGGAGGAGGGGGAGGAGGAGGAGGAGGAGGAGGAGGATGAGGAGGGATGAGGAGGGGGAGGAGGAGGTGAGGAGGAGGAGGAGGGAGGAGGAGGAGGAGGAGGAGAGAGAGAGAGGGGGGGAGGAGGAGGAGGAGGAGTGTAGGAGAGGAGGAGGAGGGGAGGGAGGAGGAGGAGGAGGAGGAGGAGGAGGAGGAGGAGGAGGAGGAGGAAGAGGCGGAGGAGGAGGAGGCGGAGGCGGAGGCGACCCATTCCCCGAGCGGCTTTTCATCCTGAGTCGTTCCCTGGCGGCCCCGAGGCCCGGCGAGGGCCCCCAGGGGCCGAAAGGTGCGGAAACCTTCCGTCCTGTTTTTTCAAAATGCGTTGGATCTCTGGGGGCGGGCGTTGCCCCCGGCGCGCGGGCGGAGGCCGAGCAGGCCTGCCGCCGCGAGGGGCGGAAAGGCCTCGCTCGCGGAGGCCGCGCGCACGGAGCGGGGGGGGTGGGGGGGGGCTCCGCGTGCCGAGCGCGCGCGGGCCGAGCGCGCCCGGGCGCGAACGCGCCGCCCCCCCCGTGGGCCGCCGCTCCCTGCGGAGCGAGGTCTTAGTTGCGAGGTCTTAGTTGCCTCCTCCTCCTCCTCCTCCTCCTCCTCCTCCTCGCTCCCTTCGGAGCGAGCGATCGCGAGGTCTTAGTGCCTCTATACGCCCGTTTTGAAACGCAATACGTCCCGTGTTTAGGACGTCCGTGTCAATGCGTTGCGTGTTGGCTCCACGTATTGGACCACGGCTTGGCGAGTGTATCGCGTCGGACCTACGTTTTCAGCCTACGTGTTGAGCTCCGTATCAATACGATACGTGTTGCGTGTTGCGCATCGGGGCAGCTAAGCGCGAGCTGGGTCAGCGCGGTCGTGCCAGGCGGGTTTCCTTCGCCGTCGGTCAAACCTGAGATCCGACGCTCCAGAACAATTGGAGCAGGCGGTTTTTGCCAGTTTTCGGCCTCCGGGGGCCCTCGCCAGGCCTCTGCAGCGTCAAAAAACGACTCAGGACGAGGAACCGGCCCCAGGGAAGCGGTCCGAACCTCCGGGGCCCACGCATCGAAAAAATTGGAGCAGCCGGATGTCTGGGGACCTCGTCATGGGCACGGGCCCCGACGCGGAGAGCGAGGTGATCCTCGGCCAGTTGGGGCAGCATTCGGCGGCGGCCTGGCTGCCGATCATTATTGGTCGAGGCTGGAATTGCAAGCCCTTGGAGTTGGAGGCCTGGGGCCAGCCCAGAGAGGTCGGCGGCGTGGTCCTCCGCGCGGGGGGCAACGCGCGCGGGATCGGGAGCGGCTCTGAGATCGACTTCTTCGTGACGTCGGGCGACCTGGGCGCTCGGGCGCAAGGTGCGACGAGGCAGCCCGCTGACCTTTCGCCGCGCTGCCCTGCGCGCCTCGCCGTCGCAGGCGGCCTGGCCCAGGAGAGCGGGCCGGTGCACCGCACGCCCAAGGTGTTCTCGGCGGAGAGACCCATCGGGCACAGGAGGGAACTTCCCGATTGGCTGAGGAGGAGGAAGAGGAGGAGGAGAAGGAGGAGGAGGAGGAAGAGGAGGCGGAGGGGGAGGAAGAGGATGAGGAGGAGGAGGAGGAGGAGGAGGAGGAGGAGGAGGAAAAGGAGGGATGAGGGAGGGATGAGACAGGAGGCAGGAAGTACGGGGGAGGACTAGCAAGACGAGGCAGGAGTCAGGAGGGTCAGGGGAGAGGGAGAAGGGAGGAGAGAGGACAGGAGTGTAGGAGGCGTTGGAGGACAAGCGGCGAGGAGGAGGGGGAGAGGAGGGGGAGGAGGGAGGAGAGGGGGAGGAGGAGGAGGAGGAGATGAGGAGGAGGGGAGAGGAGGAGGAGGAGGAGGAGGAGGCGGAGGAGG
Source organism: Prorocentrum cordatum (assembly GCA_963575745.1). Classification (NCBI taxonomy): domain Eukaryota; class Dinophyceae; order Prorocentrales; family Prorocentraceae; genus Prorocentrum; species Prorocentrum cordatum. The sequence continues at coordinate 38,383 of CAUYUJ010007051.1, forward strand.
AAAGGACGATGAGTGGGGATGAGGAGGAGGGAGGAGGATGAGGGAGGAGAGGAGGAGGAGGAGGAGGAGGAGGAGGAGGCGGGAGGAGGAGTCCCCGATATAGGCGGGCTGGCGGAGGCGGCAGGGCGCGGGACTGCTCCCGCCGCTGCCTGCTCCGACCTGGCGTGGCATACGTGTGCTTCGCCGGCGGCGGCGGGGCGGGCCCGTGGCCCACGCCCCAGAGCTCCTCGCGTCGTGAGAGAATCACGACGGGAGGTTTTCCGCTATCGTCGGCCTCCGGGAAACCACGACGGGAGGCTTTTCGCCATCCTCGGCCTCCAGGGGCCCATCGCCGGGCCTCGGGGCCGTCAAAAGACGGTTCGGGATGAGAAGCCGGTCCCGGGGAAGGGGTCGACCCCGACCTCTGGAGGTCGACGTTGTGACAAAAAAATCACGGCGTCAGGGGTCTGGGGCGCGGGCGCGGCCCGTGCACCGGACTCGCCGTGCGCAGCGCTCGCCGGTCTGCTGCGGGTCGGCGCGGGAGGCCTCTTCGGCTGGGGCGCCGCGGAGCGGGCGGAGCACGCGGGGGGCCTCTTCGACGCGGGGGGCCTCTTCGACGCGGGGGGCCTCGTCGACTGGGGCCTCTTCGACTGGGGCGGGGGGGTGGGCCTGCGTTCGTTGTCCAGCCCGGCTGCAAGCGCGCGGGGGGCCCCTGCGGGCGGGGCTGCCGCGAGCAGGCGAGGCGCTGGGGGCGCAGCGGTTCCCTGCCCCGGGAGGTGCCGCCGGTCCGTGGACGACCGCGGCGAGCCCGCGAGATCCCGCAGGGGCTTTCCGTGCCAGCCGCCCTCCAGGCCAAGGTCGCGAAGCTGGTCGACCAGGATCTGGTGGGGGGCCTGTTCCAGAACGAGGCCAGGCGGCTCCGACGTCAAGGCGAGCTGTCCCGGGAGCTCCGGGGGGTCCGCAGCCTTGCGTTCGTGGAGCTGCAGGCGCAAGGAGCCCACTCCAGGGCAGCGGCGTCCAAGTTCGAGCAGCGCTCGCCTGGCGGGGTCACTGCCTGGCGGGACTGGGCACAGAAGGCCGTCCCGAGGGGAGGGGGAGCTGCTCGCGAATTCTGCCGGGCTCCTCAGGGCTGGGCGCCCGACCAGCCGTCGTCGGAAGGTGCTTCGCTCCGCGCGCGCGCTGAAGCGGGAGTGCCAGGACGTCTGGAAGTTCGGCCTAGAGGACTTGGACCTCGACCTGGCGTTGCCCCAGGAGCTGCTCGAGCCTCATCCGCCTCCTCCAACGCCGTTGGAGATTGTGGAAGCGGCCCGAAGCTTCAAGACCCGTGCTGCGGTGGGGATTGACAATTAGCGTCAAGCCTGGGCACTTCTGCTGGCTGTCGACCGATGGCCTCATTGCCTTGGGGCTGCTGCTCAGCATCATCGATCTGACAGTAGACGTCCCGTCGCAGGTGGCGGAGCTCCCCGACTTCTTCCTGGCCAAGCGCGATGAGGGCTGGAGACCCATCGGCCTGATCTGCAGCCTGCCGCGGCTGCTGGGGAAGCTTCGCCGCGCGGAAGCCAAGGCCTGATAAGACCGCCCCTACCTCTTCGGGGGCGTGGGCAAGTCCTGCGAGGACGCGGTTTGGCCGCAGAGCTTCGACGCGGACCGCGCCAAGGCGACGATGCTCGAGTCGCTCAGCACCTTGCTCGACTTGAGCAAGGCCTGCGAGCAGGTCGCGCACGGGGGCATGGCATGGCGGCAGCGGCCCGTCGCGAGGGCTTCCCGCTCAGGAGGGTGAAGCTGCTGCTTCGGCTCAACGGCGGGCGACGTCGGCGCTGCCTGGGTCGCCGGAGGCCGGGGGCCTTCCAGGTCCTCCTCTCGCAACTGGCGGGGCGCTCCTTCGCCGCCGCGCTGCTCGGGGTGCCTTTGGCCCAGCCCGTCGGCGCCATGCTTGTTCCTGGCAGTCCATCAAGACCCATGTGGTGGTGGACGACATCACGCTGGCCGCGCGCGGCAATTATTTTGGGGGCCACGTGCATTCACCACCCACCAAACCACCCCAACCCAACCCGAAGCCCTCAATTTGCCCTCCATTTCCAGTGTGGGGGGGGGGTCGGGGAACGTTGAAAAAACACATGGAACCCGTACCCCCCCAACCCGAAATTGGGGTCAAATTCGGGTCTTCGGGTTGGGTTGGGGTGGTCTGGTAGGTAGTCACGCATGCTCTGCGGGTTGCTCGAGGAGCTGGGCTCCACCATCTCCCCCGCGAAGGAGCAGGTCCTCACCGGCGAGACCCCCCCTCGGGCGTGCGCCTGGCCAGCAAGCCGGGCGACCGGGCGCGCCCCTGGCGGCCCGTGGCTTCGGCGTGGACTTCGCCGCGCAGAAGAGGGCCCCTCGTGGCGCGATCTGCGCGGGCGGGGCAACCCTGACTCCAGATCCGCCCTACTTTGTTTTTCCAACTTAAAATTGCGTCGGACATCCACTTTTAGGAAGCCGAAGAAGTAGGGCGGACATTTCTGCACCCAACAGAAAGTAGGGCGGGAATCCACAGAAGCAGGGCGGAAACAGTAACAGAAAAGCAGGGCGGAAAGTAGCATCGGCGGGGCTTGAAAGGTGAGGCGGACATGCCAGGCCCTACCTACGAATTTCCCCAAAGTATAGGGCGGATCTGGAGTCCTCCTCCTCCTCCTCCTCCTCCTCCTCCTCCTCCTCCCCCTCCTCCTCCTCCTCCTCCTCCTCCTCCTCCTCCTCCTCCTCCTCCTCCTCCTCCTCCTCCTCCTCCTGCTCCTCCTCCTCCCTCCTCGTGGCGCGATCTGCGCGGGCGGGGCAGCCGCCTCGGCCAGAAGACGCCCCGGGCGCACGGCCCTGCGCAGGGCGGGAGCTCGGTGGGGCAGCGCGTGCCGCGCAGGGCGGCCCGGCCTCGGTCCCGCGCGGGGCTCGGCGCGCGCGGGGCCCCCCCGCCCGGCCGCTCGCCGGGGGCGCGCGCCCATCGGCGGCCAGGCCTTGGCCGGGAGGAGGAAGGAGGAGAATTGAGGGGAGGAGGAGGAGGAGGCGGAGGAGGAGGAGATGAGGGGGGAGGAGGGGGGAGGAGGAGGGGGAGCAGGAGGGGAGGAGGAGGGGAGGAGGAGGAGGAGGAGGAGGAGGAGGAGGAGGAGGATCCAGTCTGCGCTGCAGGCAGGGGAGGCGCGGCGAAGCGGCCCTGCGCGCGCGGCCCGCGGCCTGCCGTTGAAGGCGCGGGCGGCGGCGGTCTGCGGCAAGTCCGGGCGGGCGGCGGCTCTCAGGATGGCCTTCGCGGCGCCCGTCGGCTCCGGGGCTGAAGGCGCCGGCCCCGCGGGCGCGGCGAGGATGGCGCTGCAGAGAGTGGGCTGGACTGCGGAGTCTTGGCGCACATTCCCGGATAGCTGCTTGCAGCAGAAGGGTTTGAGAGAAGAAGCCGGGAGGTGGTGAGTGAGGGCCCAGCTCCCGAGCTCGCCGGTCCAGAATCGCCGCAGGAGCTTGCTTGAGCTCCCAGCGTGTCCGGGACGACCGTGGCTGCAGGGTGGACTTGCGGGTGATCGGCCCCGGGGTGATCTCCGGCATGGCGGAGGGTCTAATAGGCGCCTCGCGCGCGAGGTCCCGTCCCGCTCCGGCTTGGAAGCGCCGCGAGGTCGCCTGCCCAACTGGGGTCCAGTTCGCGAGGCGCTGGCCGGGCTCTCGCGGCCCAAGGGCGCGCGGAGGTGGCGCAGCTGCTGGAGCCCCCAGTCGCAGGAAGCTCGGCGTCTCAGATGGACTTGTGCATCGGGCGCGCGGAGACGGGCCCGAGCTGCCAGCGGTGCTGAGGGGCCTCGGGCACCGCGCACCGTCGCCGTTCAAGCGCCCAGCCTCGCGCGCCTGGGCGTCTGGCCTGGGCCCGGAGGGAGTGGCCGACGCGGGCAGGCGAGCTGCCCCCCGATGACTCGGGGTTCTTGCGGGCCCTGGTCGACCTTCGCTTCGACCAGGCGCCCCCCCCCCCGAGCATTGGGGGGACCTGCCCGCGCGCAGGCGCGGCTCGGGCGAGGCCTCAAGGGCGCGGTCTGCACAGATGGGCCCGCCACCTGCCCTGACTTCGGGCCGCTCGCCCGCGCGGGCTGCGCCGCCATCGCGGTCTCGAAGGGCGGGGAAATCTTGGGTGGCGCGCGCGGCGACGCGCCCGGCTGGGCGCGGGAGATATGCCTCGCGGAGCTGTGCGCTCTGAGAGAAGTGTTGGAGGAGAAAGGTGTCGAGGCCCTTGAGGCGCTGGCGGACCGCGAAGGCCTGTTCGACGACTTCTCGAAAGGCCGTGAATATGGTTGCGGGCCGCGCAGCAGGTGCGCGGACTTATGGAGCTCCGTCTTCTGGCGCATCGACGAGTTGGGGGGGCTGAATTTTGAGCCGCGGTGGAAAAAGGCGCGCGCCAGTCGGCCTGGAACTATTCGTCGCGGCGCGGCCCGGCACGAGCATTGGGGCAACGAGGAGGCGGACCGTTGCGCGAAGTTGGGGGCCAGACTCCACCCGCGGGACAGGGTGGAGGAGCTCGAAGGCCGCTGGGAGGCGGCCAGGCCGGCCGCAGCGAGCCTCCTTCGGCATCACGGTGAGATTCTGGGAAGGCACTCGTCTCTGGGCTGGCCCGACAGGGGCCCTCTCCCCAAGCGTCGCCCTCCACCCAGAGACGGGCATATCCTCGAGAGCTCTGCACGGGGCCGCTCGATAGTCCGTCTTGGGAGATGTTGGGGGCGCGAAGCATGCGGGGCCAGGCGAGCTCTCAGGTCTCGACTTGCGTCGCAGCCGTGCCCTGGAGTGCCCGAGTGTGCGGCCGCGGCCCGTCCCTCCCACCAGGCTTCGGGCGTTTTCGGGGCGGGGGCGCTGTTGGGGCGGGGGGGGGGCAAGGCCCATGGGAGCGAGAGGGCCGAGCTGATCGTTTTTTTTTTGGGGGGGGCGGCGCTTGTGGAGCGCATGGCAGGCGTCGGGCGCTCAACCTGGTCCAGCCCTGCACCCCCTTGTCGCGGAGGGCTCGGGCCCCGGCTCGAGCAGCTCGCGCGGCTCTGGGCCAGCTGCGCGTTGGCAAGGGACCTCAAGTCTGGTGAATGCTGGGGGCCGCCCTTCCCCCATCGCCTCGGGAGGGCCCGTTGAAAGCATGTTTGAACGTGGGCCCCGAGGCTCGCCAGGGTTTTCCGCGGGACGGGTCGGCCTCCCCCTCCTCCTCCTCCTCCTCCTCCTCCTCCTCCTCCCTCCTCCCCCTCCCTCTCCTCCTCCTCCTCCTCTTCCTCCTCCTCCTTCCCCTTCCTCCCTCCTCCTCCTCCCTCCTCCTCTCCTCCTTCCTCCTCCTCCTCCTCCTCGTTCCTCCTCCTCCTCCTCCTCTCCTCATCCTCCTCCTCTGGTGCGGTAATTAAGGATGCTAGAAGTGGCCTCCGGGACCCCCCGCGGAGGTCCCGGGGTGTTTTTTTTGTGTGCCCCCTCCCGCGCGCGGGGTGTCCCCAAGAGGCGCGGGGTGTGGCTTGTTCCGCGCGCGGCGCGCCCAGACCTCCTGGCGTCGTGAAAAAATCACGACGGGAGGTTTTTCGGTATTTTCGGTTTTTCGGTACTTTCGGCCTCGGTATTTTCGGCCACGACGCCGTGTAAACATCACGACGGGAGGCTTTTTGATATTTTCGCCCTCTGGAGGTCCTTACCGGGCCTCGGGACCGTCAAGAAACGACTCGGGATGCAAAACCGGCCCCGGGGAAAGGGTCCAGACCTCTGGGGGTCGACGTTGTGAAAAATTTACAACGTCGGGGGTCTGGGCGTCGGGATTGGCCCCGTTTTTCTGGTCCCGCCCCGTGGCCCTGGCCTGCTTGGGCGTGCGCCTGGGTCGGTTGTGGGGGTGTGCCCCCCCCCCGCGCGCTGCTTCAGTGCAGGACACAGGGGACATGGAGGGAGCAGAAGGAGGAGAGAAGTGTGAGGGAGGAGGATGATACCGAGGAGGAGGAGGAGGAGGAGGAGGAGGAGGAGGAGGAGGAGGAGGAGGAGGCCCAGAGTAAACCCAAGACGCACCAAGGATGTTACGGCGAACCCTCCCCACTTCCATGGGTCCTTGAGCTAATTTGTTCCACTGCGTGAGTGATCCCGTTGGAAGACAACCGTCTGATACGTAATCCCCAACCATAGCAACACCAGTCCTGGGACAACGCTGCGAATCAACGTGCTTGTTGCGTCCTGGCGACCCTGAATCGTGCCAGAACACCGCTTCTGGGATGTCAACACCGCGGGTCAACGTGAGGTTGCGCCCTGGCACCTTTTGTTCGCGCCCGAACGCCATGCCTGAGACGTCAACCATGATAACATTTGAAATTGCTAGAAGCTTGTACGATGAATGCGCGCAGCGCTAATGCGAGAGCCGCATTTTGAAAACCGACCGCCCTCCATCCGTGAAGCTCTTGCGAACGTATACGACGAATGTGCGCGGCGCTTCGGCGAGAGCCACATGTTGAAAACAACTCGCCCTCCATCCGTGAAACACTTGCGTTACGACATTTGCCTCGCGTAGCTTCGGTATGAACGCAAGACTTCCGTAGACTCTTCGCCATAGACTTACGTCTAACCTCCGGAAAACCAGAACTACGGCGAACTTTGTCTGCGAAAACTTACGTATAACGTACGGAACTTCCGAACACAAACAAAACTTACGGCGAACTTCGCTTGTTTACCAAAACTACGTATAACTCACGCAACCTACGAAAAACCAAAACCAAAAACCACGACTTCCAACGCCCGAACAAAACACTTGCTGTTTGTTACGGCGAACGCCTCCATCCGTAAGACGAGCGCGCGGCGGCGGCGGTGCGAAGAGCCACACCTCGAGACCGGCCCGCCCTGCGTCCTTGGCCCCCCCCGCAGCCTTCTTCGGACGGGTGCGCGCGGTGCTGCACACATCATGCGAGCGCCTCGCTTCGAGAACGCTCCGCTCTCCATCTGCGAAAGCTCACGCGCAGCGACGACAACGAAGCGATCCGCTTTCGAGAACGATCCGCTCTCGAAAGCGTTCCGCGACGAAAACGATACGCGAGGAAGACGAATCGATCTGCGGAGTGCAATCGTTTCGAAAGCGATCCGCTTTCGAAAACGCTGCGCGTTCGAAACCTGTCCGCTTCTAAGGACGAATGTGCGCGGCGCTACGGCGAGAACTGCACGACGCAAACGGCCCGCCCTGCATCATGCGCGCGGTGCTATCATGATGCGAGGGCCACACTTCGGAAACGATCCGCTCTCAATCTGCGAAGTTCATGCAAGCTTCGAGGACGAACGTGCGCGGCGCTACAGCGAGCGGCTTGACTAAGGAACGCTTACTTTTCAAAAGGGGCTCGGTCGTTCCTTAGGCTTGCATGCGTTATTTACAGTTCCTTATGCGTCATTTGTTGTTTATCGTTCCTTATGCGTTATTCCTTGGGATAATAAAAAGAAGGGGCCTCGTTCCTTATTGAGCGTTCCTTATGTTAGGCCGATGACTGTACGGCGAGCACCGCACGAGGAGAGCGGCCAGGCCCGCCATGGTGAGAACAGTCTCCGGCGAGACACCCGCGGCGACGCGCCTCGGGGGGCGCCACGGGGAGACGCTCCAAGGAGAGGGCTGCTCCGTCCGACTCGTGACTCGTGCTCCCGCTGCAGCGCTGGCGCCACGATGTCCAGTGCCATGCCACGGCATGGTCTACCGCTCGTTCCGAATCGTGCTCTACGCGTCCTCGTTTCCGCGCTTCCGCGTTTTTTCTTCAAGATGCTGCTCTCGCTGAAGCGCTGGCTTCATTTTCGGGCTACCGCTCGTTCCGAATCGTGCTCCCGCTGCAGCGCTGGCCCTCCGCGTTTTCGCTCGTTCCGAATCGTGCTCCCGCTGCAGCGTTGGCGCCATGATTTCCAGTGCCATGCCACGGCATGGTTTTCGGTCCTTCCAAGGAGGCCCCAACATTTGGAAAATGCCCCCGCCGAAAAAATCATCGCCCCTCCTCCTCCTCCTCCTCCTCCTCCTCCTCCTCCTCCTCCTCCTCGTGGTCCTCCTCCTCCTCCTCCTCCTCCTCCTCCTCCTCCTCCTCCTCCTCCTCGTGGTCCTCCTCCTCGACCTCCCCTCTCCCTCTTCCCCCTGGTCCTCTGATCCTCCTGGCCCTCCTGGCCCTCCCTCTCCTCCTGGTCCTCCTCCTGTCCTCCTCCCCCACCCTCCTCCCTCCCTCCCTCCCGCTCCCTTGGTCCTCCTGGTTCCTGTCCTTCGACCCCTCCTGGCCCTCCCTCTTCCTCCTGGTCCCTCCTCGTGTCCTCCTCCCCCCCACCCTCCTCCCTCCCTCCCTCCGCCTCCCTCCCTCCCCGCCCTCCGCTCCCCCCTCCCCCTCCCCACCCTCCTCCCTCCTCCCTCCCTCCCTCCCTCCCTCCCTTTCTCCCTCCCTCCCTCCCCCGAGGGGGAGGGGGACGTCTCAGACGGGCGCCGCGCAACCTGCCAGGCCCAGCTCGGCTCAGCCGGGCACCGCGCTCCGCCGGCCTCTCGGCGCGGGCAGCGCGCGTCGGCCGCGCAGTGCGGCAGCGGAAGGCGGCCGACGCGCTGGCAGAGCGGGGACGGCCTGGCCCCCGCGCGACGGCCGCGCCCGCGCCAGCGCGGCGGCCCTGCAGGTCCGCGGACGCCAGAGCAGAAGTTGGAGCGCGGGCGGTTTCGGGCCGTTTGCGGCCTCCGGGGGCCCTCGCCGGGCCTCGCGGGGGCGTCAAAAAAGGACGCGGGACGGAAGACCGGACCCGGGGAAGCGGTCTCCGGACCTCCTGGGGGCAGCCTCAGCGGGGGCGGCGCCCTGCGGATGGCTGACCGAGCAGCTCGGCGAGGAGCAGCACGACTGCGAAGGGCACAGGCGCGCCTGCGGCAGGACGCCGTCGAGCGCGTCGGCGAGCACAACGCCCGCCGCCAGCCTCCGAGGCCGGGGAAGACCCGGCGCGCGCGCGCGCCTCGCACGCGTACGGGCCGCGCGGCGGGCATCGGCGGCAGGGCCTCCGCACGATCCATGGGAGCAGGGGCCGTGCGGCAGCGGGCCGGCGAGGGGCCAGGCGCCCCCCACGGGAGCCGGCGGCCAGAGGCCGAGCAGCGCTGGGCGGCGGGCAGCAGCACGTGGCCGGCCGCCAGCACGGCCCGGCCGGCCGAGCCTCCGGTGGCGCACCG
>CAUYUJ010007052.1:0-49345 GCA_963575745.1 Prorocentrum cordatum
ACCCCCATTTCTTCCAACCCCTGCCGCGCCACCTCCCATCATACCTCGTCGCATCGCTTCCCGCCGACCCTCATATCGCTACGTGCGCATCCCTTCTGCTCCATCGACCTCCCTTGCTCTCTCGCCGTCCCCGCGCCCTTCTACCCGCCACCTCCTCCCGCAGCCCTCCTTCCCCTCACCCCTCATCCCCGCGCTCTTCCCGCGCCCGAACCCCGTCCCGCCCACGTCCACCAATCGCCCGCTCCTGTCTCCCGTACCCACTCAAACCCCCCCCCCCCCCTCTACCCCCCTCCACCCCCGCCACCCCCGCCGCCCGAAGATGTCGCTCGCAGCCCCAAGGGGCACTAATCAAATTTCAAGAGGGCCCAGAATGGGCACCGAGAGGGGCGCAAGCGGGCCCCAAGCGGGCTCGCATAGACCCCGATTGCAATGTGCAAGTTGCCGCTCCTCCCCATGATACTGTGGGCCGTCTTTGGTGCGGTTTGTCTCGGGCCCGCCATTCACCGTGGGTGGCCTCCCTCCTTGCGGCCTCGTTTTGGTGTGCTGTTTTAGTGTATCCGTGCAGCTTTCCGCAATGCACCTCGGAGTTTTCGATGGGTCCTTCCCAGCGCCTCGAATGTCACCGAACGCACGGCCCTACACAGCCCGCCCTCCGCCGCCCCTCCCCCCCCCACTCGCGGCCCCCGTTCCCCCCGCGCCCTCTCCCCCCCCCCCCCCGATATTTTAGAGAGGGGAGAAGCACATTATTGATATATACGCGGGAGGCAGTTGGGGTTGCAAGGTCGTTGCAGGGCGTTGCAAGGCCCTGCGCAGCCACGCGCGCAGTATTGCATGGCTTCGCATGGCGGCGCGCCGCTTTTTTGCATTGAGTTGCATGGTACCGCGGGTGTCTGCATCGCAGGGTGTCGAAGGGCATTGCGGGGTCGCGTTGCAATGCGTCGCAGCGTAGCGTGGCGTGCGCGAGGGGGTGTCGCACCCTACGTCACAAGGTCGTGCGGGTGTTTTTGGCGAAACGCAGTGGATATAGTAGCGACTATGGTTGTTAATGGAAATTGTAAGAGCTCCCTCTCTAAATCGCAAGCGACACGGGGGGCGGCACCGCCGCCGATCCCCGCCCACACCCCAGGAAGCAAGGCCGCCCCGCGAGGGCGGGGAGGGCCGCACCCTACACATTTTATGTTTCACCGCGTTTCACCATGGCAACATCTGGGTTGCTGTGTTCCCGCCTTTGAAGGGGTTTTCGTTCTCGAGGTTGAGGACATGGCGGCGTTGCGTGCCAGAGTGCGGCCGTTTCGGCGCCCGATATGTTTCATTCTATGCGCTTCAAAAAAACGAAAAAGCGAGAAGGCCATCGGAAAGCGAAAAGGCGAGAAGCCAACAAACACAAGTTTCTTTTCTAGGTTTTGGAATGATTTTGGCATCTTGGAGGCCTCCTTGGGGGGCTATCTGGCATCATGGAGCCGTCTTGGGGCGGTCTTGGGGCCTCTTGGAGCATCTTCGGGGCCATCTTGAGGCATCTTCAGCTATCTTGAGCCATCTTGGAGCTCGTCTTGGGCTCTCCGAGGCGGCTCTTGGAAGCGCGTCCTTGCTTGGGCCACGTTGAGCGCCCCAGCGCGTGCCCCCCCCCCCCCCCCCCCCCCCCCGCCACCCCCCCCTTCCCCCCCTCCCCCCCTCCACACACACGCACACGCGCATCTCCCAGTGGGAACCCTTGTCTTCTTTTGATGTGCACCTACCTTGCGGCATTTGCAGTTGCGCATGGTTGTCGCATTCGACAGGGTTGCTCGTTCTTACTTCAATAGTGTCGCATTGGGCGCGCCTTGTGCGCGGCTTCCGCCGAATGCATTCGCATATGCACTTTATGCGACGCATGCACTGAACTTCGGTGAACGTCGGCGTTGCTCGTGTTCTTGCGTCGCGGCCTCCGTCAGCCAACTCGGAATCGTGAAATCATCTCGTTTGGGCGCGCAATTCGCGCACGCGCCCCCATCCCCCAAAACCAAAAAAATCTAAGCAAAATGAGCTTTCCCATTCAATTATGAGCATTTTCAATTATGTAGTAGACCCTCTACTCGAAGAGTTTCGGTCTGTGCTCACGTTGCCCAACGGATTCATTCACCTTCGCCCGCGGTGCTTCTCAGCCTGCACTTCCTTTGCTACAAGCGCCTGTTCTGCAGTCGTTCACAGTGTCTCGTTTACAGAGAATTTCGGTGTTTGAAAAACAAAACAATTCTGCATGTGTTTCTGTGGAATCTAAATCAGGTCATGGCCGTGCTTCATTGCAAGACAACCCCCATGTTCGTAGCAGTGTCGAAATCAGACGTCGTTGAGTTATAAAAGCGTTGATAGCAGTGTCTCGTTTTCAAACGCCTCATTGTATATCAACTCTGGCTGTGCCTCATTTCAAGACACCTTCCATGTGCGTAGCAGTGTCGGTATCAGAGGGTCCTCCACAACGAATTTCCCTCATCACCATCATCATGATCAAGTTCTCCCTAGCCATGTTGCCTCGAGCTATCCTTACAAAGGAACTTTCCAGCACCCACTGTACACAGTAATGCCGCGGCATGCTGGTAGCTCTCGGTCTGGGCGCCATGCTCCTGACGTTTCTGCACCCAACAGCGGTGCTCCTCAGCCTGCTGCAGTGAGCAGTGCCCCTCCTCAGCGTGCTGTGTTGAACGGTACTGTCCAAAGGATTGTCGACCTGGTGAAGGAGTTCGGTCGTATACCGAGGCGAAAGAAAGGAACGTCCGAGGAAGTACGAGCTGAAAACAAGTTGGCCAAACGTTTCTCCGACCACCGCGACAGCATTCCTAATGACGTTATGTTAGAGTTGCAAGCCCTCGAATGCGCCACGCCTTCAGAGTCAGCCGCTGTCAGCGCTGCCCTTCAGCGTTCTGATGCTCCTGGCGTTTCTGCGCCCAACAGCGGTGCTCCTCAGCCTGCTGCAGTGAGCAGTGCCCTTCCTCAGCGTGCTGTGTTGAACGGTACTGTCCAAAGGATTGTTGACCTGGTGAAGCAGTTCGGTCGTATACCGATGCGAAAGAAAGGAACGTCCGAGGAAGTACGAGCTGAAAACAAGTTGGCCAAACGTTTCTCCGACCACCGCCACAGCATTCCTAATGACGTTATGTTAGAGTTGCAAGCCCTCGAATGCGCCACGCCTTCAGAGTCAGCCGCTGTCAGCGCTGCCCTTCAGCGTTCTGCATTTAGCGGATCTCTGCAAACGCTCGTCGAGGACGTGAAGCAGTTCGGTCGTATACCGATCAGAAATCATGGAACGTCTGAGGAAGCACGAGCCGAAAACAACTTGGCCAAACGTTGGCTTGAACACCGCGAGAGCATTCCTGGTGACGTGATGTTGGAATTGCAAGACCTCGAGGAGTCACGCGCCGTCAGCGCTGCTGCTCAGCGTGCTGCAACCGAGGAGTTCAATCGGAAGCAGAAGACCGATGAGATCCTGCAGCAGGTGCGCGAATTCGGCAGCTGGCCGAAGGAGAGCGCTCAACGCCCGCTTGCAGAGCGGCAGTTGGCTTGGCACATCCGAAAAACACGGAAGGCCAAACATTTCTCACCGGAGCAGGAGGCCGAGTTTCAAACTCTGCAGCGGGCGGATACGAAGCCCGTCGGGCTCATGCAGCAGACGAAGATCGAGGAGGTCATGCAACAGGTGCGAGACCTCGGCCGCTTTCCGAAGGAGTCCGCCGGGCGTAGTGTTGCAGAGCGGCAACTAGGCTGGCTAGTTTGGAAAGCACGGAAGGCCAAGCAGTTCTCCCCGGAGCAGGAGGCCGAGCTCCAGGCCCTCCAGCAGTTGGAGACCGATGACACAACAGCGACTCGCATCGCGGAGGCGGAGGCCCTCCCAAACCCCATGGAAGGGTTCGCTGACGAGGCGCTGAACAGGATCGACCAGGACCTGCTGATGCTGGAGAGTGGCATCCGGACCAAGGCAATCCTGCGGCGCCTTGCCGTCTACAAGGAGCTGGTGTCCAGCCGCGGTGCTACTCAGCCCGCGCAGCTCAAAGAATTCGTACAGCGGTACGCGGAGCGGGTGCGCAGGGCGTCGGCCGCTTCCGCGGGGAAGACCTGCTACGTTCCCGGCGGTGAGGTGGAGGGGGCCAGCTGCGCGTCTTCTCCGCCCGCCCCGTCATGACGGGGCCGCTCGTGTGCCAGCTCTGCGAGTGCGACTTTCTTACAGAGGAGGACTTTGCGCGGCACAAGCAGCAGGGCCACGCGGGCGAGGCGGAATACCGCAAACGGGTGCTGTTCCTGATGACAGAGGCCGGCTGCAGGCCGATCGCCGCCCAGGAGAAGAGGATCATGGTGCAGAATTTTGCTCACTTCCAGCAGTTCTGTCACCCGGGCAGCAAGGGCAACCGCTTCTCGGGCGGCGAGGCGGTGCCCCGATGCGAGGCAGCCTGCGTAGTCTGTGCGCAGAAAGACTACCTGGAGCACCGCCACAAACTGAGCCTGTTTGGGGCAGTGCCGGAGGGGCGTGTCTTTGAGCACTGCGCCGACTCAGCAAGCGATCATGATGACCTATCCGATGGCGAGGCAGATGCTCCACCCAAGCGTGCTCTGGTGACGCACCGCGGGGTGTACTACTTGCAGTCCCCGGAGCTCGTGCAGAAGCTCCTGGACGTGGACAGGTACAGGCAGCGGTGGCCACTGATCCCGTGTGAACAGCTGCACGCGTCCAGCGTTCAGCATCCGGAGCGCCCAGAGTGGCGGTGGCTGCTGCACTCCCGCCGAGTCCCTGTGGTTGCACCACCAGAAGCAACGGCGGGAACCTGCGGTGCTTCTCAGCCTGCTGCCGACAAGTCCGGCGGAACTTCTCAGCCTGCGGACGAGAGGCCTCCGTGCGCAGGGGTGGGAGATGCCAGCGCGTTGGTGTGGGTTTGTTGGGATTGCCTCAATGACCTGTGCGCCAAGAAACCGAAGATGCCGTTAAACGCCCTGGTCAACGACAACTGGATCGGCCGGGAGCTCATGCTCGTCCGCAACGCTTCGAAAGCTACTAAGATGCTGGCGCCCCTTGGCCGATGCTGTTGGAAGCAAGTCCGCCTCGGCAAGGACGCCCCGGATGTCCAGCAGAAAGGCATCTCGGGCAACACTATCTTCTTCGCCCAGCCCACGGCGCAAATCCCGACCATGGAGCTGCCCCCGGAGCAGGGCGCGCTTGTGGACTCTCTGAACATCGTTTTCTCGGGCGCCGCGCACAAACTCCACAATGCGTACTGGGCAACAGTCAAGCGCGGCGAGTATATGCAGATCGTGAAGGAGCGCAAGCAGCAGTGCGCAACCTTTTCCGAGGTATCCGTCCGGGAGGATGTTGCCCCGACACGGCTGCCGGAGGACGGCGTGCCAGACCGCGTCCAAGCCTGTCTGCAACCAGTGGACGGTGTGGACAAAGCCCCGGTACGTCTGTTGGGGCCAGCATCCAGGGCGCCGGAAGTGGGCAGAGACGACGAGGCGGGAGACGAGTCTGACGAGGAGACAGAGACAGACAAAGACGGAGAAGCAGCAGAACAGCCTGACATGGCCTACCTGCATGAAATTGTGGCAGAGGTCACAGTTGCAGTGGATCCAGTGCATGACATCGCTCCAGTCCGAATGATGCAAGCGCTGCAAGGCACGCTGGTGGCGCTGCAGGAGCAGGCAGCGCGCATCGCCAAGAACGAGGTGACACCGACAGTGGCAGACAGCAGCGGTGCTCTTCAGCCTGTTGCCGACGAGGTCGGCAGGCATACGATGCGCAGCATGGTTCTCGATGTGCAGAGTGCTGCTCGTTCGTTCGACGAGCGAGCGCAGGTGGTGCTGGAGAAAGCGCAAGCAGGAGCAGACGCGTGCAGGGCTGTGGGCCCGCACTCCTTATCGGTGCCTACGCAGAAACCCTTGAGTTCTTTCGACAGCAGGTCTTGGCCGGCGTGCTACACGGAGTTCTGGTTCGGGGACGGCGCGCCGAACCTCGAGCGGGAGCGGCCCATGCTGTTCGAACAGGTCTTCCCCAGGAATACTACTTATGCTACCAGTGTTGATAGTGGAGTCGATCCATTGATAGCAGTGTGTCGTTTGGACCTACATGTGTTGTTAGCAGTGTCTCGTGGAGGCCTACATCCATTGATCGCAGTGTCTTGTTTGTACCTACGTGCGTTGATAGCAGTGTCTCGTTTGGACCTACATGTGTTGATAACAGTGTCTCGTTTGGATCTACAACCACTGATACCACTGTCTCGTTTGGACTTACATGTGTCGATAGCAGTGTCTCGTTTGGACCTACACATGTTGATAGCAGTGTCTCGTTTGGACCTATATCTATTGATAGCATTGTTCCGTTTGGACCTACATGTGTTGATAGCAGTGCCCCGTTTGGACGTACATGCGTTGATCGCAGTGTCTCGTTTGGACCTACATGCGTTGATAGCAGTGTCTCGTTTGGACATACATCCGTTGAACGCAAAGTTGCGTTTGGACCTACATGTCTTCATAGCAGTGTCTCGTTTCTTCGTCCTTCGAGGTCGCACGGCGCCTCATCAACCTGGAGGAGCTCGAGTACTCTCTCGCGACCGACGAGGAGCCCCACGAGGCAGCCTGCCAGAGCCGCTTCAGCTCGCCAGAGATCATTGCTGTCTTCGGCGACGTGATCCGCCGGCTGCGGCTCTTGAAAGGCACTCGGGCGGCGATTGGCAGGAAAGGCTTCGGCACTGACCTCCAGATCCTGTCAGAGGCGTCGGCGGAGGATCTCATGGAGGCGCTAAACATCGCTAAGCCGGGCGACTGCATCGGCTCCGCCATTTCACGCCCGGGCATGCCTGCCAAGGTCAAGACTGCCCTCAGGACGTTGCTACTTAGCACTTCCGATGTCCCTGGCACGGAGGGGCGGAAAACCGCACTCCGCTTCAACGGGCACGGCAACAACCTCAAATTCGGCGCGGCCAGCTTCTTCGTCACACCGAACTTCGCAGACACGTACAGCCCGTTGGTCCTCCAACTCCACGAAGGGCCCGGAAAGCGGAGCCACTTAGACATTCGCGGGGGCGCGGTTGGCGCGGTGGCCAGAGCCGGCGGCGCTTTTCAGCCTGCTGGCCCTGACCTGCGGAGTCCAGCTCCGACCATGCCTTCTCTGGAGCGTATGCACCAGATAGTGGCAGCAGACCCGCGGGCGCAGGCCAAGTTCTTCCTGTTGATGACGGAGCTTCACTACCGCTACATCATCGGCGTAGAGCGCCTGTTTGTTGGCCGCACAACGCTAGCCCGACAGGCGGTGGCAACGGAGGACGACGTGGCAGCGTCTCTGCAGCCGTGCGTGGCCCCAGGCACCACTGATGTGCAAGCGCCTTTCGAAGCACAGGGTCGGGGCTTCACGCACGGCCACGGCAAAGGCCACAGCGTCATCGGGCCTACGATGGCGTGGCTGCGGTCGGCCGTGGTCGGAGGCCTGCGCACCGCCGCTCGGGAGCTGCGAACTGCGCTTCTTTCCACCGCGGAGACCGTGCAGTACGAAGCTGCCAACGAGCCCGCGCGGCAGCTGGGGCTTCCTGACGTCGCGCCAGAGCCTTTCACAGCCAGGCAGCAACGACAGAGCCGCATGGACGGAGGGGAAGAGGAGGACGGCACCCTGCGCGACGAAGTGCCTCTCGGCCCGCCAGTGGAGCAGCCGCACCTGGTGGAGGAGCGAGCGCGGGCAGCCGCAGAGAACCGGATGCCTGCAATCGGCGCTGCAGCGTACCGGGGCCTCCCACTCACAGGAGCCTTTCAGTCTACGTTTCCAAGCTACCGCCAACGAACTAGCTTCGGGCAGCTAGGTGGCGCTCCTCAGCCTGCCATGGCAGCCAGCCATGCTAGCCTCTTCCAGACGAACGAGGATGGAGCGATTCAGGAAGTCCTCAAGCCCGATGGCTCGCCGGCTTCGGTCGAGGAGATTCCCGCAGATGCGGAGGCTTGGGCGGTAGCGTTTAGCCATGACTTCTTTTGCAACATCTGCTCCAACCACGAGCACGACTGCACCGAGACGTGCGTCAAGTACGTCAAGAAGAAGCTCGAGGCCAAAGAGAGTCTTCGCTCGAACAGAACCCCGTCGTGCCGCTTCTGGTTCTTTCGCATCCAGCAGCTATGTCTAGCAGGCCGCACCAAGCGAGTGCGTCGGCGCGGCAAGCCTTTGGTCCGGACTCCGTTCATCGACTTCTCTGATGACCGCAACCAGCGGTGCCGCTGCCAGGTCAAAAGCGACCAGCCGTTCAGGAGCTCCAGCAACGACGTCTCTCAAGTGACCAGCCGGTGCAACGTGGATTTCCAGTTCTTGATGTGCGCGCCTGACGAGTCTGCCTAGGCAGCAAAAGTGCTTCAGCCTGGTGGTGCTCCTCAGCCTGCCCAGGACGGGCTGCCTGCGGCCGCCCCAGCTCAGCTGGCCAAGCGCAGAAGGCTTACCAAGAAGACGGCCAGCATGAAGAACCCAGAGTCGGCAATCGCATTGCGCTCATCCAAACAACTCGGCGGCCGCAAAAAGTGGCTCTACGGTTGTGGCTCCTTGCATCCGACAGATGCATCTGTCGTGGAGAGCTTCCAATCTGCTTTCCAGAAGGCTTTCTCCATGGACTTCTACATCACGAAGTACCAGGGCAAGATGATGGAGTCCATGACGCCGCTCTTCCAGTCTATGCTCACCGGCATGCAGCGTCTGGAGCAGCAGGAGAGGGACGAGAAGGAGGGGGAAGCCCGGAAGGTGCTCAGTGAGGGCGGCGCTGATGGCGACGACCAGACGCTGGCCAAACGGGGCCGGACGCGCGAGGATCTCGCTCGCCGCGCTCGGCGGGTCTGTATCCGCCTGGCGTCGATGGCGAACCGGTGCGTCTGGCTCTCCACGACGGAGGTGGCCGTGCATATCCTCACAGGCGGCGACTGCCTCCAGTCGCACCACAATGTGCGGCTCTTCACGAGACAACTACAGTGGGCCTGCCAGCAGTGCAAACGCTTGCTAAACCATGAAGGTTCGGGCGGGGAGACGCATAATGATCAGGTGCCAATACAAGCAGACCGCATCCAGATCCCTGACCCCGACAACGAGGAGGAGGACGCAGCAGGTGACACCAGCGGTGCTCCTCAGCCTCCTGGAGACACTCCTGCTGGTGATGAGCAAGGTGGCGGTGCGGAGTGCGAAGACATGCACGTGTGCACCACCAGCACGAACACGGCCGACGACTACGCCCACAAAGGCCCTCGCCTGCAGACCATGCCGTACTACGTCTACAGGATGTACGTCCGGCGAGTCCTGAAGCCGAGCCGGGTCAAAGCTTCTGGACCGCGATTCTTCGCCTTCGAGAGCCACTACGTCTTGGCTCCGCGGTACATGCAGGAGGTCCAGTTGACGCGGAGTCACGTCCCCACCATCGATGGCTTCCAGTGCCCGACCTGGGCACAGGACCCCGAGCAGAACTCGCTCTTCAAGGCCCTCCTCTTCACGCCTTGGGCGTGCGAGTGTCCCCTCCTCTTGTGGCTGCGTTACTCAGTACAGCCATATGCTGAGGAACTGCGACTGCCCCGCCGTGCGCCCATACTCGTTCGAGCGGGCGTGGCGGCTTCGGTGCGCGGAGATCCACGTGTTGGCAGCGCGCGCAGACTCCAGGAGCCGCCTGGCCCGCAAGAGGCTCGTGCTCGCGGACACGACCCTCTTCTCCGAGCTGAAAGAGCCCCGGGCGAACCTCGAGGAGGGCGAGCTGGTGATCCTCAGCCTAGCGCACTTCGCAAGGTCCCAGCTGGCGCGGCGCATGCCAGCGGAGGCGGCACGGCGCATCCTCGCCTTCAGTGACCACCACTGCCGGTGGCACGAGGAACAGTGCACCCTGGCGGAGTTCTGCGCGCACGAGGCGCGAGACGTGCTGGCGCACGTGGACCTCGCGGCGGAGGCGCGGGTTAAGCCTCGGCCAGCAACGACTGCACACCTCGAGGCGGATGAAGACTCCGCGAGCGATGCCGAAGGGCTCAAGGGGCGAGTCCCGCTGGAGCTCGTTGACGTGGTGGAGGCGGCGGCAGCGACGTAGAGGAGGACGTGGAGGACGCCGAGATTACCGAGATCTCCCGGTTTCCGCTGCGGGACCACGTCAGAGCAACCGAGCTGGCCCTACAGCAAGACCAACTGCAGCGCTTGGACCAGAAGGGCCGCCTCAGCTACGCCGATAAGCAGTTGAAGAACCTCGACCGAGCGTACAGCGGCATGCTGCAGCCAGCTTTGCACTGCCAGCCAGCAGCGGCGCGCGGGAACATCAGGGCACGCGGCTGGACGAGACCTTTTCTGACATGCTCGCCCTACAGCGGCAAAGCATTGCGCTCCAAAAGAAGCAAGCGAGCCCGGATGGATAGATCTTGCCCGATGCTGCGGACGACTGGCTCCCCAGCGGTGCTCCTCAGCCTGCTGCCGAGGACGCCCAACCAGAACTCGTTCCGCAGCTCTTGGCCATGCAGGGCCCGGCGGCTGTTGCGTGGAAGCTCGTCAATGATGCCCACTGCACGGAGGAGCAGATTGACGCGGTGGCGTTGTTTGCGTTGTCTCTGCAGAAACGTTTTGACGGCAGACCAGACAAGACAACGCATCTCCTCCCCGTGGCGTCCGCGACAGGCAACCACAGAAGGATCTGGCTCGGTGGAGGCGGTGTCGGCAAGACGCGCACCCTCTCCAAAGTGGTGGAGCCGATGGCCATCACTTACTTCGGCGAGCAGGGGTACCTCGGCAAGGCGCAGTCCAACCACGCCGCACACAACCTTGGCCCGCGCGGCAGGACCATGCATTCCTCCACTGGCCTGCTCATGTCGGATTCCATGCAGACAGCCAGGCTGCGCTTGACGCCACAGACGCAGAAAAAGCTGGATCGCCTCACAGGCACACTCGGCGTCGACGTGATCGATGAGCTGGGTGCTGTGCCGGGGCCTTTGCTGCATGCAGATGCACTGCGCACGACCTACGGCGGGGCGTTGCGCTACAACCTGGACCCCACGAAGTACATGCGCCCGCAGGAGACGTGGGGACGCATGCCTGTGAAGATCTTGTGCGGAGACTTCTACCAGTTGCCGCCAGTCCCCGCCACCGCTTCCCTGCTGGCGCCTCACGCGGGCTAATCCTACGAACACCAACAGGGTAGGAAGTTGCTCGCCGACATCGAGTACGTCATCGATTTCGTGCAGATGCAGCGCTTTACAGACCCGTTGCAACTCGAGGTTCTCCACGCCATGAGAACTCCAGGCGGAAAAAAGATCTCTGACGAGAGCTGGCAGGCGATCGTCAAAGCAGAGGTCGTTAGCCCTAGCGGTGCTGGTCAGCCTGCTGCCAGCAGCAGCGAAGCCGCTCAGCCACCTCAGTGGGACCCTCGGTTGCGTGCAGCACGAGGCTGGTACGAGTCGGCCTATGAGTGGCGCATCGTCTCTTACGCCATGCATGCACAGGCCAAGCGTGATGCGCACGATGCTGGCCAGCTGCTCTTTTACGTCCCAGCAATCGACAGACCAGCTGCGCGCCTCGCGAAGCCTGATTACGACGAGATGCGCGCGGAGCCCAACATCGGCGCTACCGCAAAAATGCCGGGGCTGCTGCCGCTCTTCGGTGGCATGGAGGTCATCCTGACAGAATCCGTCTTGCCGCCGAAGTATGTCCGTGGCGCGCCAGGCAAAGTGGTAGGCATAGAGCTGCACGCTCTGGAGCCTCCGGTGGAGGGCCGCCCGTCCATTGTCTCGGACGGTGTGGTCGTACTCTACTACATGCCAAAGGCCGTCTATGTCAAGATCGATGACAGCGGTGAACTTTTCTTGAAGGCCGCGCCGGTGACAGCTGGCAGTGCTTCTCAGCCTGCCGGCCCCGACCTGCGCGGAGTGCTCGCGATCACCCCGCAGGCGCGCCCCTGGAAGTTCACAGCGAAGACAGGTGGCCCGGCCATCGCGGTGTCCAGGACGCAGTTGACCGTGCTGCCCAAAAAGCAGGGGACTCTGCATGGCGTCCAGGGCAAGACGACGGACCCAGGCTTCATCGTGCACTGACGTTTCCGCCAGGACTCAAGAAGGAGTCCATTTGGCTTGCCTACTACGTCAGCCTGTCGCGCCCCAGAAGCTTCAACCAACTCTTGAGCCGCGGCTTGCCTGACCGGAGCATCATCGAATCCGGCCCCCCGGAACAGATCGCCAAGGCCTTCGCCGAGCTCTTCACGGACAAGATTGCCGCGACGAAGATCGCTTGCGCGAAGGCCCGACAGCACCTGGGATGGCCTGCGCGAGCTTGAGGAGCCATGAGATGCAGGTTGCGTTGTGGCGGTGCTGTTCAGTCTGTCCGTCTGCATTCGCGTGGTGCTTCTCAGCCTGCATGCGCGTGGTGCTTCTCAGCCTGCGCTCGTGTGCAGCTGTGCGCGGTGAGCCTGCACGTGTCGCGGACACGTTCTGGATCAGGACGGGGGGGTCCGAGCCCGAGATGGAATGCTAGCGCTCTGCAGTACAAGTGCTTTTCAGCATGCGACATCCTGCGGTGCTTCTCAGCCTGCAGGGATCGCAGCGTGCGGTTTCGATGCATTCCTTTTCCGTATGCGAGTTCCTGCGGTGAGCTCCGTAGCTCCGTTCCGTAAACATCTTCCAAGAGCCGCTCGCAAGCTTTTGCAGCTGGCGGTCTGCAGACGTAGTCTGTCTCAGCATGCGAGCTCCCGCACGCTTCGCCGGCTTTTCCTGCGCGGACAGTTTTCTCACACACGTCAGCGCCGTTTGTAGGCGTCAGAAAAACATGTAGACATTCACGAAGGGCTCAGTCTCTATATCGTCACATCATTACATACGCAGTCGTCGAACACATCGGTGTACATTCAGCGCTTTGTCCTTCTAGCTAGGTCGCTTCGTGCTGAGGCTGAGGCTGATGCAGGCTGAGGGAATGCTGCCAGATATGCTCCTACACATGGCTGTTAGGTTGCTTTGCCGGGATATTTTTTTCCAGCAGGTTCCTCTTGCGCGCAGAAAGATTACGTTGCGCTGTCGGGCGCCCTCGCGCGTTCGCCGTCGCGGCGGGCGCGCGCGAGCGCGTGTCCGAGCGTCCGCGCTCGGGCCGCTGGCTGCGTCGGCGCGCAAAACAAGTCAGTGGTTCGCTTTCTCCGGGTGCCCGTCGGGCTGGGAGGTGGCGGTTGGCAGAATATGCGCTTTGGACGAAGATTAACGCGGCAGGGCGCGCTCGCCGTCGCCCCCGCGCGCCGCAAGCGCACGGCGCCGACGGAGCATGGTTGGCACTGCTGGCCGAGCTTTCATCCGAGGCCAGGCGCCCGCCTTGCCATCGAACCCCAGCGCGCAGCATTTGGGTCGAACCCTGGGCCCTGGCGCGTTTGATTAGCTGCAACCAAGCGGGAAGCCGAAATTGCTTGCGGCGTGCGTTGGCCATGCAGCCACTAAACGAGCTCGCGTCGGTTGCTGCGAAATGCGCGCGGCGCGGCCAGCAGCCTCGGCCCACAGAAAGTGACGCGTTCCTTCGCGGCGCACGCCAGGCGTCTTGCGCGCGCAGAGCCCGATCCGAGACACAGTTTAAGGGGGCGGGGGGAGTCGGAGAAGCCAGCGGGGGCCATGCCTCCAGCGCAAGCGCCCGATCAGCACTGTTCCAAGATGATTTCTGATAGCTGATAGCTGAGAACTCGCCGCGAGAGCTGGCAGGTCTGGGACATAGAAACGAGCAGAACGCTTGGGCGCAGAGATCAGCGCGCCAGACCACGTTCGCGCTTCTCCTTCGCTCGGCCGCGCGCGCAGTTCCGCCAGAAAGAGCGCGACCTTGAATCTCGACGCGCGCGAAGTATGACGCTCCGGCAACGCGCACGCGCTGCTCGGATCGCCGACCAGTGCGGGTTGCTAATTTTCTGCCAGGCCGCAGCTGTGACCCGCGCAAAGCGCAAATCACATCGACCACGTCGTCGTCGAGCAACCCCGCGTTCTGATCCACCTGAGCGAGCCTGGCGTTCCGCCTCGCGCATGAACAGGTCCGGGCGGCCGGCAGAGCGTGAAATGCGTGTGTCTTCTCTCAGGTGAGAGCGCCATTGAACATTGAACAGGATCGCTGGGCGCGTGAATGCAGGGTCGCTTCCGTTGCCGCGCGCACAGTTTGCGCCGTTTCGCGCGCCGCCGCGCAGCTTGAAAATGTCAAGAGGCATGCGCGGGACAGTGAGTTCGCAAAGCAGAAGAAGCGATTGGTCGCGGTGGGCCAGCGCGCCGTTCGGCCGAGAGCGGCGGGCATCTGAGTGCGGCATCCGCGGGGCATCGCCGCGCGCGGCTGAGGCGGCGAGGGACGCCGTGCGGAGCGCGTCGCGACGCCCGCGTTGAAATTGCGCGCTGCGCGCGTTGGCAGGGACGCCGCCACGTCAACGGCAAGCTCTCGTTAATGCTGGCGTGGTTCGCCCTGACGTCTGGCAGCGCGGCGCCCAGCGGCGCCCTGGGCTGGTCTGCCCGCGCGAGCGAGTGGCGCGCCCGATTGAAGCGTGCGCATGCGCACTTTGGTTCGGGCTGGTCGACGACGCAGCCCGCCGCTCAGCTCGCTGGCCCCAGCAGCCCCGGATCCACCCGGCGTCCAGAGGTCCCGTCCCTCCGGCCCATCAAGTGCACTCAGTCTCCCTGGGGGATCCCGCATCGACCCGGCGCCTTTTCTTTGTGGTGCCCCTTTGGAACGCTTCCGGCGCCCTTTCCAGAAGAGGGCGCTCGCGCGCGCGAAGAGGTTTGGGACGAGTAGCCCGGGGCGCGCGCGCCGTCGAGTGTCTCGCATGCGCAAGCAAAGACTGCCCAGCGCGGGTTCCAAGCCAGTTCGGTGGAGCGCCAGGACGGGCCAGAGAGGTTTCAATGCAGACTTCGAACGTGCCCGGCGGTTTTATAGCGCCCGCAAGACAGCGCCAGGGGGCCCCAGCAGGCTTGAATCAGGCTTGGGAGAGTTCAAAGGACGCACCAAGACAGCCCTGGGAGGGCGCCGACGCTCCTCCTCCAGCATCCCCCCAGTCGCTCCCCCACTGGCGGAGGGAACGCGACGTCCGGCGCGGCTGCGTTCCGCTTCGCTTGAGAAGTTGCAGCGCTGGCGCTTCGGATGGAGAGGGGCGGCGGTGGCTCGCCGCGGGCGGCTTCGATGCCGCGCCCGAAGCCGACGACGCAGCCAACTTCGGATACCGCGCCCTTGCGGCCAGGCCCTCTTGAAGCGTGCAGTCTCGCAGCGCGACGCGCTGGAGTGTAGTCGCGTCTCCAGACCTTGCGGCCAGGCCGAGACGGCTGCTCCGGCCCGCTCGGATTGGGGAAGTCTCGCTCCGCCGAGCGCCGCTGGGCGGGCGGAGCGTCTTGTCGGGTTGGCACGCTGCGAGGACAATTTGAATGTGCGTATCGCGGCTGGAGCTGGGGATGCTGCGCACGTGCATCTCCGCGATCGCAGTCGCTCGCGGACGTGGCCCGCGCCCACGGGCGCAACGAACGAACCGCGCGTCGGGCATGTCGACGCGGCCCCGCGGCGCCTTGCGGGTGCGATTCCTGGCCCGACCTGCCGGAGGCGACAGGGGCGCTCGCGCTCTTGCCAGCAGTGGCGCGCGGTCTGCGAGCCGGCCCAAACGCGCGCCTTCGCATTTTGTTGCGCGCGGTTCTCCGTGCGCAGCCATGGCTTTCCGACGTCGCGCGGCGGGCAATTTCCTGGCCGTCTGTCTTGCCCTCGGGGCTGCAGCCGCAGAGTGCGCCGCGGGGGCTGAAGAGACGCGCGCTGAACCTAGTTTTAGTCCGCGGCGGCCTGGCGATGCCGCTCGGCTCTCGCTCTGCAAGGCCGTCCGCAACTGGTCAACGTCATCGTGGCTGGGCCGAGGCTCCGCCGCTGGACAATTCGGCGACGGAAGCGCTAGGCGCGCGGGGCGCGCGACCCGTCCGCCGGGGCAACGCGAACCCGTCCGCCGCCCGATTGTCGAGAAGTCGGGCAGGAAAAACAGTTGCGCTCGCGGCCGCCGATGAACCGACGCTTGTGGACATCAAAGAACTAGCCAAAAGCGCGTCCCAGCTCGTCGAGAGCCGCGCCTCCTTCGTCGGCGGCGGCCGCGTCCGCGATGGCGCAGCCAGGCGACATTTACAAGCACGCCGCGGCGCGCCTGCCATCGGATTCCGACAAACGGGAGGCGATTGCACAGGAGACGGCGGAATTTCTGGGCCAGTTGGTTTCGCGTTTTCTGTTGTTGCTTGCCAGCAGCCGCGGCGGGCCGGCTGGCGCTCTCGGCGTGGGAGGCAGACGACATCGTCGCAGAGGGCGCCGGGATGCCGCCCGCCGCACTCTGCCCCCAATGCCAGCGAGATTACGCCGCCGCGTGCCCCGAGGCCCGAGGTCGTCGTCGGTCCGCGCGCGTCGGCATGACAATAGCCGCGGCGCAAGGGTTGGCGCCCGGATGCGGCTCTGGGGGCGTGCGCCGCGCCCGCCGCGTATGACGGACTCGACGCGCTCGCGCGGCCCTTTCGCCTGGGGCCACGTCGCCACTCCGATTTTGCTTGGTAGCTGGTCGATTCTTCCCCCCAGCAGGACCATGCGCGCCGCTGGAATATTTCGGGGGCGATCCTGCGGACAGCCGCGCAGAGACTGAATTGCGGCGCGGCAGAACCAGGCCACATGCCGCCAGGCGCGCAGCCGCCAGCGCCCGCAGGTGTTCGGTTTGCTGGCCATGCCGCAGCCCATTACATTGAGGCCTGGCGCGACGCCGTCTGGGGCAGCCATCGCTCGCGCGGTTGCCGTTGAGCGGCCAATCGAGGAATCCCGGGCCAACGCAAAGGCGGGACAGTGCCTCGCTCCATGCCAGTCGGTCGCGCTTTCAGTCAGGACGGCAGCGGCTGGGCGCGCGAGCGGAGGTTTTCCACGGGCAAGGAATGGAACCCCTCCGACTGCGCCGCAGCCCGCGGGGTCGAAGTCTCTGGGCAGAGTGAAGTTAGCGTTCGAGCCGACGCGCGCCGCCTCCCCGACCCAAGCGCATCAGAAACAAAGCCGGCGCAACTGGATCTTCGGACTGCTGCCGGGCAGAGATGTCTTGCGGCGGAGAATCAGGCGCCCGCCGTGCCATCGAACCTCGGCGCGCACCTGCTGGGTCGAGCGCGGGGCCTGGGCGCGCGGCGCGAGCTGCGCCCCCCCGGGGGAGCCGAAGTCGGGGGCGACGCGCGGTGGCCGCACAGCCAATGACCGATCGCGCGGCGAACTACCCAATGCGCGCCGAGATGCCAGGCAGTTTCTCATCCTGCGGCCCGGCGGCTCCCGGCAGGAACCTCGGTTCGCGGCGCGAGAAACGCGTTGGCCATTGGGGGCCAAGCCGTTGGAGGGCGCGGGCGGCCGAACTCCCGCGGCCGATGCGCGCCTGCCTCGGCAATTTGTTTTGCTGGGTGGCGGGCGGTTGCTGCCGCCGCCGCCCGGCTAGCCGCGCGCTTGAAGCAACCGTATTCGCCATTCGACGGGCGAGCAGGCCAGTCCGCACGTCGAGGGGCCAACTCTACGCGATGATGGCACATGTGCATGCCACGCTGCCGCCAGGTGCGATTGCCTTCGAGTGGTCTACGGCCGTCCAGCTGCAGTGGCGCGAGCCTTTTTAGGGCGCGGGGCGTGAAGGCTCCAGCGCGCGCGCGAGTCTAGCGCCGCTCCGATGCTCGGGCGCAGGAGTTGCTAGCCAACGCAACAACGCGGGCCCTTGCCGCATTCTCGCGAGGTGGCGGCCCAGCGCGGCAATGTTTCTCCGGCGCCCGAACGCGGCGCGCGTAGGTTTTGAAGATCGCTGCGTCGACGCGTGGGCTCGGCCGGCTGCGGCGCTGGTGTTTTCTTCTCCAGCAGGTTCCTCTTGCGCGCAGAAAGATTCATTGCGCCGTCGGGCGCCCTCGCGCGTTCGCCGTCGCGGCGGGCGCGCGCGAGCGCGTGTCCGAGCGTCCGCGCTCGGGCCGCTGGCTGCGTCGGCGCGCAAAACAAGTCAGTGGTTCGCTTTCTCCAGGTGCCCGTCGGGCTGGGAGGTGGCGGTTGGCAGAATATGCGCTTTGGGCGAAGATCAACGTGGCCGGGCGCGCTCGCCGTCGCCCCCGCGCGCCGCAAGAGCAAGACGCCGACGGGTGATGGTGGGCACTGCTGGGCCGAGCTTTCATCCGACGCCAGGCGCCCGCCTTGCCGTCGAACCCCAGCGCGCAGAATTTGGGTCGAGCCCTGGACCCTGGCGCGCTTGATTAGCTGCAACCAAGCGGGAAGCCGAGATTGCTTGCGGCGTGCGTTGGCCATGCAGCCACTAAACGAGCTCGCGTCGGTTGCTGCGAAACGCGCGCGGCGCGGCCAGCAGCCCCGGCCCGCAGAAAGTGACGCGTTCCTTCGCGGCGCACGCCAGGCGTCTTGCGCGCGCAGAGCCCGATCCGAGACACAGTTTTAACGGGGCGGGGGGAGTCGGAGAAGCCAGCGGGGGCCATGCCTCCAGCGCAAGCGCCCGTTCAGCATTGTTCCAAGATGATTTCTGAGAGCTGGGAACTTGCCGCGAGAGCCGGCAGGTCTGGGACATAGAAACGAGCAGAACGCTTGGGCGCAGAGATCAGCGCGCCAGACCACGTTCGCGCTTCTCCTTCGCTCGGCCGCGCGCGCGCAGTTCCGCCAGAAAGAGCGCAACCTTGAGTCTCGACGCGCGCGAAGTATGACGCTCCGGCAACGCGCGCGCGCTGCTCGGATCGCCGACCAGTGCGGGTTGCTAATTTCTTCCAGGCCGCAGGTGTGACCCGCGCAAGCGCAAATCACATGGATCCCGTCGAGCACCCCGCGTTCGAGCTGACCCTGAGCGAGCCTGGCGGGCCGCGCTCGCGCATGACAGGTCAGCGGCGGCAGAGCGTGAAATGCGTTGTGTCTTCTCTCAGGTGAGAGCGCCATTGACATTGACAGATCGCTGGACGCTGTGATGCAGGCGTCGCTGCCGTCTGCGCGCGCACAGTTTGCGCCGTCTCGCGCGCCGCCGCGCAGCTTGAAAATGTCAAGAGGCATGCGCGGGACAGTGAGTTCGCAAAGCAGAAGAAGCGATTGGTCGCGGTGGGCCAGCGCGCCGTTCGCCCGAGAGCGGCGGGCATCTGAGTTCGGCATCCGCGGGGCATCGCCGCGCGCGGCTGAGGCGGCGAGGGACGCCGTGCGGAGCGCGGCGCGACGCCCGCGTTGAAATTGCGCGCTGCGCGCGTTGGCAGGGACGCCGCCATGTCAACGGCAAGCTCTCGTTAATGCTGGCGTGGGTTCGCCCTGACGTCTGGCAGCGCGGCGCCCAGCGGCGCCCTGGGCCGGTCTGCCCGCGCGAGCGAGTGGCGCGCCCGATTGAAGCGTGCGCATGCGCACTTTGGTTCGGACTGGTCGACGACGCAGCCCGCCGCTCAGCTCGCTGGCCCCAGCAGCCCCGGATCCACCCGGCGCCCAGAGGGCCCGTCCCCTCCCGCCCGTTGCAGTCTCTCCGATCGACCCGGCGCCTTTTCTTTGTCGGTGCCCATTTGGAAGCGCTTCCGGCGCTCTTCCAGAAGAGGGCGCTCCGCGCGCGAAGGAGGTGGGGGCCGAGAGCCCGGGGCGCGCGCGCCGTCGAGTGTCTCGCATGCGCGTGCAAAGACTGCCCCAGCGCGGGTTCCAAGCCAGTTCGGTGGAGCGCCAGGACGGGCCAGAGAGGTTTCAATGCAGACTTCGAACGTGCCCGGCGGTTTTATAGCGCCTGCTAGACAGCGCCAGGAGGCCCCAGAAGGCTTGAATCAGGCTTGGCTTGGGAGAGTTCAAAGGACACACCGAGACAGCCCTGGGAGGGCGCCGACGCTCCTCCTCCAGCATCCCCCAGTCGCTCCCCCACTGGCGGAGGGAACGCGACGTCCGGCGCGGCTGCGTTCCGCTTCGCATGAGAAGTTGCAGCGCTGGCGCTTCGGAGGAGAGGGGCGGCGGTGGCTCGCCGCGGGCGGCTTCGATGCCGCGCCCGAAGCCGACGACGCAGCCAAATGCGGATGCCGCGCCCTTGCGGCCAGGCCCTCTTGAAGCGTGCAGTCTCGCAGCGCGACGCGCTGGAGTGTAGTCGCGTCTCCAGACCTTGCGGCCAGGCCGAGACGGCTGCTCCGACCCGCTCGGATTGGGGAAATCTCGCTCCGCCGAGCGCCGCTGGGCGGGCGAGCGGTCTTGCGCGTCGTTGGTGCGAGGACAATTTGAATGTGCGTATCGCGGCTGGTGCTGGGGATGCTGCGCACGTGCATCTCCGCGATCACAGTCGCTCGCGGACGTGGCCCGCACCCACAAGCACAACGAACGAACCGCGCGTCGGGCATGTCGACGCGGCCCTGCGGCGCCTTGCGGGTGCGATTCCTGGCCCGACCTGCCGGAGGCGAGGGGGGCGCTCGCGCTCTTGCCGGCAGTGGCGCGCGCGGGCTGCGAGCCGGCCCAAACGCGCGCCTTCGCACTTTGTTGCGCGCGGTTCTCCGTGCGTAGCCATGGCTTTCCGAGGGCGCGCGGCGGGCAATTTCTTGGCCGTCTGTCTTGCCCTCGGGGCTGCGGCCGCAGAGTGCGTCGCGGGGGCTGAAGAGACGCGCGCTGAACTTAGTTTTTGTCCGCGCGGCTGGGCGACGCCGCGACGCCCGCGCCGCTCGGCGTCTCTCTCGGCAGGCCGTCCGCAACTGTCAACGTCATCGTAAATGGGCCGAGCGCCGCCGCTGGACAAATTCGCGACGGAGCGCTGGCGCGCGGGGCGCGCGGCCTCCGCCGGGGCACGCCGTCCGCCGCCCGATTGGCGAGAAGTCGGACAGGAAAAACAGTTGTGCTCGCGGCCGCCGATAAACCGACGCTTGTGGACATCAAAGAACTAGCCAAAAGCGGCGCGCCTGCCATCGGATTCCGACAAACGGGAGGCGATTGCACAGGAGACGGCGGAATTTCTGGGCCAGTTGGTTTCGCGTTTTCTGTTGTGAGCGAACAGCCGAGGCACGAATGCTGTCTCGCGGGCACAGCAGCGAGGACGCGATGCGCGTGCGTCCGCGCGCCCCGCAGCGAGCGCGTGAGGTTGCGAGGGGCGCTTCGCCGCGAGGCGACGACACGCGAAACGCGAGAAAGATGGAGCCGCGGTTTTGTCGGATGCGCCGCGGCTAGGTCGCCGCGGAGGGAGCGCACGCGAGCGTTCACCGCGGCACCGGCCAGCCTTGCCGCGCACAGGAACAGTCATGCGTGGCGGCTAGGCCGCCGCGGAGGGAGCGCGCGCGACCCGTCCGCGGCGCCGACCAGCCTTGCCGCTCGCAGGTTCCATAATTGTTTGCGGCAGGCGGGGCGCCCATCTTCCTGTGGGCGCGTTTCGCCTGCCGTTTCGGGCCCTGGCCCCGCGGCGTTTCGCTCTGGCCCCGTGTCCCTGGCCCTTTCTCTCTCGCCCTTCTGTCCTTCGGTGTCCTCCCGCCCCCTCTCGCGCCTGGCCCTTTCCCCTCTGCTTCGCTCCGCTCTCGCCCCGGCCCGCCTCTTGCCTCTCGCCCCGCGGCCCGCCGCCGGCCCTGTTCTCGGCCCCTCGGCCTCCCGTTCTGTCCCGCCGTCGGTCCCTTCGCTCGGTCTCTCGGTCCTGCCGTCCTCCCGCGCGCCGGTCTCCGCGCCGTCCGCCCCGCCGCGCGTCGGCGGGTCGCTCGCCCTCCGCTTCGCCCGCCGCGCGCGCAGGTTCCTCCTCCTTCTCCCGCGCGCGCGCAGGACAACCGCGGCCCCGCCGAGGCGGGCGGGCCGCGTTGGCTCAGCGCGCGCAAGACCAATCGCGGCCCCGCCGAGGCGGGCGGGCCGCGCTCTCGCGCGCGTGCAGATTGATTTCGACCCGCCGAGGTGGGCGGGCCGCGCGATGCGCCCAGGCCGAAGGGCGCCCCGTTCTGGCCCCGTCGCCGCGTCGTCGTGTCGTCGTTGGCGCGTCGCGCCGCCGCCGCCGCCGCTGCTGCCGCTGCGCCGTCGCGTCCGTGTCGCGTCGGCTCGTCGTGCTCTGTCGCGTCGTCGTCGGGGCGTCGTGCTGCCGCTCGCCGCTGCCGCCGGTGTGTCGCTGCGGCCGTCGCCGTCGTGCCCGCCGCCGCCGCTGCGGTGGCCGCCGCCGCCGCCGCCGCTTCGTGTCCCGCTTCCGCTTTGGCCCCGGCGGGGCCTGCCCCGGCTCCGGTGGGGCCCGCTCCGGCCCTGGTGGCGTCCCGGTCCCTCCCTGGGCGCGGTGCTCCGCTCCTTCGTCGCCCCTGCTGGACGCGGCTCGTTTCGCGGCGGGTGCGCTGGGTCCCGGGCCGGCGCCCCGTCCGCTCCTCGTCGTTTTGCTTGGCTCGAAAGTTCTTTTCTGCCCATGGTCGGGCATCTGCGCAAGTGTGCGCACGGGGCTCGTGGACTCGCGGCAGGAGATCTGGGTTGTTGTGACACCCAGACTACCTGCTGCAAGTCCGCGAGTACCCACCCCGGCGCCTCGCGCCCGCACTGGCGGGCAGGCGGACCGCCGGGGACATCCGTACCTGCGTTCGGCTCGTGTCGGTCGGCCCGGATCGGCCCCGGTGCCAGGCCGGCCCGTCCGGACTCCTGCAGAGACGGCGACTCGCGTTGCCCGTGCAGTCCCGGTCGAGCGCGCCAGACGCAGCGCGCGCGCGACAAGGGTACGGAGCCGCAACAGGTCGATGTTAAAGTCGCGGCGCCAGCGAGCCCGTTTCCCGCAGTGGCAGATCTCGTGGAGGTTGGGCTCGCAGCGCGCCCCAGCAGCGGCCGCGGCGGTGCGCGGTAGGACATGGAAAAGGATTAGACGGCCTGCGCCAACCAGGCAAGGGAGATGTGGAGTGTGATCGGGCCCATCGGGGATCACGCTGACTCCACTAGCGTCGGCCCACTGAGGCCAGGACACGGCACGACCAGGCAAGGTGGCGATGCCCGGATCATCATCTCCGGGGGGCGCTCGGCCCACTGGGGCCCCGCCCGCACCGGCACGTTCGATTGAACGTGACCGGTGGGTCCACTGGGACCCCTTCAGGGAGCAGCGTGCACGCCCATGTTGGCTTTGCCCGTACCGGCGCGCTCACTGGACGCGACCGGTGGTCCACTGGGACCCCTCTCCCTCCGCTCAAGGGCTGCAGGCAGGCCCACTGGGGCCCTGCCTGCACCGGCGCGATCGATTGGACGTGTCCGGTGGGTCCACTGGGACCCCATCAGGGAGAAGCGAGCAAGCCCACGTTGGCTTTGCCCGTACCGGCGCGCTCACTGGACGCGACCGGTGGTCCACTGGGACCCCTCTCCCTCCGCTCAAGGGCTGCACGCAGGCCCACTGGGGCCCTGCCTGCACCGGCACGATCGTTGGACGTGACCGGTAGGTCCACTGGGACCCCTTCAGGGAGCAGCGAGCAAGCCCATGTTGGCTTTGCCCGTACCGGCGCGCTCACTGGACGCGACCGGTGGTCCACTGGGACCCCTCTCCCCCCCGCTCAAGGGCTGCAGGCAGGCCCACTGGGGCCCTGCCTACACCGGCACGATCGTTGGACGTGACCGGTTGGTCCACTGGGACCCGCTAGCCCTATGTTCTCCCAGGACGGCCTTTTGGTGGCCCCGCTCCTGGGTGACAGTGACGCGCCAAGGCCTGGCGCCCCGTTCGGGGCAGCGGACACCCGGCGCGAGCTGCGGGAGCAAGCGGCACCGACAGCTGAGAACGACGGACGGCCGGCGGCTCCGGCGGACGGTCCGGGCGGGGCGGTCCGGCTCGCTTACGAGGCTCCGCCATCCCGCCCGCCCCCCCCGCTCTCCGGGGCCCGCGTGTCGGGATTCGTGGCGCATGCGTGATCTCGCGCGCAGGCGGACTCGGGCCCCGTTACCGTTCCCGTCGCCGGTCGCACGTCGGTTTCTCCGAGGCTTGCATTCGATCGTGCTTCGTGGCGGCTTCGCCGTGTCGGCCTCGGCCTCGTCTTTCCCGAGGCTCTCGCCCACCCGCCGACCCGCCAGTCCCGGTACCTCGTGTTCCGCGAACGTGCGACAGAGCGAGCCGCGCCGCGCGGACAGTGCAGCGGACTCCAGGTTTCCCTTCGTTCGCCGCGCAAACAATTGCCGCCATGGAGGCGGCCGCTGCCTTGCGTTTCTTTCTCAAGAAGCATGCGATGGCGACAGGGGCTCCAGACCCGGACACATGGCTGAATGACATGGTCGCGATTCTCGACCGAGCGGAGGCACGTGTCCGCCGCCCGCGCGCGCGCTCCCGCTCCCGCCCGCGCGTCCGTGCGCGCGATCCGGCCGTCCCGCGCGGCCACCCGCGCGAGCGTCCCGTGCAACAGGTGTACACCCCGCAGGCACTCGTGTACGTCAACACAAAGAAGATTGAGATCTCGCCTGGAAAGGCTCACGCCCTCGACCAGGCTATACAGGCAAGCGCGCGCCCAGAACCGCCGCGACGGTCGCCCTGCGACCGCCGCCGTTCAGGCGGCGAAGAAGGAGTTCGCACCTGCTGGGACCACCGCGCCTGCCGGGCCAGCGGCACCCGCAGCGGACCCGCTGGCGGAGCTCACCCGCATCCTCACCAAGGATGACGCCCCGACGGTTCACGTCGACTTCCAGGCGCAGCTGAACGCCATCACCCTGGCCAACTTGCCCACCGCGGCGTGGCCCAGGCGCGCCCCCCCCCCTCCCAGCCTGTTTCGCCGGTCCGCGGCCGCCCGTCCGGCCGCGTCGCGTCAGGACCGTGCGCGTCGATTCCCTCGCATCCGAGGTCGACCGCCTACAGAAGAAGAAAGGGCTTGCCGCCCCTTTTGTCAACGTCGACTTGCGCCTGTGGCTTCCCACGGGCGCGTCCGCCGTCGGCCGCCCACATGACGACGATGCCACCCAGGCGGGCGCGGGCGGCGGGGCCAAGCCTCGCCTGATGAATTGGACCGAGTGGCACCTCGCCTTCGACCAGTACCTCGCTGTCCCGCCCGCCGACCGTACTCGCGGACCCTCCTCGGCGGCGCAGGTACGCTCTGGCCGCTGCCGCAACGAAGCAGCTCGACTTCGCCGCGGCACTCGCACACAAGCAGATCTGCCTCCTGGCATCTTGCCGCGCGCGCCCGCGCGCCCTCCGGCCAGCGGATTCCCCGCTCGCTTCGCAGGTAGCGGCCCACGCCCAGCTCAAGGGCCGCAAAGCCCACCTGGGCGTGTTCTACGACCAGGTCGCCCGCCGCTCCTGGGCCGAGAAGGCCGCCGCTGGCGTCACAGGTTTCCAGGCCCGCCACCCCGCTCCGCCGCGCGCGCCCGCGCCCCGCCCCCCCGCCGCGGACCTCGGCATCGCAGGTGAGTCAGGCGGCCCTCGCCCTCGACGAGGTGCTGCTCCGCCAGGCGGAGCGGGAATACGATTTTGACGAGAAGAGCCTCGGCAGCGCCCCCGCCGCCACGAAGCAGGAGGGAGCCGGTCCGGCCCGAGGCCCGGCGACGCCCAAGCGCAGCCAGGCCCACCGTGCGGGCCATGGCCTGACCGCCCAGCAGAGTCAGCAGAGTCAGCAGGGCAAGCGCAGGGCCGACACCGGGGCCAAGACCGGCTCCTGGAAGAGCTGGAACAACAAGAGCAACGGCGGGGGCGGCGGCAAATGGCAGCGCCGCTGATCAGCGACAGCGCGCGCCTGACGGGCACAGCCGTCAGCACGGCGCGCGGAATTTTGGGCTTGCTGCTAATTAGAGCGTCCGACGCGGTAAAGGGTCCGAGGCGCACCAGGAATGCGCGGGCCCCGCCCTCCCTCCTGCGCCCTCCACGGCGCCCCCCTCGCCCTCCACGGCGCGCCCCTCGCCTTGGCGCCCCCCTCGCCCTCCGCGGCGCGTGCGTTCAGCTTGCTTTCGCCATGAAGCGCTTTCGCGAGCACGCGAGCCCGGACGAGCCGGCTCCCAAACGGTCTGTGTCTGATGCTCGCAAGTTGTCTTTCGCCGAAGCGGCCGCCCTCGAAGGCGATGCCGGCTTCGAGCCGGGCTGCAAGCTTTCGCAGGACACTTTGGCGGCGCTTGAATGGATGGCATCGAGGCCACCCGAAGAGGCGCCCAGGTGCGCGCGCAAGGCGACCGCGCGCCACGACCGAGCGCAGGTAAGGGAGGAGCGTGAAGGGGCTGTTCTGCGGGTCCTCTCCATGGCACATCAGTTCAGGACGGCCGGATTCGTCGAAATCTGGGGTCGCGGCGCGGACCCGGGCGTCGCCAACGTAGCATCCGGCGTCAACGGCCCGCTCTTCGAACGCCTGGTCGCCGATGTGGACTTCCACGACCCGAAATGCGTTGACTTCTTCCGTGAGGTGCAACGCGCGAGGGGCGGCTCTGCTTCTCGCGCCCGACGGAGCGCGGCCGGCGAAGGGTGCACCGCTGATTGGGACACTCGAAAAATCCGGCACGGGGACGGAGATGGCGCATAAGCCGCTGATATCAGCGGAAGAGATCCTTCGAGGCCGGCGCGCGCGCGCGTCGGCAGGGGCCCGGCTTCTCCTCCCTGGCCCCCCGCCCCGCCGCGCGCCAGCCAATGCACGGGACAGAAAAGCATTGTTCAAAAGGACACGGCCAAGCCCGTGCGACGAAGCGCTGCACGAGGGCGCACTCGCCGACGCGAGCGCGGGGCGATTGACGACGCCCCGGCGACTGAGCCCCGACGACGTGCCCCCGGATGCCGCGGTAATCCCCCGCTTCGGCGTGGAGCAGGGGACGCGGCCGGACGGCACCGCTAAGGTACCCCGACGGCCGCCCGCGCCGCTCATTCGCGGACCGCCGCCCGCGCGCCAGGTGCGCGCCGTAGACGACTGCAGCGCGGCCCACCTCAACAAGGGTACGGAGCCGCAGGAACGGATGAAGCATGACACTGTCGACGCGCTGTTTGACGCGTGTCGGAAATTGGCGCGACGCGTTTCTCGGGCCCCGACGCCGCGTGCGCTCTGCCCTGTTCAGGCACCCCTGGGGCCCTTGGAGCTCTTCAAGGCCGATATTGATTCCGCCTTCCGCAGAATCCCCTTGCGCCCGGAGCACCGACGCTTCGCTTGGGTCATCTATTGCTTCGCCGGCGTCACCTGGGGAGCCCAGCACGTTGCCCTCCCGTTCGGAGCAGGCCCGCGCGGGCCATCCCGCCCCACCCGCCGCCCCGCCGCGCGTCGCGGCGCAGTCAGCAGCGTACACAACTGGGAGAGAATCGGCGCGGCCCTAGTGGCCATCTGCAGGCGCCTCTTGCGGATCCCAATCCTGAGGTACGTCGACGATCTGTTCGGCGTCGAGCGCTCCGGGGAGGCCCGTCTCGCTCTGTCCCCTCCCCCCCTTCCGTCGCACCCGGTCGACCCTCTCCGCGCTCGCGCAAAGGCCCAGCACGCCCTCTCGTGCGTGGTCCGGGTGATCAGGTGCATCCTGGGCCCTACGTCGGTGGCCGATAAGAAAACTGAGTCGGGCCCGTCGCTCGTGATTCTCGGACTAGCCATCTCGGTGCACCGCGCGCGACGCGTTCGCGAATGGGGGGCTAGGGCACTGTGCGTGCGGTGTCGCAGACCTCACGCAAAGGGCTGATTGCGCGCCCGTCCAAGGACAAGGTCGACAAATGGACGAACCGAATCAGGACGGCGCTTGACGACGGTTCGATGACCGCAGGCGCGCGCGTGATCGCGCGCCGCGCGCGCCGGGGGCGACACCTTTCTTTGCACAGGTGGGGCCGCCAAGCTCGCGGGCGCGTTGTCGTGGGCGGCGTCGTGGCAATTCCGCAAACTAGGCCGTGCGATGCTGCGGCCCTTGTTCGCCCACGCACACTCGGGGCGTCCGTTTCTACCGCGCCCCGCCCTGCGCAGCCTGGCGTGGTGGTTGGAAGTGTTGCAGAGAAGCGTTGCAGAGACAAGGGAATGGGAGCCCGCGGACACCCGCCCGCCGGTCCTTGCCTTCGCTGACGCCCGGGGCGAGCCCCCACGAGCGGCCGCCGTCCTCTGGATCGACGGACGTTGGGAATACACAGACCAGATGCCGCCGGCCTGGCTAACGAGGCCCCGATCGCGCGCCGGCGACCGATCGATGCAATTCGGCCTGCGCGCAGGCAATTCCAGCAGCGGAGCGACGATCAGATCGCCGGACTCGAGATGCTCGCTTCGGCCTTGGCGATCTCCACCTGGCAGAAGGAGCTCCGGGGCCGCAAGGTTCGCCTCTTTAGCGACAACACGATCGCCGAATGGTCGTTCCGAAAGGGATCAGCGAAGTGCTGCGACCACGGGGCCATCGTCCACCACTTCTGGTCGGTGATCGGGCTGCTCCAGATCAACCTCCGGAACGACCGTGTCCCTTGCGGCGGGCCCGCGCGTTATCTCTGTCAGGTCGGGTCCCACTCCCGCGGCGCGCCAGTTGATAACATTTCTGACCTGCCCAGTCGGGAGGATTATGATCTCATGACACGCATTGGGGCCACCTGGAGGCGCCCGTGGCTGCGGCCAGAATTCTGGGACCTCCAGCTGCCATGCCAGCTCGCGGCCCGTCCCGTCTGAGCGCTCTCGCGGCCTCGCCAGTGCTCTCCTTCCCCCCGCTCCTGCTCTCCCGCCCACCCGTCACCCCGCGCTCGCTCGCGCGTAGCGTCATGCGGCAAGTCTGCCCCCGCCCCGAGGGCATTTTCAACGTATCCATGGCGCGCGATCGAACACCGCCGCGGAGGTGCTGTTACGTTCGGCTGATCCAGCGAGCGCACACCGCAAGTCATCTCGCGAAGGTCGCGGCGCATTCCCTTTTCAGGAGCGAGATGCGGCAGCGCGACACGGACGCGGCGGCCTCGTGGCTGCGGGGCCGCGGGATCCGCTCGTGGTTCCAGCTCGGGCGGCTTCCCGCGGATTCAGTGCCGTCCCTGGGCTTGGCTAGGGACGCGCGCGCGACGATCCTCCGGGCCATCCAGCTGGCCATCGAATGCCGACTGGACGAAGCACTCTGCACCTTCGGCACGGAACTCGAACCGGAGTCCAGCTGCTCAAGCAGCGAATCTGATACCATCGACTATCGCACGACGATGGTGGGCGCGCCGCAGGGCGCGGACGTCGATGACGACCCAATCGAAACGACGTCGCCTTAGCCGCGCCGTCACCGGCCAGCGCCGGTCGCTCCCGCTCGACCCCGCGCAAGGCTCGCATCAGAGAAAGAGACGCGAGCGCCGCCCGGGAAGGCGCGTCAGTAACGCGGCACGAACGCTCTCACACGCGAAGGGGGCTATCGAGAGGCGCGCAGGGCGCGGGGCGACCTCTCTCAACGCGCCCCTCGGCGCGCCAGAATGAAGCTCGCCGACCAGATCGCCGTTGCGACCCCGTGGGCGTCACCCACGGTCGTTGAGGAAGTCGCCAAGTTTCTGGTTTCTTGCGATGTGTTCGCGATCTCATCTGTGCGGGCGGTTGGCGCACCGGAAAACTGGAGCGGCTACGTGAATCTGTCGCCCGACGCGCAGCGCGCGATCGCGCTCTTCGCGCGAGCAAAGCCGCCGCCGGGCCCGCCACCTGCGGCGGCGTTCGTGAGTGACGAGGTGCCTGCGGCGCCCGTGTGCGCTCAGCCGTGTGTCTCCTCCGCCGCTGGCTCCTCCTCTTCCTCCTCGTCCTCCTCCTCCTCCTCGTCCTCCTCGCCCCCCCCGCGGGCGGGTGGTAGGAGTCCAGCCGCGCAGGCACCCGCACGCCCGCAACAGGAGGGCGTACTCTCGCAGCGGCTGCAATTAGCGCGGGCGACGGCCGCGCTGAAAGCGTCGCCCCTGGGCTCGAGAAGAGGAGGCCCGCGCGCCGCAATTCGACGCCTGGCCGTTGCGCCGAGCGACCCCGAATTCAGGAAGCGCGCCTTATTCGGGGCCCGGTGCGCCGCCGTCCTCAACGGTGCCCCGCGCTCCATCGGCACGTGGACAGCCGGCCTGAGGTGCTGGTTCCGTTTCGCCAAATCGCAGCTCGGAAAAGGGGACAGCCCCCTCCCGCCAACTGCGGACGAGCTATGTCTTTGGGCTTTGTGCTTCTCGAACCCCGGCACTTTTGCCAATTACAAAGCCCAGGTCGACAAGGCCTGCACGCTGCTGGGCCTCGACCGCTCAGCGTTCAGCAGCCCCGCCGTTTCGCGCGCAAAGGCCGCGATCAAGCACCGTGCGCCCCAGCCTGACCCGCGACCTCCCCCTGTCACGCGGAAGGCGTTAGTCGCGATGTTGCCGCACGTGCCTGACCCTCAGGTGCGAGCGCTGTTCGTAGTCGCCTTCGCACTGGCCTTGAGGCTTCCCTCGGAGGCGCTGTTGATCAGCATAGGCGACCCAGCACGGGCGGCCAACTTCCGGTTCACGCAGGAGGAACTGGACCGCCCAGTGCCGACCATCGTGCTTTTCAACACGAGCGAGGCGGTCGTACTCCACCTCTCGAGGCGAAAGCATAAGCCCAGGCCTAGCGAAGTCAGGCGCTCGTGCTGGTGCAGCATCTGCACCGCGACCTGCCCAGTGCACGCCCCGCGCGCCCTACTGGGCGACCTCGCGCCGGGTGCGTCTCCTTTTGCCCACCTGGCAAAGCCGACCAGAGCCGGGCGCGTGCTCCCCGTGCCAGCAATTACCCGCAACCTGCGCAGGTCGGCGCAAGCGGCGGGCCTCCCCAATGCCGCCCGCATCACCTCGAAGTGCCTGCGGCGCGGCCACACGGAGACTCTCCGCCAAAGCGGGGGGAGCCTCGCCACCATCTTGAGAGCCGGCAACTGGAGGTCCGGCGCAATTAAGGCCTACCTGGACCAGCCTGCCCTGGAAGACGCGGCGACGGGCGAGGGCATGGCCCTCTCCGCCAGCGCGGGCCCTGAGGCCGCGGGCCATGACCCCGCAGGCGCTGCATCTCAGCCGTAATGCGCGCTCGTCGCGCCCTTCATCCCGCACGCGGTAAGAAACGTCGCGACGTTGGCAGTGGGGGCGCGCGCACACGACGGCTGACGCCGGCCTGCTGTTGCATTGGGTTGTAGCAGCCAGGCGTCGCCGTCGAGGCGCGCGCCGCCACCGCCTTGTGCTCGGCGGGGGCGGCGCCGCCCGACGCGCCGCCGCACCCATCGCAGGATGGTTGCTGCGACCGCGTGGCGGACGCCGCAGAGCGCCGCGCCCGCAGCGCTGTGGTGAGCGAACAGCCGAGGCACGAATGCTGTCTCGCGGGCACAGCAGCGAGGACGCGATGCGCGTGCGTCCGCGCGCCCCGCAGCGAGCGCGTGAGGTTGCGAGGGGCGCTTCGCCGCGAGGCGACGACACGCGAAACGCGAGAAAGATGGAGCCGCGGTTTTGTCGGATGCGCCGCGGCTAGGTCGCCGCGGAGGGAGCGCACGCGAGCGTTCACCGCGGCACCGGCCAGCCTTGCCGCGCACAGGAACAGTCATGCGTGGCGGCTAGGCCGCCGCGGAGGGAGCGCGCGCGACCCGTCCGCGGCGCCGACCAGCCTTGCCGCTCGCAGGTTCCATAATTGTTTGCGGCAGGCGGGGCGCCCATCTTCCTGTGGGCGCGTTTCGCCCCACCCACATCCGCCCGGGTTGTAGCAGCCAGGCGTCGCCGTCGAGGCGCGCGCCGCCACCGCCTTGTGCTCGGCGGGGGCGGCGCCGCCCGACGCGCCGCCGCACCCATCGCAGGATGGTTGCTGCGACCGCGTGGCGGACGCCGCAGAGCGCCGCGCCCGCGTTTTCTGTTGTTGCTTGCCAGCAGCCGCGGCGGGCCGGCTGGCGCTCTCAGAGTGGGAGGCAGACGACATCGTCGCAGAGGGCGCCGGGATGCCGCCCGCCGCACCCTGCCCCCAATGCCAGCGAGATTACGCCGCCGCGTGCCCCGAGGCCCGAGGTCGTCGTCGGTCCGCGCGCGTCGGCATGACAATAGCCGCGGCGCAAGGGTTGGCGCCCGAATGCGGCTCTGGGGGCGTGCGCCGCGCCCGCCGCGTATGACGGACTCGACGCGCTCGCGCGGCCTTTCGCCTGGGGCCACGTCGCCACTTCCGATTTTGCTTGGTAGCTGGTCGATTCTTCCCCCCAGCAGGACCATGCGCGCCGCTGGAATATTTCGGGGGCGATCCTGCGGACAGCCGCGCAGAGACTGAATTGCGGCGCGGCAGAACCAGGCCACATGCCGCCAGGCGCGCAGCCGCCAGCGCCCGCAGGTGTTCGGTTTGCTGGCCATGCCGCAGCCCATTGCATTGAGGCCTGGCGCGACGCCGTCTGGGGCAGCCATCGCTCGCGCGGTTGCCGTTGAGCGGCCAATCGAAGAATCCGGGCCAACGC
Source organism: Prorocentrum cordatum (assembly GCA_963575745.1). Taxonomy (NCBI): domain Eukaryota; class Dinophyceae; order Prorocentrales; family Prorocentraceae; genus Prorocentrum; species Prorocentrum cordatum. The sequence goes on from CAUYUJ010007052.1 coordinate 32,144, forward strand.
AAAGGCGGGACAGTGCCTCGCTCCATGCCAGTCGGTTCGCGGCTTTCAGTCAGGACGGCAGCGGCTGGGCGCGCGAGCGGAGGTTTTCCACGGGCAAGGAATGGAACCCCTCCGACTGCGCCGCAGCCCGCGGGGTCGAAGTCTCTGGGCAGAGTGAAGTTAGCGTTCGAGCCGACGCGCGCCGCCTCCCACCCAAGCGCATCAGAAACAAAGCCGGCGCAACTGGATCTTCGGACTGCTGCCGGGCAGAGATGTCTTGCGGCGGAGAATCAGGCGCCCGCCGTGCCATCGAACCTCGGCGCGCACCTGCTGGGTCGAGCGCGGGGCCTGGGCGCGCGGCGCGAGCTGCGCCCCCCCGGGGGAGCCGAAGTCGGGGGCGACGCGCGGTGGCCGCACAGCCAATGACCGATCGCGCGGCGAACTACCCAATGCGCGCCGAGATGCCAGGCAGTTTCTCATCCTGCGGCCCGGCGGCTCCCGGCAGGAACCTCGCGCCGCGGCGCGAGAAACGCGTTGGCCATTGGGGGCCAAGCCGTTGGAGGGCGCGGGCGGCCGAGCTCCCGCGGGCGATGCGCGCCTGCCTCGGCAATTTGTTTTGCTGGGTGGGGGGCGGTTGCCGCCGCCGCCGCCCGGCTAGCCGCGCGCTCGAAGCAACCGTCTTCGCCATTCGACGGGCGAGCAGGCCAGTCCGCACGTCGAGGGGCCAACTCTACGCGATGATGGCACATGTGCATGCCACGCTGCCGCCAGGTGCGATTGCCTTCGAGTGGTCTGCGGCCGTCCAGCTGCAGTGGCGCGAGCCTTTTCAGGGCGCGGGGCGTGAAGGCTCCAGCGCGCGCGCGCGCGAGTCTAGCGCCGCTCCGATGCTCGGGCGCAGGAGTTGCTAGACCAGCGCAACAGCGCGGGCCCCTGCCGCATGCCCGCGAGGTGGCGGCCCAGCGCGGCAATGTTTCTCCGGCGCCCGAACGCGGCGCGCGTGGATTTTGAAGATCGCTGCGTCGACGCGTGGGCTCGGCCGGCTGCGGCGCTGGTGTTTTTTTTTTTTTTTTTTTTTTTTTTTTTTTTTTTTTTTTTTTTTTTTTTTTTTTTTTTTTTTTTTTCCAGCAGGTTCCTCTTGCGCGCAGAAAGATTACGTTGCGCCGTCGGGCGCCCTCGCGCGTTCGCCGTCGCGGCGGGCGCGCGCGAGCGCGTGTCCGAGCGTCCGCGCTCGGGCCGCTGGCTGCGTCGGCGCGCAAAACAAGTCAGTGGTTTGCTTTCTCTGGGTGCCCGTCGGGCCGGGAGGTGGCGGTTGGCAGAATATGCGCTTTTGGGCGAAGATTAACGTGGCAGGGCGCGCTCGCCGTCGCCCCCGCGCGCCGCAAGTGCAAGACGCCGACGGGTGATGGTGGGCACTGCTGGCCGAGCTTTCATCCGACGCCAGGCGCCCGCCTTGCCGTCGAACCCCGGCGCGCAGCATTTGGGTCGAGCCCTGGGCCCTGGCGCGCTTGATTAGCTGCAACCAAGCGGGAAGCCGAGATTGCTTGCGGCGTGCGTTGGCCATGCAGCCACTAAACGAGCTCGCGTCGGTTGCTGCTTAAACGCGCGCGGCGCGGCCAGCAGCCCCGGCCCGCAGAAAGTGACGCGTTCCTTCGCGGCGCACGCCAGGCGTCTTGCGCGCGCAGAGCCCGATCCGAGACACAGTTTTAACGGGGCGGGGGGAGTCGGAGAAGCCAGCGGGGGCCATGCCTCCAGCGCAAGCGCCCGTTCAGCATTGTTCCAAGATGATTTCTGAGAGCTGGGAACTTGCCGCGAGAGCCGGCAGGTCTGGGACATAGAAACGAGCAGAACGCTTGGGCGCAGAGATCAGCGCGCCAGACCACGCTCGCGCTTCTCCTTCGCTCGGCCGCGCGCGCAGTTCCGCCAGAAAGAGCGCGACCTTGAATCTCGACGCGCGCGAAGTATGACGCTCCGGCAACGCGCCCGCGCTGCTCGGATCGCCGACCAGTGCGGGTTGCTAATTTTCTGCCAGGCCGCAGCTGTGACCCGCGCAAGCGCAAATCACATCGACCCCGTCGAGCACCCCGCGTTCGAGCTGACCCTGAGCGAGCCTGGCGTGCCGCGCTCGCGCATGACAGGTCAGCGGCGGCAGAGCGTGAAATGCGCTGTGTCTTCTCTCAGGTGAGAGCGCCATTGACATTGACAGATCGCTGGACGCTGTGATGCAGGCGTCGCTGCCGTCTGCGCGCGCACAGTTCGCGCCGTCTCGCGCGCCGCCGCGCAGCTTGAAAATGTCAAGAGGCATGCGCGGGACAGTGAGTTCGCAAAGCAGAAGAAGCGATTGGTCGCGGTGGGCCAGCGCGCCGTTCGGCCGAGAGCGGCGGGCATCTGAGTTCGGCATCCGCGGGGCATCGCCGCGCGCGGCTGAGGCGGCGAGGGACGCCGTGCGGAGCGCGGCGCGACGCCCGCGTTGAAATTGCGCGCTGCGCGCGTTGGCAGGGACGCCGCCATGTCAACGGCAAGCTCTCGTTAATGCTGGCGTGGGTTCGCCCTGGCGTCTGGCAGCGCGGCGCCCAGCGGCGCCCTGGGCCGGTCTGCCCGCGCGAGCGAGTGGCGCGCCCGATTGAAGCGTGCGCATGCGCACTTTGGTTCGGGCTGGTCGACGACGCAGCCCGCCGCTCAGCTCGCTGGCCCCAGCAGCCCCGGATCCACCCGGCGCCCAGAGGGCCCGCCCTCCCCCGCCCGTTGCAGTCTCTCCGATCGACCCGGCGCCTTTTCTTTGTCGGTGCCCATTTGGAAGCGCTTCCGGCGCCCTTCCAGAAGAGGGCGCTCCGCGCGCGAAGGAGGTGGGGGCCGAGAGCCCGGGGCGCGCGCGCCGTCGAGTGTCTCGCATGCGCGTGCAAAGACTGCCCCAGCGCGGGTTCCAAGCCAGTTCGGTGGAGCGCCAGGACGGGCCAGAGAGGTTTCAACGCAGACTTCGAACGTGCCCGGCGGTTTTATAGCGCCCGCAAGACAGCGCCAGGGGGCCCCAGAAGGCTTGAATCAGGCTTGGGAGAGTTCAAAGGACGCACCAAGACAGCCCTGGGAGGGCGCCGACGCTCCTCCTCCAGCATCCCCCCAGTCGCTCCCCCACTGGCGGAGGGAACGCGACGTCCGACGCGGCTGCGTTCCGCTTCGCATGAGAAGTTGCAGCGCTGGCGCTTCGGATGGAGAGGGGCGGCGGTGGCTCGCCGCGGGCGGCTTCGATGCCGCGCCCGAAGCCGACGACGCAGCGAAATGCGGATGCCGCGCCCTTGCGGCCAGGCCCTCTTGAAGCGTGCAGTCTCGCAGCGCGACGCGCTGGAGTGTAGTCGCGTCTCCAGGCCTTGCGGCCAGGCCGAGACGGCTGCTCCGGCCCGCTCGGATTGGGGGAGTCCCGCTCCGCCGAGCGCCGCTGGGCGGGCGAGCGGTCTTGCGCGTCGTTGGTGCGAGGACAATTTGAATGTGCGTATCGCGGCTGGTGCTGGGGATGCTGCGCACGTGCATCTCCGCGATCACAGTCGCTCGCGGACGTGGCCCGCGCCCACGGGCGCAACGAACGAACCGCGCGTCGGGCATGTCGACGCGGCCCCGCGGCGCCTTGCGGGTGCGATTCCTGGCCCGACCTGCCGGAGGCGAGGGCGCTCGCGCTCTTGCCAGCAGTGGCGCGCGCGGGCTGCGAGCCGGCCCAAACGCGCGCCTTCGCATTTTGTTGCGCGCGGTTCTCCGTGCGCAGCCATGGCTTTCCGTGGGCGCGCGGCGGGCAATTTCCTGGCCGTCTGTCTTGCCCTCGGGGCTGCGGCCGCAGAGTGCGCCGCGGGGGCTGAAGAGACGCACGCTGAACTTAGTTTTTGTCCGCGCGGCTGGGCGATGCCGCGACGCCCGCGCCGCTCGGCGTCTCTCTCGGCAGGCCGTCCCGCAGCAGAGAGAGATCAGAGGGAGACAGAGGAGAAGAGACTGTCAACGTCGATCGTGGATGGGCCGGCGGCCGCCGTCTGGAAAGATTTCGCGACGGAGAGCGCTGGCGCGCGGGGCCGCGTGCGGACCTCCGCCGGGCACCGCCTGTCCCGTCCGCCGCCCGATTGGCGAGAAGTCGGGCAGGAAAAACAGTTGCGCTCGCGGCCGCCGATGAACCGACGCTTGTGGACATCAAAGAACTAGCCAAAGCGCGTCCCAGCTCGGCGAGAGCCGCGCCTCCTTCGTCGGCGGCGGCCGCGTCCGCGATGGCGCAGCCAGGCGACATTTACAAGCAAGCCGCGGCGCGCCTGCCATCGGATTCCGACAAACGAGAGGCGATTGCACAGGAGACGGCGGAATTTCTGGGCCAGTTGGTTTCGCGTTTTCTGTTGTTGCTTGTCAGCAGCCGCGGCGGGCCGGCTGGTGCTCTCGGCATGGGAGGCAGACGACGTCGTCGCAGAGGGCGCCGGGATGCCGCCCGCCGCACTCTGCCCCAAATGCCAGCGAGATTACGCCGCCGCGTGCCCCGAGGTCGTCGTCGGTCCGCGCGCGTCGGCATGACAATAGCCGCGGCGCAAGGGTTGGCGCACGAATGCGGCTCTGGGGGCGTGCGCCGCGCCCGCCGCGTATGACGGACTCGACGCGCTCGCGCGGCCTTTCGCCTGGGGCCACGTCGCCACTTCCGATTTTGCTTGGCAGCTGGTCGATTCTTCCCCCAGCAGGACCATGCGCGCCGCTGGAATATTTCGGGGGCGATCCTGCGGACAGCCGCGCAGAGACTGAATTGCGGCGCGGCAGAACCAGGCCACATGCCGCCAGGCGCGCAGCCGCCAGCGCCCGCAGGTGTTCGGTTAGCTGGCCATGCCGCAGCCCATTGCATTGAGGCCTGGCGCGACGCCGTCTGGGGCAGCCATCGCTCGCGCGGTTGCCGTTGAGCGGCCAATCGAAGAATCCGGGCCAACGCAAAGGCGGGACAGTGCCTCGCTCCATGCCAGTCGGTTCGCGGCTTTCAGTCAAGACGGCAGCGGGCCTGGCCGCGCGAGCGGAGTTTTCCACGGGCAGTAATGGAACCCCTCCGCTGCGCCGCAGCCCGCGGGTTCGAAGTCTCTGGGCAGAGTGAAGTTAGCGTTCGAAGCCGCGCGCGCCGCCTCCCACCCCAAGCGCAAATCATAAACAAAGCCGCCAACTGGATCTTCGGACTGCTGCCGGGCAGAGATGTCTTGCGGCGGAGAATCAGGCGCCCGCCGTGCCATCGAACCTCGGCGCGCACCTGCTGGGTCGAGCGCGGGGCCTGGGCGCGCGGCGCGAGCTGCGCCCCCCCGGGGGGGCCGAAATCGGGGGCGACGCGCGGTGGCCGCACAGCCAATGACCGATCGCGCGGCGAACTACCCAATGCGCGCCGAAATGCCAGGCAGTTTCTCATCCTGCGGCCCGGCGGTTCCCGGCAGGAACCTCGGGCCGCGACGCGAGAAACGCGTTGGCCATTGGGGGCCAAGCCGTTGGAGGGCGCGGGCGGCCGAGCTCCCGCGGCCGATGCGCGCCTGCCTCGGCAATTTGTTTTGCTGGGTGGGGGGCGGTTGCCGCCGCCGCCGCCTGGCTAGCCGCGCGCTCGAAGCAACCGTCTTCGCCATTCGACGGGCGAGCAGGCCAGTCCGCACGTCGAGGGGCCAACTCTACGCGACGATGGCACATGTGCATGCCACGCTGCTGCCAGGTGCGATTGCCTTCGAGTGGTCTGCGGCCGTCCAGCTGCAGTGGCGCGAGCCTTTTTAGGGCGCGGGGCGTGAAGGCTCCAGCGCGCGCGCGCGAGTCTAGCGCCGCTCCGATGCTCGGGCGCAGGAGTTGCTAGACCAGCGCAACAGCGCGGGCCCCTGCCGCATGCCCGCGAGGTGGCGGCCCGGCGCGGCAATGTTTCTCCGGCGCCCGAACGCGGCGCGCGTGGATTCTGCAGATCGCTGCGTCGACGCGTGGGCTCGGCCGGCTGCGGCGCTGGTGGTTTTTTTCCAGCAGGTTCCTCTTGCGCGCAGAAAGATTACGTTGCGCCGTCGGGCGCCCCGTCGGGCCGGGAGGTGGCGGTTGGCAGAATATGCGCTTTGGACGAAGATCAACGTGGTCGGGCGCGCTCGCCGTCGCCCCCGCGCGCCGCAAGCGCACGACGCCGACGGAGTATGGTGGGCACTGCTGGCCGAGCTTTCATCCGAGGCCAGGCGCCCGCCTTGCCATCGAACCCCAGCGCGCAGCATTTGGGTCGAACGCTGGGCCCTGGCGCGTTTGATTAGCTGCAACCAAGCGGGAAGCCGAGATTGCTTGCGGCGTGCGTTGGCCATGCAGCCACTAAACGAGCTCGCGTCGGTTGCTGCGAAATGCGCGCGGCGCGGCCAGCAGCCTCGGCCCGCAGAAAGTGACGCGTTCCTTCGCGGCGCACGCCGGGCGTCTTGCGCGCGCAGAGCCCGGTCCGAGACGCAGTTTTAAGGGGGCGGGGGGAGTCGGAGAAGCCAGTGGGGGCCATGCCTCCAGCGCAAGCGCCCGTTCAGCACTGTTCCAAGATGATTTCTGATAGCTGATAGCTGAGAACTCGCCGCGAGAGCCGGCAGGTCTGGGACATAGAAACGAGCAGAACGCATGGGCGCAGAGATCAGCGCGCCAGACCACGTTCGCGCTTCTCCTTCGCTCGGCCGCGCGCGCAGTTCCGCCGGAAAGAGCGCGACCTTGAATCTCGACGCGCGCCATGTATGACGCTCCGGCAACGCGCACGCGCTGCTCGGATCGCCGACCAGGGCGGGTTGCTTATTTTCCTTCCACCATGATGAAGGTGACCCTCGGCAGCGCGAGCGGCATCGACCGCGTCGAGCACCCCGCGTTCAGAGGCTGACCCTTAAGGGCGAGCACGTGGCGGGCCGCGCTCGCGCATGACAGGTCGGCGGCGGCAGAGCGTGAAATGCGCTGTGTCTTCTCTCAGGTGAGAGTGCCATTGACATTGACAGATCGCTGGACGCTGTGATGCAGGCGTCGCTGCCGCCTGCGCGCGCACAGTTTGCGCCGTTTCGCGCGCCGCCGCGCAGCTTGAAAATGTCAAGAGGCATGCGCGGGACAGTGAGTTCGCAAAGCAGAAGAAGCGATTGGTCGCGGTGGGCCAGCGCGCCGTTCGGCCGAGAGCGGCGGGTATCTGAGTTCGGCATCCGCGGGGCATCGCCGCGCGCGGCTGAGGCGGCGAGGGACGCCGTGCGGGGCGCGGCGCGACGCCCGCGTTGAAATTACGCGCTGCGCGCGTTGGCAGGGACGCCGCCACGTCAACGGCAAGCCTCTCGGCATGGGAGGCAGACGACATCGTCGCAGAGGGCGCCGGGATGCCGCCCGCCGCACTCTGCCCCCAATGCCAGCGAGATTACGCCGCCGCGTGCCCCGAGGCCCGAGGTCGTCGTCGGTCCACGCGCGTCGGCATGACAATAGCCGCGGCGCAAGGGTTGGCGCGCGAATGCGGCTCTGGGGGCGTGCGCCGCGCCCGCCGCGTATGACGGACTCGACGCGCCCGCGCGGCCTTTCGCCTGGGGCCACGTCGCCACTTCCGATTTTGCTTGGCAGCTGGTCGATTCTTCCCCCCAGCAGGACCATGCGCGCCGCTGGAATATTTCGGGGGCGCTCCTGCGGACAGCCGCGCAGAGACTGAATTGCGGCGCGGCAGAACCAGGCCACATGCCGCCAGGCGCGCAGCCGCCAGCGCCCGCAGGTGTTCGGTTTGCTGGCCATGCCGCAGCCCATTGCATTGAGGCCTGGCGCGACGCCGTCTGGGGCAGCCATCGCTCGCGCGGTTGCCGTTGAGCGGCCAATCGAAGAATCCCGGGCCAACGCAAAGGCGGGACAGTGCCTCGCTCCATGCCAGTCGCTTCGCGGCTTTCAGTCAGGACGGCAGCGGCTGGGCGCGCGAGCGGAGGTTCTCCACGGGCAAGGAATGGAACCCCTCCGATTGCGCCGCAGCCCGCGGGGTCAAAGTCTCTGGGCAGAGTGAAGTTAGCGTTCTAGCCGACGCGCGCCGCTCCCACGCCCAAGGAGCCAATCAGAGACAAAAGCCAGGCGCAAACTGGATACGTTCGGACTGCGTGCGGGCAGAATGTCTTGGCGCGGAGAAATCAGGCGCCGCCGTGCCATCGACACCTCGTGGGTGCGCACCTGCTGGGTCGAGCGCGGGGCCTGGGCGCGGCGGCGCGAGCTGCGCCCACCCCGGGGGAGGCCGAAATTGGGGGCGACGGCGCGGGTTGGGCCGCACAGCCAATGACCGATCGCGCGGCGAACTACCCAATGCGCGCCGAGATGCCAGGCAGTTCCTCATCCTGCGGCCCGGCGGTTCCCGGCAGGAGCCTGGGGCCGCGGCGCGAGAAACGCGTTGGCCATTGGGGGCAAAGCCGTTGGAGGGCGCGTGCGGCCATCACCCGGCGGCCATGCGCGCCTTGCCTCGGCAATTTGTTTTGCTGGGTGGGGGGCGGTTGCCGCCGCCGCCGCCCGGCTAGCCGCGCGCTCGAAGCAACCGTCTTCGCCATTCGACGGGCGAGCAGGCCAGTCCGCACGTCGAGGGGCCAACTCTACGCGATGATGGCACATGCGCATGCCACGCTGCTGCCAGGTGCGATTGCCTTCGAGTGGTCTACGGCCGTCCAGCTGCAGTGGCGCGAGCCTTTCGCGCGAGTCTAGCGCCGCTCCGATGCTCGGGCGCAGGAGTTGCTAGACCAACGCAACAGCGCGGGCCCCTGCCGCATTCTCGCGAGGTGGCGGCCCAGCGCGGTAATGTTTCTCCGGTGCCCGAGCGCGGCGCGCGTAGGTTTTGAAGATCGCTGCGTCGACGCGTGGGCTCGGCCGGCTGCGGCGCTGGTGTTTTTTTTTCCAGCAGGTTCCTCTTGCGCGCAGAAAGATTACGTTGCGCCGTCGGGCGCCCTCGCGCGTTCGCCGTCGCGGCGGGCGCGCGCGAGCGCGTGTCCGAGCGTCCGCGCTCGGGCCGCCGGCTGCGTCGGCGCGCAAAACAAGTCAGTGGTTCGCTTTCTCTGGGTGCCCGTCGGGCTGGGAGGTGGCGGTTGGCAGAATATGCGCTTTGGGCGAAGATCAACGTTGCCGGGCGCGCTCGCCGTCGCCCCCGCGCGCCGCAAGTGCAAGACGCCGACGGGTGATGGTGGGCACTGCTGGGCCGAGCTTTCATCCGACGCAAGGCGCCCGCCTTGCCGTCGAACCCCGGCGCGTAGCATTTGGGTCGAGCCCTGGACCCTGGCGCGCTTGATTAGCTGCAACCAAGCGGGAAGCCGAGATTGCTTGCGGCGTGCGTTGGCCATGCAGCCACTAAACGAGCTCGCGTCGGTTGCTGCGAAACGCGCGCGGCGCGGCCAGCAGCCCCGGCCCGCAGAACGTGACGCGTTCCTTCGCGGCGCACGCCAGGCGTCTTGCGCGCGCAGAGCCCGATCCGAGACACAGTTTTAACGGGGCGGGGGGGGTCGGAGAAGCCAGCGGGGCCATGCCTCCAGCGCAAGCGCCCGTTAAGCATTGTGTCCAGTGATGATTTCTGAGGAGCTGGGAACTTGCCGCGAGAGCCGCAAGGTCTGGGACATAGAACGAGCCGACGCTTTGGGCGCAGAGATCATGCGGGGGGGAGCCCAGACCACGTTCTGCGCTTCTCCTTCGCTCGGCCGCGCGCCGCAAGTTCCGCCAGAAAGAGCGCGACCTTGAATCTCGACGCGCGCGAAGTATGACGCTCCGGCAACGCGCGCGAGCTGCTCGGATCGCCGACCAGTGCGGGTTGCTAATTTTCTGCCAGGCCGCAGCTGTGACCCGCGCAAGCGCAAATCACATCGACCCCGTCGAGCACCCCGCGTTCGAGCTGACCCTGAGCTAGCCTGGCGGGCCGCGCTCGCGCATGACAGGTCAGCGGCGGCAGAGCGTGAAATGCGTTGTGTCTTCTCTCAGGTGAGAGCGCCATTGACATTGACAGATCGCTGGACGCTGTGATGCAGGCGTCGCTGCCGTCTGCGCGCGCACAGTCTGTGCCGTTTCGCGCGCCGCCGCGCAGCTTGAAAATGTCAAGAGGCATGCGCGGGACAGTGAGTTCGCAAAGCAGAAGAAGCGATTGGTCGCGGTGGGCCAGCGCGCCGTTCGCCCGAGAGCGGCGGGCATCTGAGTTCGGCATCCGCTGGGCATCGCCGAGCGCGGGGCTTTGGAGGCGGCGAGGGGACGCCGTGCGGCAGTCGCCGGCGCGCCGCCCGCGTTGAAATTGCGGACAATTGCGCGCTGGGCGTCGCGTTGGCAGGGGCCCGTTTTCAAAACAGGGCTCTCGTTAATGCGCCGTGCGTTCGCCCTGACGTCTGGCAGCGGACGGCGCCCCAGCGGCGCCCTGGGCTGGTCTGCCCGCGCGAGCGAGTGGCGCTCCCGATTGAAGCGTGCGCATGCGCACTTTGGTTCGGGCTGGTCGACGACGCAGCCCGCCGCTCAGCTCGCTGGCCCCAGCAGCCCCGGATCCACCCGGCGCCCAGAGGGCCCGTCCCTCCCGCCCGTTGCAGTCTCTCCGATCGACCCGGCGCCTTTTCTTTGTCGGTGCCCATTGGGAAGCGCTTCCGGCGCCCTTCCAGAAGAGGGCGCTCCGCGCGCGAAGGAGTGGGGGCCTGAGAGCCCGGGGCCGCGCGCGCCGTCGATTTGCTCGCATGCGCAAGCTAAAGAACTTGCCCTCAGCGCGGTGTTCCAAGCAGTTCGGTGGAGCGCCAGGACGGGCCAGAGAGGTTTCAATGCAGACTTCGACCGTGCCCGGCGGTTTTATAGCGCCTGCTAGACAGCGCCAGGGGGCCCCAGAAGACTTGAATCAGGCTTGGGAGAGTTCAAAGGACACACCAAGACAGCCCTGGGAGGGCGCCGACGCTCCTCCTCCAGCATCCCCCCAGTCGCTCCCCCACTGGCGGAGGAAACGCGACGTCCGGCGCGGCTGCGTTCCGCTTCGCATGAGAAGTTGCAGCGCTGGCGCTTCGGATGGAGAGGGGCGGCGGTGGCTCGCCGCGGGCGGCTTCGATGCCGCGCCCGAAGCCGACGACGCAGCCAAATGCGGATGCCGCGCCCTTGCGGCCAGGCCCTCTTGAAGCGTGCAGTCTCGCAGCGCGACGCGCTGGAGTGTTGTCGCGTCTCTGGACCTTGCGGCCAGGCCGAGACGGCTGCTCCGGCCCGCTCGGATTGGGGAAGTCTCGCTCCGCCGAGCGCCGCTGGGCGGGCGAGCGGTCTTGCGCGTCGTTCGTGCGAGGACAATTTGAATGTGCGTATCGCGGCTGGTGCTGGGGATGCTGCGCACGTGCATCTCCGCGATCACAGTCGCTCGCGGACGTGGCCCGCGCCCGCGGGCGCAACGAACGAACCGCGCGTCGGGCATGTCGACGCGGCCCCGCGGCGCCTTGCGGGTGCGATTCCTGGCCCGACCTGCCGGAGGCGAGGGGGGCGCTCGCGCTCTTGCCGGCAGTGGCGCGCGCGGGCTGCGAGCCGGCCCAAACGCGCGCCTTCGCATTTTGTTGCGCGCGGTTCTCCGTGCGCAGCCATGGCGTTCCGAGGGCGCGCGGCGGGCAATTTCCTGGCCGTCTGTCTTGCCCTCGGGGCTGCGGCCGCAGAGTGCGCCGCGGGGGCTGAAGAGACGCGCGCTGAACCTATTTTTTGTCCGCGCGGCTGGGCGATGCCGCGACGCCCGCGCCGCTCGGCGTCTCTCTCGGGAGGCCGTCCGCAACTGTCAACGTCATCGTAAATGGGCCGAGCGCCGCCGCTGGACAAATTCGCGACGGAGCGCTGGCGCGCGGGGCGCGCGACCTCCGCCGGGGCACGCCGTCCGCCGCCCGATTGGCGAGTAGTCGGGCAGGAAAAACAGTTGCGCTCGCGGCCGCCGATGAACCGACGCTTGTGGACATCAAAGAACTAGCCAAAAGCGCGTCCCAGCTCGGCGAGAGCCGCGCCTCCTTCGCCGGCGGCGGCCGCGTCCGCGATGGCGCAGCCAGGCGACAATTACAAGCAAGCCGCGGCGCGCCTGCCATCGGATTCCGACAAACGGGAGGCGATTGCACAGGAGACGGCGGAATTTCTGGGCCAGTTGGTGTCGCGTTTTCTGTTGTTGCTTGCCAGCAGCCGCGGCGGGCCGGCTGCCCCCCGGGGCCTCCCCCCCCCTCGGGCGTGGGGGCAGACGACAGCGTCCGCAGAGGGCGCCGGGATGCCGCCCGGCGCACTCTGCCCCCCATGCCAGCGAGATTACGCCGCCGCGTGCCCCGAGGCCCGAGGTCGTCGTCGGTCCGCACTCGTCGGCATGACAATAGCCGCGGCGCAAGGGTTGGCGCCCGGATGCGGCTCTGGGGGCGTGCGCCGCGCCCGCCGCGTATGACGGACTCGACGCGCTCGCGCGGCCTTTCGCCTGGGGCCACGTCGCCACTTCCGATTTTGCTTGGTAGCTGGTCGATTCTTCCCCAGCGGACCATGCGCGCCGCTGAAATATAAAAAATTTTTTTTGTTTGTTTTTTCCCCCCCGGGGGCGATCCTTCGTACGCCGCGCAGAGAACTGAGACATTGCGGCGCGGAGACCAGGTCCACATGCCGCCAGGCGCGCAGGCCGCCAGCGTGCCCCGCAGGTGTTCGGTTTGCTTCCATGAGAGATGCCGCAGCCCATTGCTTGAGGCCTGGCGCACGTCCGTCTGGGGCAGCCCTCGCTGCGCGTTGCCTTTTTGAGCGGCCAAAAGATCATAATCCCGGGCCAACGCAAAGGCGGGACAGGGACAGTGCCTCGCTCCATGCCAGTCGCTTCGCGGCTTTCAGTCAGGACGGCAGCGGCTGGGCGCGCGAGCGGAGGTTTTCCACGGGCAAGGAATGGAACCCCTCCGATTGCGCCGCAGCCCGTGGGGTCGAAGTCGCTGGGCAGAGTGAAGTTAGCGTTCGAGCCAACGCGCGCCGCCTCCCACCCAAGCGCAGTAGAAACAAAGCCGGCGCAACTGGATCTTCGGACTGCTGCCGGGCAGAGATGTCTTGCGGCGGAGAATCAGGCGCCCGCCGTGCCATCGAACCTCGGCGCGCACCTGCTGGGTCGTGCGCGGGGCTTGGGCGCGCGGCGCGAGCTGCGCCCCTCCGGGCCGGGGGGAGCCGAAAGTCCGTGGCGACGCGCCGGCTAGTGACGTACAGCCATTGGACCGGATCGCGCGGCGAACTACCCTCGCGCGGCGAGATGCCAGGCAGTTTCTCTGCCTTGCGGCCCGGCGGTTTCCCGGCGGAGCCTCGTCCGACGACGCGAGAAACGCTTGGCCAATTGGGGCCAAGCCGTTGTGGAAGGGCGCGGGCGGCCGAGCTCCCGCGGCCGATGCGCGCCTGCCTCGGCAATGTGTTTTGCTGGGTGGGGGGCGGTTGCCGCCGCCGCCGCCCGGCTAGCCGCGCGCTCGAAGCAACCGTCTTCGCCATTCGACGGGCGAGCAGGCCAGTCCGCGCGTCGAGGGGCCAACTCTACGCGACGATGGCACATGTGCATGCCACGCTGCTGCCAGGTGCGGGCGGCCTTCGAGTGGCCTGCGGCCGTCCAGCTGCAGTGGCGCGAGCCTTTTTAGTGCGCGGGGCGTGAAGGCTCCAGCGCGCGCGCGAGTCTAGCGCCGCTCCGATGCTCGGGCGCAGGAGTTGCTAGACCAGCGCAACAGCGCGGGCCCCTGCCGCATGCCCGCGAGGTGGCGGCCCAGCGCGGCAATGTTTCTCCGGCGCCCGAACGCGGCGCGCGTGGATTTGGAAGATCGCTGCGTCGACGCGTGGGCTCGGCCGGCTGCGGCGCTGGTGTTTTTTTTTCCAGCAGGTTCCTCTTGCGCGCAGAAAGATTACGTTGCGCCGTCGGGCGCCCTCGCGCGTTCGCCGTCGCGGCGGGCGCGCGCGAGCGCGTGTCCGAGCGTCCGCGCTCGGGCCGCTGGCTGCGTCGGCGCGCAAAACAAGTCAGTGGTTCGCTTTCTCTGGGCGCCCGTCGGGCCGGGAGGTGGCGGTTGGCAGAATATGCGCTTTGGACGAAGATTAACATGGCAGGGCGCGCTCGCCGTCGCCCCCGCGCGCCGCAAGCGCACGACGCCGACGGAGTATGGTGGGCACTGCTGGCCGAGCTTTCATCCGAGGCCAGGCGCCCGCCTTGCCATCGAACCCCAGCGCGCAGCATTTGGGTCGAACCCTGGGCCCTGGCGCGGTTGATTAGCTGCAACCAAGCGGGAAGCCGAAATTGCTTGCGGCGTGCGTTGGCCATGCAGCCACTAAACGAGCTCGCGTCGGTTGCTGCGAAATGCGCGCGGCGCAGCCAGCAGCCCCGGCCCGCAGAAAGTGACGCGTTCCTTCGCGGCGCACGCCGGGCGTCTTGCGCGCGCAGAGCCCGATCCGAGACACAGTTTTAAGGGGGCGGGGGGAGTCGGAGAAGCCAGTGGGGGCCATGCCGCCAGCGCAAGCGCCCGTTCAGCACTGTTCCAAGATGATTTCTGATAGCTGACAGCTGAGAACTCGCCGCGAGAGCCAGCAGGTCTGGGACATAGAAACGAGCAGAACGCTTGGGCGCAGAGATCAGCGCGCCAGACCACGTTCGCGCTTCTCCTTCGCTCGGCCGCGCGCGCAGTTCCGCCGGAAAGAGCGCGACCTTGAATCTCGACGCGCGCGAAGTATGACGCTCCGGCAACGCGCGCGCGCTGCTCGGATCGCCGACCAGTGCGGGTTGTTATTTTTTTCCCAGGCCGCAGCTGTGACCCGCGCAAGCGCGAATCACATCGACCCCGTCGAGCACCCCGCGTTCGAGCTGACCCTGAGCGAGCCTGGCGGGCCGCGCTCGCGCATGACAGGTCGGCGGCGGCAGAGCGTGAAATGCGCTGTGTCTTCTCTCAGGTGAGAGCGCCATTGACATTGACAGATCGCTGGACGCTGTGATGCAGGCGTCGCTGCCGTCTGCGCGCGCACAGTTTGCGCCGTTTTGCGCGCCGCCGCGCAGCTTGAAAATGTCAAGAGGCATGCGCGGGACAGTGAGTTCGCAAAGCAGAAGAAGCGATTGGTCGCGGTGGGCCAGCGCGCCGTTCGCCCGAGAGCGGCGGGCATCTGAGTTCGGCATCCGCTGGGCATCGCCGCGCGCGTCTGAGGCGGCGAGGGACGCCGTGCGGAGCGCGGCGCGACGCCCGCGTGGAAATTGCGCGCTGCGCGCGTTGGCAGGGACGCCGCCATGTCAACGGCAAGCTCTCGTTAATGCTGGCGTGGGTTCGCCCTGACGTCTGGCAGCGCGGCGCCCAGCGGCGCCCTGGGCCGGTCTGCCCGCGCGAGCGAATGGCGCGCCCGATTGAAGCGTGCGCGTGCGCACTTTGGTTCGGGCTGGTCGACGACGCAGCCCGCCGCTCAGCTCGCTGTCCCCAGCAGCCCCGGATCCACCCGGCGTCCAGAGGGCCCGTCCCTCCGGCCCGCCCGTTGCAGTCTCCCCGATCGACCCGGCGCCTTTTCTTTGTCGGTGCCCATTTGGAAGCGCTTCCAGCGCCCTTCTAGAAGAGGGCGCTCCGCGCGCGAAGGAGGTGGGGGCCGAGAGCCCGGGGCGCGCGCGCCGTCGAGTGTCTCGCATGCGCGCGCAAAGACTGCCCCAGCGCGGGTTCCAAGCCAGTTCGGTGGAGCGCCAGGACGGGCCAGAGAGGTTTCAATGCAGACTTCGAACGTGCCCGGCGGTTTGATAGCGCCCGCAAGACAGCGCCAGGGGGCCCCAGAAGGCTTGAATCAGGCTTGGGAGAGTTCAAAGGACGCACCAAGACAGCCCTGGGAGGGCGCCGACACTCCTCCTCCAGCATCCCCCCAGTCGCTTCCCCACTGGCGGAGGGACCGCGACGTCCGGCGCGGCTGCGTTCCGCTTCGCATGAGAAGTTGCAGCGCTGGCGCTTCGGATGGAGAGGGGCGGCGGTGGCTCGCCGCGGGCGGCTTCGATGCCGCGCCCAAAGCCGACGACGCAGCCAAATGCGGATGCCGCGCCCTTGCGGCCAGGCCCTCTTGAAGCGTGCAGTCTCGCAGCGCGACGCGCTGGAGTGCAGTCGCGTCTCCAGACCTTGCGACCAGGCCGAGACGGCTGCTCCGGCCCGCTCGGAGTGGGGGAGTCTCGCTCCGCCGAGCGCCGCTGGGCGGGCGAGCGGTCTTGCGCGTCGTTCGTGCGAGGACAATTTGTATGTGCGTATCGCGGCTGGTGCTGGGGATGCTGCGCACGTGCATCTCCGCGATCGCAGTCGCTCGCGGACGTGGCCCGCGCCCACGGGCGCAACGAACGAACCGCGCGTCGGGCATGTCGACGCGGCCCCGCGGCGCCTTGCGGGTGCGATTCCTGGCCCGACCTGCCGGAGGCGAAAGGGGCGCTCGCGCTCTTGCCAGCAGTGGCGCGCGCGGGCTGCGAGCCGGCCCAAACGCGCGCCTTCGCATTTAGTTGCGCGCGGTTCTCCGTGCGCAGCCATGGCTTTCCGAGGGCGCGCGGCGGGCAATTTCCTGGCCGTCTGTCTTGCCCTCGGGGCTGCGGCCGCAGAGTGCGCCGCGGGGGCTGAAGAGACGCGCGCTGAACCTATTTTTTGTCCGCGCGGCTGGGCGATGCCGCTCGGCGTCTCTCTCGGCAGGCCGTCCGCTACTGTCAGCGTCATCGTGGATGGGCCGAGCGCCGCCGCTGGACAAATTCGCGACGGAGCGCTGGCGCGCGGGGCGCGCGACCTCCGCCGGGGCACGCCGTCCGCCGCCCGATTGGCGAGAAGTCGGGCAGGAAAAACAGTTGCGCTCGCGGCCGCCGATGAACCGACGCTTGTGGACATCAAAGAACAAGCCAAAAGCGCGTCCCAGCTCGGCGAGAGCCGCGCCTCCTTCGTCGGCGGCGGCCGCGTCCGCGATGGCGCAGCCAGGCGACATTGACAAGCAAGCCGCGGCGCGCCTGCCATCGGATTCCGACAAACGGGAGGCGATTGCACAGGAGACGGCGGAATTTCTGGGCCAGTTGGTTTCGCGTTTTCTGTTGTTGCTTGTCAGCAGCCGCGGCGGGCCGGCTGGCGCTCTCGGCATGGGAGGCAGACGACATCGTCGCAGAGGGCGCCGGGATGCACCCGCCGCACTCTGCCCCCAATGCCAGCGAGATTACGCCGCCGCGTGCCCCGAGGCCCGAGGTCGTCGTCGGTCCGCGCGCGTCGGCATGACAATAGCCGCGGCGCAAGGGTTGGCGCACGAATGCGGCTCTGGGGGCGTGCGCCGCGCCCGCCGCGTATGACGGACTCGACG
>CAUYUJ010007053.1:0-30000 GCA_963575745.1 Prorocentrum cordatum
TGCTGACGGAAAAAGAAAGATGGGGCGAGGTAGGATCAGAATGCGGATTTCAGTGTGTTGGGCAAGCTAATCACGAGGGACTATGTGCATGCATGTACCACATTGGCGTACCAGCCGCAGATATTGCGTCGCGCACACCTCGTTCACGCGCACGTTCACCGCACGGTAGACATCCCCGCCATCCTCCCTCACCTCCACGAGATGCAGAGAGAGTTAGGACATTGATTATTCGTTCACACCGCAGCAATTTTACGACTCGGGCTGCAAAGCTTACAAGCATCCTGTTCGTCGCTTGCGAGGCGAAAATAAGTGAGATCGGTTCTAATCCCGACCCCCCCATCCACGAGATGGATCAGGCACAGCCGCTCAACCTCGTCGGCTGGC
Organism: Prorocentrum cordatum; assembly: GCA_963575745.1. Taxonomy (NCBI): domain Eukaryota; class Dinophyceae; order Prorocentrales; family Prorocentraceae; genus Prorocentrum; species Prorocentrum cordatum. The sequence continues at coordinate 385 of CAUYUJ010007053.1, forward strand.
CCATCGGCTACGACAAGGAGTACGACCCGAACGCCAGGGACGATGACCGCGTGGGCTTTGCGTACCACGCTCAAACTGGTCGTCCTCGTGATCCCGAAGATGGTTACATATACATACATCAACGGCGTGCCGATCGGAGCGGAGAATTTGATCTCCGAGTACCCGACGAGTCTTCTATCCGTGAACTTGCCCGCTTCGCGTCCGTCGAGGCTAAGAAATGGGCCAGCACTGAGAGTGGATCCGTCGGCGGCAACGCCAACTACGAGTACAACACGTTCACAGCTACGCCGTGGCTATCTTTCATGCGTGCTATGTGTATGATGTCCAGCCTTTTCAATCGTAATCCTTCAGTACAAGATAGTGTTCGTGGACTACATGATCATTTGAATGCGACGATCCCAGGATCAGACCGCAAATGTCCACCATCAAACTTTACTACAATGAGACTGAAGACGGAGTGGATGATGATTCACAACGATTGGTCCAACATTGGCAGTGCAGTTCTGGGACAATACACCGAGGACAGCGTTACGGATACGCAAAGATATTACAACAATGGTCTGAGTGCACCATCCGATGTATACCAGAATGGATTGGTAACGCCATGCTACGCTCCTAAAATTGATCGCGCAATGGCCAAGCTACCTACTCGTCCACCTGGCATCGCCAGGACATCGGATACATCTGGACACATCGGTCACATCGTCGAAGATAATTTGGTCACCAACACGAGAGCATTTTCCGACCTTACCCAAACAAAGAAGTTCCGCCGCAAGCTTACTACATGGTTGACTGCGCGCGGAGGCTTTGGAAGTATCGGATCAAACTCCAAGACGGTGGCAACACCATCCGACCATCCGAATGGTTGGGTGGCAATATTGGATGATCCACAAGATACAGAGCGTACCTATCGTTGGACACCATACAACGAGGGCAACGACTTCTTCGGCGAAGCTGCTGACCAGATGGGTTCGAATGACCCTGGCATGACTCCTGGCAATGATGTTGACCCATTTGAGCTGGACCACGCAAAATACAGTGCTTTCTGTGGTGGTCGCTTGGTTTCTACCCTATTGTCAGACAATGGGCGGCACTCCCTCATACAAGAGGACTTGGGACTACTATTACATCATGCATTTGGGCCATCGGGTCATGCGTACAAATGGACCAACTTATACACTGACTCAACATGGATCATGCATCCGAAGAAAGGGACTAAGGGTGCAAACCACAAGAAGTACCCCACTTTCGGCATCGACGAGCTCAACGCTGCCCAGAAGAGAATCGACCTCGCCAAAGCATCAAATACTGCTCTTGTACCGCTATTCATGCCGTGCCTTAACCGCGCAGAATACATGGGTGGCGCTACTCTTGAGCACCTGTCGACCATGACCCGCGACGACATCATGATGTGGGCATTCTCTTTTGGCAATTACAGGGAATGGTTCAGACAGAATGACACGCCGATCGGTCAAGATTGCGTTCTCTTGCCTGAAGCTGGTTATGAGGGCGTACGATACGGAATGGAGGAACTACGCAAGCAACGTTTCGAGAAAGAGGAAAGCCGTATCAACGCTCTTCTCAACATTCAGTTTGAGAACACTCTCGAGCAGCGCAATATGATCAGGAAGATCCGCGAAGCCAGAGGCCTCATGTTCCAAAGCGACAACGCCTCCATCAAGAAGTGGCGCGAGTTGAACGAGACCATCTGGGAATACTGGGCCAATGATTTCCCATCATCCATAAAACAAAGACACTATCACAGGGGACTCAATGCCATGGTAGTATGGAGCGCGAACGACATCGCATGTGCCAATCCTGAACAGAACACCATCGACATGCGCCGACATCACAGTCGTGCTCCTACCAACGTATACGAGCTCCAAAAGATGGAATGTGAGGGCGGCGTCCCGACGCTCATGCCCGTGCACGTGCTCGTGGACGTATCACGTTTTGTCGACGTGATGCAGTATTTCCGCTGCCCCACGGTCATGGGACCTGGAAAAGCAGCGCAATGGGGCGTACACCCGAACTTTGATCACCACACGAGCGACTCGATCACTATCATGCAGAACCGTGGTATCACTGTTCTTCCATCCGACCATTGGGTGGATACGTACGACAGGGTTACCCCACAGGCTTGGCACGCCAAACAGAATAACCATAACATGGCAATGTTTACAACGCAATTCTGCGACGCAGTATGCTATCGCAATTTTTGCGCCTTGATACAGTCTCTTCCTTCTCAGCCATATCCATTCAGGCCGCCATTGCTGACTGCTGTCACGGACAACCAGGCCTACACGCAGGCCAGAGAAATCATGGCAGCCCTCGATTTCAGAGAAAAGTTGACAAACGAATGGAAAAGAGACCTCAGCCTCACAACGTTGATGACACAGACGGCAAACGAGATGGCTCATTGTGCGTGGATGGCGTCACGTGCCGAGGGCACATTGCCGGCATCACTGCCTGCCGAGACGGGCGACACCACTGAGCCGACTCCTGGAATGTCGACACGTGCGCCAGCACCTGACCCTGGCGATCCTGACCAAACCCTTCCTGATAATGATCCATGGGTTATTGCATACAACGACTTATTCCAGTACCTTATGCTGTTGATCAAAGAATACCCTGGGGCTTGGGCATCTTGGCATTCTCTTGAGAAAGATGAGCTCCTACATCCCAAGATCGTCAAAACTGTTGAAGATGCACATGCAGTTACTTGGGTTGTATTCGAGCAATTCTTACATCAGATCAAAGATTTGGATGGAGATGATAATGCGACCAAAACAAGAATCATTGCAGAAGATAACAGGTTGTCTTCTCACCGCATCGGCCCAGCTGCCGAAAACGAGAAGAACATCGAGGCATGCAAAACATTCTTCAAGCAGAATGCACTGGATCGAGTTGCTTTGGTCATGACCCTGATGTTCCTACATCCGTATGGAAGGCAGCCGCTGACGCAGCACAGCCAGCCCCACCAGGCCCATTGCCTGATCCACTGCAACCTGGACCGCAATCGATAAAAGTGTCGCAACCATCGACTCCAGAACCCAAAGCAGAACAACAACCAGCAGATCAGCTCCCAAAAGCTGAGGCGGTACCGATCCCTGACGACGGCACCGACCTTGAGGCAATGGAGCTGGAGGCAACTCCTGCCGAGGAGGAGCCTTCTCCACATGAGATGAATATATTGTCATGGCAGGACAGCTGTGAGCGTCCCATGCGCGAGGATACCAGCAAGATCGGGATCTTCGACAACTCATGCACTATTCGCGAATGGAAGCTACAAGCAGGCGTCAAATATGACCATCCATACATGTGCCCAATGTTGCGGGGCACGCGTGCGACCACTGGATTTGCCTGCATGGGAGACCAGGAGTGGTACGAGCAGCTACTGCATGATGATAGTGTGATTGCTCATGCGCCTGACATTGCACAATCTGGTTGTTTCCCAGAGTGGAAATGGATACCATTACCACATTACGACGATGTACGTTATGATCCCGAGCTAATTGAGGATGAATGGCTGGGGGTAAACAAATACATGAGCAAAGACATCACGACCATGTTACGCCATGAGATTCACTACAAAAAGTTTTGGATCAACCAATTTCATGACAGACGTATTAATATCTGGGAGAAAACAACAAAGAATGATTGGACGATTCCAAGCAATTGGAAATCATTTAAAGAAATGGTCGAATGGAAATTCCGAGATCGCAAAGAAAGACACAATGGACCATCCATGGAAGCGGCAGTGGCACATTTCAAGAAAGACGGTGAACATGAAGGATACACCGATTGGAACGAGTACTATCCGATATTCATTATTCGTGCGTTCCAGAAGCATATTGACCCGCAGAAAAACAGAATCGAGATATATGCCAAGCCGATCCCTGAAGGAGGTGACCCAGTGCTTTTGACTGGAACAGCGTCATTGCTATTCGGTGCGTTGGTGGCCACAGTTGTGTCAACCCATCTTCCAAGCCATGGAATATGGGATGGGAGAGCCTACAGTGGACAGATGTCAAGTATCTCCATCATGGCACAGCATCTCGCGCCTGGAAGAACATATTGAAGACAGGGATCATTCCTGGATATGTTGAACCACATTCTCAGAGAGACAGAAATTACAAACCATCGCAGCGATCTGAGGCATTCTTCAGTTCTAGCACATATTTGAACAATGTTCAAAAGAACCCACATACTTCAGTGGAATCGTACAAGTTCAACAACTACAAGAACGAGGTCGAGCTGGGGCCCACTTGCCAAATCGCCACCAAAAGCAGGGCGGATCGGTTGGCAGATTTTGGTTGGGTTGCTCAGGGGCGCTTAGTTAATTGTTTCATTTTCTTTTTTCTTTTAGTTTTTGTATTACTTTTACTTTTTTTTTCTTTTGTCTTTTTTTTTTAGTGAGATTTACTAATTTTTTTATTTTAGTTCTTTACTTCCTTGTTTTTTGTTTTTTTTTTTATATTTTAGTTGTTTTGTTTTTTCTTTCTCTGTTTGTTTTTTTGGGTTTTTTTGTGTGGTTTGTGTTGTGTTTAGTTTTGGTTTGTTTTGTTTTTATTTCTGTTTTTTTTGTTCCTTTCTTTGTGGTGTTGTTTTGTTTTTTGTTTTTTATTTTTTTCTTTTGTGGCTTATTTTATGTTTGTTATACTTTTTTTTTTTATTTGTTTATTTGTTTTTTGCTGTGTTTTCGTTTTTTAGTTTTGTTTTTTCGCTTTTATTATCCATGACTGAGAACGTGGTACCCGCTGCGGCAATTATTGCAATTCGCCGCCTCAAACCACACCACATGCATGGCCAGCAGCTGTGGCCAGACGGCGGCCCATGGGACTACCCGCCATTGGCAGCCAGAGAGCCATTGAGCAAGTACGAGATTTGCGCCTGCCTTCCTGGGGAACTTATTGACGACCCACCTGGATTGGCACCTATCGGCCCCGACCAAGACATGGAGCCTCCAAGGATGACGCCAGCATCAGCACCCTCGGCCAGGCTGGGGGAAACCCCTGCTGGCCGTACATCCGCAGAGGACGCCTTGGACGAGCAAATAGTACGTGCTATGATCCAGGAGACCAATCACAAAGCAGATGATAAAGAATGGTTGATTGCATTATCACATTGTCGTGAAGCTCTTCGACCAATCACAGCAAAGATCATGCAAAAAGATTGGGATCGTCGTCCTGCATTTAACGATGTTCGAATGGGCGACTTCATTGTCATTAAGAATTGGGGTTCTACCAAATGCTTTCACTACGACAACCACTGGCCCAAAGGCAATCACAATACCAAGATTGCCTTGTCCAAGGGACACATATATGGTCCAATCATCCATTTTGGCATCTTCGACAAGTTCTTTGCGGTACAAGTACCTATTCTCAACTACGGTTTACGATGGGTAAATATCTGGTATAATGACAAAAGCATGCCCCTCAAGGGCGTTGTATTTGCATTGCCGAGTCGTATCGAAGAACATGCCATCGATCCAACGTGGATGGAGACTGTCCTGAAAGGCCCGACATCTTGCAGCGAGGAGATACTGCAGCACAAGGTTAGCGGCAGCTTACCATACCTTGGAATGCCTAGCATCCATAGACCACGTATTCCGCGTACACCACCAAGAAGGCCCGCTCCACGGACACCTGATCCAGACGAGCTGGTGGCCACACCTGCCGAGGACAACGCTCAGACGGGCGAAATTCCTCGACAGGGTGCAGCATCATCGCATGATCCACTGATCACCGTAATCGTGGACATGTCAAATATCGCTCTTACTGCCGATGAGAAAGCTGCGAACGACAACATGAGAGCAGACCTCTCGGCAGACATCCAAGCAGAAGAGCAGATTGAGGCAAGCATCCTCGACAATATCATCGATCCGCCATCGAATTTCCTTGACCATCCAGATTACGACCCCGACGAGGATTCAAGATGGATTAAACAGTCTGATGATTGCCGCGTGTATTGTTGGACATCGGCGTTATTGGTGGATTCGCCTATGATCAAGATGAAGCAGATCATCGAGCTACACAGTGGCGCAGACAGAATCGTAATGGACAAAATTCAGTCACATTTACAATTTGAAATTCGATTAGGATCGAAAGCATGGAATGCGGAGTCATACCAATTGAACTACAATCATACCCACAAGTGGGCACGTGACTTACCTAATTGTGGTGCAGATCATTTCTTCAAAAAGTTGGTACACTACCTCGACCCAGAGACTATCGAGGAGTCGACCACAGGCATCTTTCAATGGATTTCCAAAGTATACCAGAACATCTTGAAATATAGTATTGTGGAACTACCAGATTTCGCCAAGGAAGTCATCCATGACAACCATCCTGCACTTCAGGCATTGCGTGACCTATTCAAAAATTGTACTGTGACATACGGTAATCCAGATTTTCCTGTATGGGAAGAGCTGGTGGAAACACCTGCTGCGCCTCGAGAGCAATGCGCTGAGCAGGATATTCCCCAGGACCAGGCAGTGTTGCGTCTGCAGCTCCCGATCAGGAAACTATGGTACGTATCATAGCCGAGCAGACGGGACTCAAGCGCGAGGAGGGCGACAACGAGGCTACCTTGCAGGAGCAGGCTCGCCGTCTTCGTGAGGAGAACGTATGCCATGGCGGTACTGAGGACACCGACAACATCAAGATAGAGTACAAAGGACTGCCAGGGGAAAGGTTGTCTCGGATCGAGATCGAGGGTTTAAGCAGATCGATCGCTTCCAGACCGAACACCGAGATCAATCGTGAGGCGATCAATCAGATCGGTCAGAGCCTCGCTCGCGGTCAGGACACCCGCTGGGGATCCCGCGATCACCTGACTTCGGCAAGGGCCCCCGAGACGATCTTGCATCCCATGCCGCTCTGTCAGAATTGCGGTCGAGATCTGTCCCTCGGGATTGTCACAGGTGACGGCACACTTTGCGATATCTGTTGGCAATACACTGTTGCCGTAGGCGCCACAGGCAAGAGCACCGCCACACAGAGCGATCTCGCGTACCTGCAGAAGTTGACGAACTGGATCAAGACGACGTTGTCTGAGGATCACATCGCGAGGTACATGAAGGATGGTGCGCACGTCATTATGACGGGTGCGCGATCGCACATAGGCAGCGAGAAAGATCAGTTGCGGAGATTGGCCAATGCGTCCAAAAAGAGGTATCAGAAGTGGGTCGAAGCCGGTAGCCCGCCTGCACACGAGTGCAGATTAATGGGCGAATCCGAGGACGACCGACCTCTGTACTACCCATTCGCCAATCTCATACAACGCCTTCTCAACGACCTCAAGTTCCATCATCAGATGACAGGCGCCCGCGTGAATGTCGGCAAGAAGCCCTGGACCGTCGAGGACATGCGCGACGCGTGGGACATCCTTGACGTCAGCACTAGGACAGGACAGGCTGGTCGGAGAAAGTGGTGGCTGAACGAGGGACGCATTGACAGGCAGACGCGGCAGGCGCGCGGACTGGTTACGGTTTCTCTCCCTCGAAGGGGCGGAACCCGTGAACAGTTCACCCAGCGCAAGCTTGCCGCGATCGCCAACGAACTGATAGGCTCCCTCGATCCGTCACACACCGACCAGAGGGGGTTAGTACAGGGATGAGAACCGATCCCGATACACAATCCCAACAGTCCGATGACGCCATGGAGCCGCGGCCGCCGCCGCGCCCGCCGCCGCGCCCTGCTCCTGGCGACGCTGCTGCGTCCAGCGCCTCAGGCGCGGAGGACTACACGCCCGCGATGCCGCGCGCCAAGAGAGCACGTGCATCTGATTACGCTGCTTACTGGCGCCGCGACCTCGAGGACAGCTACTGGGGTCTTCGATACTGGAGTTACTACATCAAATGTTGGATCTACATTGCGATCAACAACGACGAGTATGTGTACATCCAGGATATCACGTACAACGATTGGTTCCGCAACTGGATCCCGAGGACAACTTGGGAAACGTTTACGACGAGCTACGTGACGCACAACGGCCAGAGGGTGTGGGACCGCAGGTTCTACAGGGACGGCGACGCGTAGTGAGTCGGCCGCGAGGCCCACCGCTCAAGAGCAGAACTTCCTTTCATCAAAGTTCGCCTTGAGCGGTGGCTAATATATTCTTTTAGGCCACTTCAATCATTCACACAAGTGGCCATGCACATATATATATATATATTTATATATATCTTTTGCGATCACCGAGGCAGCCTCCTAAGGAGCAACGCCAACGGGAGTCGCCAAACAGACTTTTGATGCATCCTTTTTCGCGTTCATCAACGCGACATTTTGTCTGGCCAGACACTTGCTTTGCACAGATTTGCGTTTCTTTTCAGGATCGTGTTCGTCAACGCGATCTTAGCATACATTTGTTTTTAGGCAGACTTGTGTTTCATTTCAAGATTGTGTTCATCAGCACGATCTTAGCATGCATATTTCAACAATTTGAACAATATTGCGTCGAGAATAATCTGCTGGCTGGTGGCAACACCTGCCTCGCAAATCTTGCGAGGCAGATTGCATGTTGCCTTAATGCTCAGATCTTCTTTCTCCGCCTACCCTTGTCTCATTCTTCTCCTCCCTCGAGTGCCGAAGCGTTTTTGGGGGGCGCGCCGAGGGGGCGCCAAAGTGCGCCTGGAGAAGAAAGGGGGACTTAGGGTATCTCTTCTTACCTCACTTTGCAGCTGTGGCTTCGCTGATTTTAAGCCCCAGCTGCCTTTCTGACTTAAGGACTAAAGGAGTTCAGAGGTTACGGATTCCTTTCCTCTGTTCCCGAGTCCTGCCTTAACGGGCGGGATTCGGGACGGGGGGCGTGAATGGAACCCGTGTAATACCCTCATATCTACTCCTTATCCTTGCCTCTCCCGCACCTGGCCGTTTGGGCTCAGGTACTGAGTTGGAGCGATCGTACCTTGATCGCGTGGGAGGGAAAGATATCCATCTATCCCTCCATCTCTCTACCAACGGATCAGGGGTTCTGTACCCTTGTACTTCAACCCCATACACAAGGGCAGGGTCCATTTCGATCCGATCGGTCCGATCTTACATAGACTCCGTCCAGCCAGATCCGATACGACGCCGATGGTCCGACGACCCTGTGCGGCCCGATGCCCGCGTGTTGCTGTTGTGCACCCTGGCGCGGCCGGCCCGCTTCGAATTTCGAGCCCGTGCCGGCGCAGCCCGACCCGACGCACAGTCATTCCGATATGATCTGAGTTCCTGGTTCGATGCTGGCTGATCCCCCCAGAGTGTCCACGGTTCTCGAAGAAGAAAAAAATCGGCATAAACATATATTTTTGGCGCTCCGCGTGGATTTCTTGGATCCGCGCTGGGCCCCCCCGGCGGCGCCTCGGGCGCCCTCCCTGGTTGGCGCGCGCAGCGCGCTGGGGAGGGGGGTCCAGTGCAGATCCGAGAACTCCGCGCGGAGCGCCACAAGTTTATTGTTTTGCAGTGCTACCTTCTTCTTCTTCTGCTGCGTTCCCAGTTCTCTGCTGGCTGTTCCCCCAAGGGTTCACCACCCACCAAACCACCCCAACCCAATCCGAAGGCTCCGATTTGCCCTCCATTCCCAGTGGAGGGGGCGTCGGGGAACATGGCAAAAACACAGAGAGAACCCGTACCCTCCCCCCAACCCGACATTCGGGTCTTCGGGTTGGGTTGGGGTAGTTTGGTAGGTAGTCAAGAGTGTCCACGGTTCGGTCGGTTCGGCTGCGTCGCAGTCGGCTGCGCCCTGTCGGTTCGGCTTGGTCGGCCGTCGTGCCGCTGCTGCGTCGCCGCACCCATTTGGACGCTGCTCGCGGCCCGCCGGCTTTTCGGTCCGTGTCGATCTCGCTGTCGGGTCGTCGGTGTCGTTGTTGGTGTCGCTGTGGACGCCGCCTGCATTCAGGGGGGGCGGAAAGGGAAGAGAGGAAGGGATGGGGGGAGATGGGGAGGAGGAGGAAGAGGGGAGGGGGAGGGGGGGAGAATGAGGGGGAGAGGGAGGACGAGGGAGGAGGTTCGCGGTCCGAAGCCCTTTGTCGCTTTTCGCCTTGTTTGGGGCTTTTCGGGGGGCCGACTGTGAGCGGGGAGGAGGGCAGGGGGGAGCGAAAGATGAGGAGGGAGGAGGCACACGACGGGGATGAGGACAAGACTCGGCAAAAACACATACAAGACAATTTTCGATGATGTCTTGGTCAGAGAGAGAGAGAGAGCAGTGGCGTATAAAAGTATTGACGCCTGGCACGCCATACGTATCTCTCTACCAGCTCATTTAGAAACGATCGCCAGGCGAGTTGCCCTGATCAGGGAAGTAGTGTAGGAGCATGCGGTATAACTACAGTAACACAGAAGTGACTCGGGCGTGAAGTTGGGAATCAGCCTCAGCATATCCAGGAGCTGAGCTGCTGACGCTGCGGTCGAAGGAGGAGAAGGTTGAGGAGAAAGTGGATAAGGAGGATGGGGGAGGAGGATAGGAGGCGAACAGGGAGGTTGAATGAGGAGGTTGGATGATGAGGTGGAGGAGGAGCAGGTGCAGGAGCCGGCGCAGCGAGCAGGAGGAGGAGAAGCAGGAGGAGGAGGAGGAGGAGGAGGAGGAGGAGGATGGGGGATGAAGGGGTCGACGACCACGACATTAAGGAGGAGGAGGAGGAGGAGGAGGAGGAGGAGGAGGAGGAGGAGGAGGAGGAGGAGAAGGAGGAGGGCGACGACAGGGGTCAACCATGAAGTCCTTCGCGGATCTTTCTCTCCAAGAGCTTCTTGGAAGCCTCTTGGAGCCCTCTTGTGCGGCAGCCCTCTGGGGGCCATGTTCGGGGCTTTCGGGGGCCCCTTGGGGCCCTCTTCGGGGCCTTAGGGGCCTTCATTCGCCATCTCGGAGGGCATCGATCAAACAAAGAATGAGGAGACTGAGCTCTTGTAAGTGGTCGCGCCCGTGTCCGTGTCTACCACCGGTTCGGGGGCCTTGGAGACAGGGACGTTTCAGTGGCCCGAATCCAGGGAGTAGTAAGGGGTAACGGCCGGGGCCTTGGGCGGCAGTGGCTGAGCCTTATCGCCCATAGCATTTTTGGCGCGGGTGCGCTCGTAGGAGATGCGGGTCCAGGAGACCTCGCGAGTGGCGCACAGGCGGTGGAGTGCGCGTTGGAGGTCTTCTGGAGCACTACGGCGGGCGGTCCAGACCAGCTCCAGTCGGGCTGAACGAAAGGGGGGGATAGGGAAGGGGGGGGTGGTACGAAATCTGCTGCATGCCGCTGGTTTCGGCCCTGCCGCCGGGTCTATTCCTCGATATATGGGCGCCTCCCGGCGCCGGGAGGCGCTGGGAAAATCAGCTACGTGAGCCGTGAGCTGATTCTCTACCCTACCCTTTGCTATCCACACCTTTCGTTCCCCCCGATCCAGTGCGTCGCCGGCTTTCTGGGCAAGCTCGTTGCAGGCGGGCACCGAACGGTCACCTCCGCTCTGGCGGAGAGCCTCGAAGAAGGTGTCCTTCCGCGCGTGCTTGCTCTCGGGGTTGGGCGCTGTGCGTCGGGGGTTGGGCTGCCGAGCATCCACCCACGCGGTGGCGCGGGCGAGGCGGTGCCACTGCGCGCGTGTCAGTTGCGCCCCTGGGGGGCGGGAGCGGCTTCGCCTCGGGAAGGCTACGTCAAAGGCTCGCAGGCACCCCTGTGCCTTGAGCCGAGACAGAGAGAAAGAGAGAGAGAGAGAGAGAGTGAGAGAGAAAAATAGAGAGAGAGAGAGAGGAGAAACAAAGGAGGTCGAGAGAGAGAGAGAGACAAAACACGACGAGAACTAGTGAGACGTGGTGCTGATGAGTAGGGCGGCGATGATGATTATCATTGCAGTGCAAGTTGAGGATACGGTGGGCGGAGCTTGAGGATGTGCAAGAGGTAGAGTGGAAGGAAAAGGAACCATGGAGGAGGGCGGGCTGATGATGACGATGCTGATGGTGATTGTGACATGCTGCTGATGATGATGAGGATGATGATGATGAGGATGATGATGCTGATGACGATGACGACGATGGTGATGATGATGACTATGACGACGACGATTAATATTATGAGCATGATTATGATGCGGATTATGCTGATTCGGATGATAATGTTGATGACGATGACGATGATGATGGTGGTGATGATGATTATGTTGGTGTTGATGTTGCCATCGATGGTGGTGAGCATGATGGCGATGGCGATGGCGATCCTGATAATGATGCTGGTGTTGTTGATGATCTTGATGATGATGATGATTATGATGATGACGAGGACGATGATTATGACGACGGCGACGGCTATGGTCATGCAGATGATTCGGATGACGTTGCTGATGATGATGATGATGATGATGAGGATGAGGACGAACAACATGATGATGATGATGATGATGATGATGATGATGATGATGATCATGGTGATGATGATGGTGATGATGATGGTGATGCTGATGATGCTGATTATGATGATGATGCTGATGATGATGCTGATGGTGACGATGCTGATGATGATGCTGATGACGATGATGGTGCTGGTGATGATGATTATGATGATGATGATAATGATGACGATGATGATGATGCTGATGATTGTGATGATGATGCTGATGATAATCATGATGATGATGATTATGATGATGATGATGATGATGATGATGATGATGATGATGACGATGATGATGATGATGATGATGATGATGATGATGATGATGATGATGATGATGATGGTGGTGGTGGTGGTGGTGGTGGTGGATATGATGAGGAGGATAAGGTGGATGAGGAGGTGGAGGAGCCAGTGTGGAGGAGAAGGAGGCCGATGAGAGGTAGAGATGGAGAGAGAGAGAGAGGGAGAGTTTAAGAAGGAGTAGGATTTCGAAGAGTGAAACATTGACCTGGGCACCCAGCGGTCCGCGCCTTCCTATGCCAGGGACGCTGGTCCGGACTTCCTGTGCAGCGCGTTCTACACGCAAATCAGGCCCGCCCGAGGGAGCCTGGCGGCGGACCGGGAGTCACTATCCCAGAGAAGCCCCTCTGTAAGCGGCCACTCGTTGCATTTGTCGCTGGGGTCGCACTGAAGGACGACAAGGCGAACGAGTAAGAGGACGACAAGGCGGGGGAGGAGGGGGACGACGACGACGACGACGGCGACGGCGACGTCGTCGGCGACGGCGACGACAAGGACGACGGCGACAACGACGACGAGGACGACGACGCCCCACGCCCGCCTGCGGCGTCGGCTGCGCCCGGCCGCTGCGAGGAGGCGCCATGCGCATGCGAAGGGGGGCACCTATGCCTAAGTCGGACGTGTCCTTCTACAGGAGGATCATTCAAGATCAGTGAAAAGATAGTTTTGGGACGTTTTTTTCCGGTATTTTTGGCTACTTTGGGGCATTTTCTGAGCATGTGTCTGTAGGGGGACATGCCCGACCTAAACCTATGCCCCGGCCGCCAGCTGGTGCGGTCAGGGTGGCTTTGTATGCGAAGTTGGCCCGGCTTGGTTTCTGTTGGGATGCATCTTGGTCCACAGTACGTGTCCATGCAAGTCGATTCCACGTGGTCCATGCAAATCTGCGACTCAGAACTCTGCACCACATGGTCAGTCAAGAGAATTTGAAACGAGTGCTTGCTGGAAGCAGCCAGCGGCCGCGCGGTGAGCACCGCAGACGGGGCTCGGACTGATGGGCCGGTTTTCCACCACCACCACCACCACGAGTTGGAGGGGGGAGGGTGTCCTCCTCCCCCTCTTCTTCCTCCTCATCCTCCACCTCCATCCCCCCTCCAACTTATGGTGGTGGTGGAAAACAGACAGGCCCATCACGGACGTTCGAGGTTTTTGTCGGGCGTTTCCGTCGGTTCTCGTCGTCGTTGTTCTTGCTGCGCTTCGCCGAGAGCACTCCGTGGGTGCCCGGGTCGTCCCGAACGGCCGGATCCTGCGGGATCTTTTCGGGCCGGGCGAAAGGGGGGGATTGGGAAAGGGGGGGTTACGAAATTTGCTGCATGCATGATGATTTCGGCCTGGCCGAGGGGCCCATGTCAGCGAGACATGAGTCGCCCCGCGCCGGGAAGGCGCACCGGGAAAAGCACGCTACGTGAGCTGATGTCGCAAACCCCCCCTTTGCTATCCCCCCCTTTCGCCCGACCCGATCTTTCAAAGCTGTAGTTTGGTTGAGCCAGGCTTGGGAGGCGCTCGCGGTCCTGGAGGTGGCCTTGCATATTGGCCGATTCGAGGTGGGTAGCCCCCCAAAATTGCAGCGCGCCTTTTTTGTTTTTTTGTGTCCCATTGTTTCCCCCCTAAGTTGGCTCAGTCCAGTTAGCATTGAGCTGGGTATGTCCGCGCCCGAAAAGCAGGTTTCAAGAGAATCGAACACCCCCCCACACATACACCCACCGCGCGCAGACGGCCAACGCAGACCAACCGTAGCCCCTGTTCATTTTGGACCGGCTTCGCTGTCGGTGTCGCCGCGGACGTTGTCCGCTGGAGACGAACAGTCGCCTGCCCAATTGCGGCCGCTGTCGGTTTCGGACAACACTCGCTGTTGGGGATCGTGCCCATTTTCTCGGTAAACTTTTCGGGCGTGCCAAGGGAAGACACGGGAGAGGCGCCAAGGGTGTCCGCGGTTCGATCGGTTCGGCTGCTTCGCATTCGGCTGCGTTCGGTCGGTCAGATTCAGTCGGCTGTTGCCCCGCTGCGTCATTCTGGGCTATGTTCGGTCCGTCAGATTCGGCTGGCTTCGTGCAGCACAGCAATGCTGCACCCCCAGGAAGTAAACAGCAGGTAGGGTTCAGGTGTGGAATCATTTAGGAACACTTGTACAAGAGTGCAAAAAAAGAGGTCCATGGCATACCATCCGACCACAACCATTCAGGTACTAGTGCCCTGAAGTGAACATGCCATCCTGATTTGATAGGCCCTGCGGGGCCCAGAGACATCCCAGAACGCTGGCGCGATTCCGCGGATGGTAGCGGGGTGTGGCCGTGCGGGTGTTGCAAGTTTCGTGCTTGCAACCCTTGGTCACGCTGCCATGGCGATGGAGGCGCCTACGGAACGCGTGCGGCTCTTGGACGGCGAGGTAATTCTGCACAAGGCGGTGTTCGCGGAGAATGAGAACATGAGGAGGCGGCTGGATGCCGCTGCGCATCGCCTGGCCGCAAGCGAGCAGCAACGGGTCGCGGCGCGAGAGAACAAAGCGTTGGGCAGGCTGCGGCGGCGGCGCGAGGCCAGATGGTCCACACGAGGCTGCTCAACAAGCCGGGGACCTTCACGGGCCTGCTGTCGGAGTGGCAGACGGGGTCGTTCGACCTCGGTGGTGTACTTCTACGCGATTCACACCGGATTGGTGGAATTGGTCCACCAATCATCGATCACGGCGGACGTGGCCACTCCGCAGGGCGAAGTTGAGGAAGGGTTCTCCCAAGGTGGGGCTGGGGAAGGGGTCGAGCTGGATGCTGCCGTTGAACGCGTTTCCTTTTTCCAGGGGCTGTCCGGAGCGATTTTCCCTCCAACCCCACCTTTGTCCCAACCCCACCTTTGTGCCCCCCCCGAATTTGGCACGGGGAGCAGCAGTAATTCTAGTTCGGGAGGGCTGCTCAATGTCCATCGTGTTTGGGTTCTCCGCCTTGGGGTGTTCTTCATGTTGTGTTCTTCGTGTTGGGTATTCTCGTGTTGGGCTCCTGGACTGTTCTCGGGGTGTCATTTTGTGCTACTGGAGTGCTCTTCGTGTCGTGTCATTTGTGTTGTGCTCCTCGTGCTGTGTTCTTCGTGTTTGGGCTTGTGGCGCCTTGGATTCAGGAGGGAAAAAACACAGACGCAATTAATCGTCGACTCCCAGGAACATATGGGAAAATACGGGAAGGGGGGGGGGGAAGACAGAAACCCAGAAAATATAGGGAAATATGGGGAACATTTTTATTTGTGTGTATTTATCTGTGTGTCCTGGGGCCCCTTCATGGATGTGCTCTTCGCGTTGGGCACTCTCTCCGTGGCTCCCGGGCCGCTCGGCGAAGGTGCCCGTGGCTGCCCCCCCCGCCTCGGCCCGATCTCTGAGGCACGAGAACTTTCGCTGGCACGAGGGGTCAGAGCAGCCCTACTCCTATCGGCGGCGAGAGAGGGGGGGAAATGGAGAAGGAGAAGAGAAGTTTTGTCTGTCTTCGGGGAAGGCTCAGAAGACTTCCCAGAAGTCGGGGGGACTTCCGAGCCTTCTGAGAAGGTGCGCCCCTTCTCACTTCCCCCCCCGGCTCGCCGCCTATCTTAAGTCGGGCGTGTCCCTCTGCAGGAGGTAGGTTCAAAAGTAGTAAAGAATGATATGGTGATTCGGGGATATGATTCGGGGGGGGGGGGGCGACTATCCTTCCGACGGGGCCCATCCTCATCCCCTGTCTTCAGAGACTGCACGACGCCAGCCGCCCCCCCCCCCCCCCCCTATGCCCAGGAGCTTGAGGTCTCAAACTGCCATTTTCGCCCCCCCACCCCCACCAGGAGCCCCCCCCCAGGAGGTTGCGTGGGCCGTCGCACGCGCCGCCCATACCCCACCCCCCGAACCCAAGGGGGGGGGGGGGGGGCGATTATTGTCCCCTGCGGAGTAGCTTTGGGGGGGGGGGAATTTTTGGGTGAATCGTGTTTTTGGGCCCCTCCGCCTTGGACGGCCGGTCGTGCTGGGTATCTCCCCATGGGATTTTTGGGGGCCTTCGGCGAGGGGGCCCACGTTCTTGACCCACGCTCTGCGGTCATGCCTCGACTTTGCACAAGCATGCTTTTTCGCAGCCTCCCCCCCCCAGGGCTCACTTCGATGCCGCCGATGCGATTCGATTCGATTCGATCTCGGTGGGTTCCGATTCCGATTCGATTAGATTTCGGATGCCGATTTTGGGGTCCGATTCCTCATTGGAGCTCTACTAGCCTGCCGATGTCTGCCGATTCGACTTCCCGACTCGACTGCCGATATCCGCCGATCCGAATCACGTCGATCGCCGATCCGACTCGTCGATTCGATTCTGGGCTCTTCTGCCACCCCTGGCGCGCTTTGCGCGCGACATGGGGGGGGGCTCCAGCGCCGACGCGAGACATCCGCACGGACCTCCGACAGCTCAGCCATAATTGTGTGGCTTTGGTTCGGCGTCACCCCAGCATACTGGTACTGTGTGTGCGTCGCCCTCCACAGGGGCGACGCGCGCACCGAGAAATCTTATCGTATATGCGTCGTGGCGGGCGCTTTTTGGCCACACCGCTCGGGAAACGCTATACCACAAGATGGGTATGCTATCGGGTCGGACGCAATGGGACAGCGACGAGGAGGAGGAGGAGGGGGAGGAGGGAAACAGGGGGCGGCGAGGCGGGAACGAGGGGGAGGGGGGGGGGGCAGGCGGCCTGCGAGGGGAGGAGATCGAGAGGGGGGGCCGCGCCCCGAACAAAACGCGGGCGGCAGGGCCGAGGGGTCGAGAAGCCGCTGCCTCGCTTTCGCCGCGGAGCCGCGACCTGTGCGTTCCATTGGTTTCCTGCGACTGCTGTCCCCGCCGATGTACTCCCTGCCTGGTTCCGGTGCCCCCGTTCGGCCCCCGTGCGGGCTGCCGCGCGAGGCTGACACTCGATCGCTGCATGTCGGCGGCGAGCGAGGGAGGGGGGAGTGAGAGCTTTGAGGTTCGAACTTCGAGGCTCCAGGTTTTCGGGCGTTCCCGTGGTTTCTTGGCGGTTTTGCCGCCCCCGGGATGCGTTCCAGCGGCTGCGCCTCGCCGAGAGCGTTCCATGGATGCCCGGATCGTCCCGAACGGCCGCCGGAGGCACGAGTTATGACCGGAAAATTGAGCTTCGGCAGCGAGCGAGGGGGGGAAGTGAGACGGAAAAGGCCTTCTCAGAAGGCGGCGGGACTTATCAGAAGCCCTCGCGCCTTCTCAGAAGTTCTTCGTGTCTTCGGGGGGGGGGCTCCGAAGACTTCTCAGGAGGCTGGGGGACCTCCGAGCCTTCGGAGAAGGCCTTCTCCTTCTCACTTCCCTCCCTCGCTCGCCGCCAAATGTGCTCCTCCTTCGCGTCGTCCGGAGAAGGGGCGCGCGCGGGCGCGGTGATGCGCACTCCTCTGGCCGGCGAGCGCGGGCGCCGCCCGGGGGTTCGGGTGGGGGGGTGGCGCAGCGGGAGGCCTCACGAGCTGGAGACGGCGGGCATCTCCTTGGCCGTCGGGGTGTTTTTCAAGGCAGCGCCCTCGCCTTCCCTCGCAGCGTGAAGCGAAATCAAACATTTGTGTGGGGCCGTGTTTGGCCCCCTGCAGGTCGGCATCGGCTAAACATATTCACGCCATGCGGAAAGCCCCCCCCTCAGACGCTTGTAGTCTCAGGAACGTGGAGAAGCAGGCAGCAGTGAAAAACGCGTCATGTAGCATAGCATTGTTGTCACGTTGCATTCCGCCACTTCTTTCGGCAAGAGACTTCTTCATGGCAGCGCGCGGGCCCGGCCCGTGCATGCCTCTCAGGAGCGGTCCAAGAGGACAAGGTGCCAGCGACGACATCCCGGCGCCATAAAGCCCCGGCGACTCGTCGAGGACACCCAGCCTCCCCTGATCGGGGGCTCGTAGAGGGAGGGTTCTCCCAAGGTGGGGTTCGGGAGCGGGCCCAGCCGGATGCCCTCGCTTAGCGCGCTTCCTTTCTCCAGGGGCCTTCCAGAGCGATTTTCCCTCCAACCCTACCTTTGCCCTTACCCCACCTTCTCAGAGAATGGATTTTTTTCAGTGCGCGGTCAGCGGAAGTCTCGACCCATTCCCCCCGGGGGGGGGGGGGGGGGGGGGGGGGGGGGGGGGGAAAAAAAAAAAACAAGTGCTCATCTGAGGCGTTTTTCTGGACTGTCCCGCGGGGCAACGGGCGCAGCGGCCTCTTGGTAGGCCAACTTTTGCCGGAAACACCTCCGCGACTGATTTTTTTTCTTTTTTGCTTTTTTTGTCCAGTCGAAGAAAGAAAACACACCATAAACATAAACTTTTAGCGCGCTCGCGCGGATTTCTTGAATCCGCGCCGGGACCCAGAGATCGCGCCATCCCCCCCCCCCCCTCCGCCGCCTCATGGGGCGCTACCGTCGCGCAAGGGAGGGGGAGTCCCGCGCGCAGTCCAAGAAAGTCGCAACTGAACATCGGCCCGATGATCTGAGCCCAAAAGTTCATGGGTTTCTCGTGTTATCACCACCAGTCGAGTTGCCAGTCGTTTATGTGGTTTTCTCTCGTGGAGCACCAGAAGTTTATGTTTATGTGGTTTTCTTGTTTTATCCACCAGAAGTTTATGTTTATGTTTATGCGTTTTTCTATTATTTTATTCGATGCGTTGGACCCCTGGGTTCCTGCCCCCCCGACCTCGCCTCGGGAGCAGGCCGGAGTCGGGCACGTGCCTCTACAGGAGGAATCTAAACAAAATAGTAACACATAGTCCGGGGATGATTTTTTGATCTGTTTGGCTCTTTCGGCTTCATTATTGTCCTCGTTTTTACAACAAAAAACTTGTATGATCATGTTGGTTCAAAATTATGTTTGGCTCTTTTTTGATTATGTTTTGGGCCATTTTCCATTGTTCGCTCAAAATCCCCCTGTCGGAGTACATGCCCGACCGAACGCTGGCCGCAGGGGCCCGCGCCCCCAGCGCCGGGCGGCAGCGGGCAGCCCCCGCGCCGCCTGGGCGGGCGGCCCCGGCGGCCAGAGGAGAGGCGCCCGCGGGGAGGCCCAGCGGCGTCTCCTCCGCCTCCGCCTCCGCCTCCTCCTCCTCCTCCTCCTCCTCCGCCTCCTCTTTCGCCTCCTCTTTCGCCTCCTCCTCCTCCTCCTCCTCCTCGCTGTTGCTCCTCCTCTTCCTCGTCCTCCTCCCTCTCTTCCCTCCTTCCCCTTTCCCCCCCCCCTCGCTCCTCCTTCCCCCTGGCGCGCGTGATTTGGAAAAAAGTATCGCGCCCCGCGGGGTCTATTCATCAGCCTCGGGGGGGGGCCTTTGTTAATCACACGCGGACATCAAGTCGGGCATGTCTCTCTACAGGAGGAAAGGTCAAGAATAGTCAAACAGTAGCCTGGGGGCGATGTTTCGATTTTTTTTGGAGTACTTTTGAACAGTTTTGGAGTATCTTACCTTTTTCTTCCCAAATCCGCCTGTCGGGGGGACACGCCCGACCTAAGTCGGGCATGTCTCTCCACAGAAAAAGGCAGTCAATCAATAGCCTTGGTGTGATTTTCCGACTACTCTTGCCTATTTTTAAACATTTTTGGGGTTTGTTTTTTTGTTTTTCCGGAATCCGCCTGTCGGGGGACATGCCCGACCTAAGCGTCGACGCGGGAAGTCGCCCAGGAGCGCCACAGGAGGCCCGGCACTGCGGCCGGGAGCAGGCAGCAGGCCGCGCAGCTGCTGCCAGAGGAGCCGAGGAGGGCCGTTTTCCTTCGGCCCGCTCGGCAGAGCAAGGATGATGATGATGATGATGATGATGATGATGATGATGATGATGATGATGATGATGATGATGATGATGGTGGTGGTGGTGGTGGTGGTGGTGGTGGTGGTGGTGGTGGTGATGGTGGTGGTGGTGGTGGTGGTGGTGATGATGATGAGGAGGAGGAGGATGATGAGGATGAGGATGAGGATGAGGATGAGGATGAGGATGCGGATGCGGATGAGGATGAGGATGAGGATGAGGATGAGGATGAGGATGAGGATGAGGAGGAGGAGGAGGAGGAGGAAGGAGGAGGGGGAGAAAGGAGGGGGAGGAAGGAGGAAGGAGGAAGGAGGAAGGAGGAGGAGGAGAATGAGGAGAAGGAGGAGGAGGATGAGGAGGAGGCGACGACGGACTCTCGGGCGCGCGCGGGACGAGGCAGACGTCCACGAAACCCAGGACGGGACTCTGAGGAGAAGGGAAGGAGAAGTAAGGACAAGCGTACCGAGGAGGAGGAGTCGGAGGACGGCAGGAGGGCAAGGTCGTCGTCGATCTCTTCGCCCTGCAACCTGAAGGGCCTCGCTGCTTCGAAGCGCGTTTCGCGTCTGGGGTTTCACTGCGGTCGGGTCGGACAGGGGGGTCGGGCCAGAAGGGAACAAAAGCAGGGTAAAGGAAGGGGCTACGGAAACTCACCGCCTACCAAACCACCCCAACCCAACCCGAAGGCCTCAATTTGCCCTCCATTTCCAGTGGGGGGGGCTCGGGGAACACTGTAAAAACACATGGAACCCGCACCCCCCCCAACCCGAAATTCGATTAAAATTCGGGTCTTCGGGTTGGGTTGGGGTGGTCTGGTAGGTGGTGAGAAACGGCGTCTGCCTGGGTAGCCCCGCCGTCGCCAAAAAGGAAGGATGACGGAAAAGCAGCTGAGGCGGCTAACCCAGCAGATGGAGCGTTTGACGCAGCAATTGGCTGCGATTGGTCGAGAGAACCGTCATCTCACAGCGACGGTGACCACTCAGCAGCAACAGATCAGCCAGCGCTGCGGCAGCACCCCCCGTCGTTTCGAATGGGTGAATGGGTCTCCTGATCGATGCGCTCACAGAACAGACTAGAGCACCCTCGAAGAGGGTTCATCCAGTTATGGTCGACGTGAAGGGCATAGGCGCACGGTGCACTTTCGCCAACGTCGAAGGCAAGTTTCCTGAGTGGTGCAAGAAAGTCGAGGAGGACTTGCTCGGAGTAGATCATAGTTGGCAGCTGCGCTCGAGTTGGCGCTTGAGGAGGAGGACGAGTTCACGACAGCTGAAGCAGTCCTCGCCTTGGGGCCCGGCACGGAGCATACCATGGACGACCTTGCGGCACTCAGCTTAAATCTACCGGTATTTAGAATTTGACGGAGGATGGGTCGTGAACGATCGCCCAGAGTTGTGACCGCAACGGTCTGGACGCGTGGCGCCGGCTGCACACAGGAGGTTCGAAGCGCTGACCGGCGGAAGGCTGGTCGGGGGCCGTTCCCCGGAGGTGAATGCGTTCTACCGAAGAGGCAAGCGGCATACACATATGCTTTCGGAGGTCCAGGCGGATTTCTTCTTGGAGCGGCGCAGGGACACCCCGGCGATCCAGGAAATCCGCGTGGACATTTGGCAACCCATGGTACAGTTTACGTTCCGTTGTGTTCCTTTTCCCCCCCCCACTCAGCCGGATCCCCTTCTCCTCCTTCGCCCTGCCAGGGCAGAACGTCCGTGCCCCTCCGCCGCTCCCGGGCCAGGTGAGCATGGCGGAGGAGGCCGTGCCGTTTGTCACCGACACGCTGCACAGACGGCGATCCGCCCCCGCCGCCGCCTGCATCCTGGCGGCGCGCACAGGGGGGCACGGGGAGGGGGGACGGTATTTTAGAAGCAGCCCTACTCCTCAGCAGGCGCGGGCCTTACGTATAGTTACAGGTGGGGCCCGGTGCTTTCTAAGAAGCAGCCCTCCTTGTAAGGAGCCTTCCCCTTTCCCCCATACCCCCTTGTGCGCGCCGCTAAGTGTCGATTGGACAGGGCTGGCCCGCGGCCGCACGAGGTTTCGTGGAGGGGAAAGGGGTCCCAGGTTTCTCGAAGGAGCCAAAAGGGGTCTTGGTCGTGGAGCGGGACATTCGCGGCGATGGTGACGATGATGCTGATGATGATGGTGATGGTGGTGACGATGATGATGATGACGACGATGATGATGATGATGATGATGATGATGATGATGATGATGATGATGATGATGATGATGATGATGGTGGCGCTGATGGCGCTGATGGTGATGATGATGGGGGTGGGTACGCTGATGCTGATGATGAGGACGATGCTGATGATGATGGTGCTGATGATGGTGCTGCTTATGATGTGATGATGGTGATGATGAACATGCTGGTGATGCTATTTTCATGACAATGATGATGACGATATTTGTGCGGATGATGATGAAGAGCACGATGTTGATTATGATGATGATGATGATGATGATGATGATGATGATGATGATGATGATGAGAATGATGAGGATGATGATGATGATGATGATGATGATGATGATGAGAAAGATGAGAATGATGAGGATGATGATGATGATGATGATGATGATGATGATGATGATGATGATGGTGCGGACCAGGATGAGGACGAAGGGGAGGAGGAGGAGGCAGAGAAGGAGGAGGAGGGAGGAGGAGGAGGAGGAGTAACAGGAGGAGGAGATGGAAGAGGAGGAGGAGGAGGAGGAGGGATGATGATGACGATGCTGTAGATGATGCTGATGCTGCTGCTGCTGCTGCTGCTGATGATGATGATGATGATGATGATGATGATGATGCTGATGATCATGATGATGATGATCATGATGATGATGATGATGATGATGGTGATGATGAGGAGGAGGAGGAGGAAAGGGAGGAAGAGAAGGAGGAGGAGAACTCAGAAGGAGAAGGAGGAGGAGGAGGAGGAGGAGGAGAAAAAGGAGGACGAGGGATGATGATGATGATGCTGATGATGATGATGACGATGCTGATGATGTTGATGATGATGATGCTGATGCTGCTGATGATGCTGATGATGATGATGATGATGCTGATGATGATGATGATGCTGATGATGATGATGATGATGATGATGATGATGATGATGAAGAAGCTGCTGCTGCTGCTGCTGGTGCTGCTGCTGCTGATGATGATGGTGATGATGATGCTGATGATGATTATGATGGTGATGATGATGCTGATGATGATGCTGATCGTGGATGCTGCTGCTGCTGATGATGATGATGATGATGATGATGATGATGATGATGATGATGATGATGATGATGAGGAGGATGAGGAGGAGGAGGAGAGGAGGAGGAGGAAGAGGAAAGGGAGGAGGAGGAGGAGGAAAGACGAAGGAGCAGGAGGAGGAGGAGGAGGAGGAGGAGGAGGAGAGTGGGAAGGAGGAGGAGGAGGAAGATAATGATGAAGGAAGCAGGATGGGAGGAGGAGGAGGAGGAGGAGGAGGAGGAGGAGGAGGAGGAGGAGTTGGAGGAGGAGGAGGAGGAGGGAAGGAGGAGGAGGAGGAAGGAGGAGGGTAATGAAAAGGAGAGGGAGAATTAGACGGAGAAGGATGAGGAGGAGGATGAGGAGGATGAGGAGGAGGAGGAGGATGAGGAGGAGGAGGAGGAGGCGGAGGGGGGGGGATGAGGAGGAGGAGGAGGAGGCGGAGGGGGGGGGAGTGCAGGAGGAGGAGGAGGAGGAGGTGGCAGATGAGGAGGAGGCGGCGGAGGAGGAGGAAGCCCCCCTTTTTTACTTGACGAGCGAGCCTAGTGCCACTGGAACGGATGAGGTACACGTATGGCGAGCTGTCGCAGGACCGTCTCTGCCCCGTACTCGGATCCTCCACGCAGGCTTGGGGCGAGCGCTACCCGCGTATCAGCGCAGGGGAGCTGCAGAGGACGGCCACGCGAACTGGTCACTCCGCGAAGCGCGTCACATTCACCCCGTGCATGCGTGCAGCGATGCGAGGCAAGGCAGAGCTGGAGCTGTTTGCCCACGGGAATAGCTCGCGCGTGAGAGGGTGGTGCAATGTGGCCCCAGGCGATTTTGAAATTCCCGGATCGCAGCGCTAGCTCAAGAGGTATGCCGCCGCCTCTTCACCTGCATCAAGACATTGCTCGTGCGCAGGTTCGCGCACAGAAGGGGAGGAGGACGAGACAGGGCGGGAGGCTCGCTGCACCGTGCTACTCACGGTCTCCCCACGCACAAAAAGGATCGAGCGTCGGCACGGCACAGTCAGCTCATCTGTAGCACGTCCATCCAGGTCGCGACCTCGTCCTCTAGCCAGCCAGCTGGCATCACGCCAGTGATTCGGGGCAATGCCGGGTCCGCGGGGGGCGCGATCTTGAACTTCCAAATTCGCAGCGCTAACTGAAGAGGTATGCCGCCGCCTCTTCATCTGCATCAAGACATTGCTCGTGCGCAGGTTCGCGCACAGAAGAGGAGGAGGACGAGACAGGGGGGGGGGGGGGGCTCGCTGCACCGTGCTACTCACGGTCTCCCCACGCACGGAACGGATCGGGCGTCGGCACGGCACAGTCAGCGCTTCTGTAGCACGTCCAGCCAGGTTGCGACCTCGTCCTCTAGCCAGCCCGCTGGCATCACGCCTGTGAACCCTGTCGCGCGGCCCTCCGCTCTGAAGGCGTGGGTCGCTGTGCCGCGGAGCGGCCAGTGGGGGGCCGCGACGAGGAGCTTGGCCTTGCTCTCGTCGTGGGGCTGCTCTGTCTTGATGGCCTGCACGTCCAGCTCCAGCTGCTCGCGGCTCACGCTCGGCTCGCCCGACGCTGGCTCGATCTTGTCGAGGCAGTCGCTGAGCTGCTGGCGCATCTGGCCGCCCACGTCGCAGGTGGACAGCGTCTCGACCAGCGTAACCACCACTGAGGCGGTTGGGCTGCCAGCCGCGCGGAGCTGATCTGCTCCTGCCTCTCGTGCTGCCTGTACTTGCCTCCTGTGGTCGGGCAGCGCCTGCCGGAGCTTGGTGGTGACTGGATGGTCTTTCGGCATCGTCAACGTATCCACCACCGTCGCCATCGCCCGGCGCTGCCGCTGCGCCGTCTGGAGTGAAAGCTTGGCTATCGCGGCCAAGCACTGATGAGCGTTCGCATCCTTGCTCGTCCACTTCTTCTCCGCGTGGCCGCCGCGTCGGCGTCGACGACCGCCGCGATGGCGCCACTTGCCGTCGCCGCCCTTCCCGTCGCCCTTGCTCGCGAGCACCGTCGCCGGCGACTCCTGCGCGCCCTCCATCGCCGCGTCCCCGTCCTTGTCGCCCTTCCTTCAGGAGGAGAAAAAACACAGACACAATTAATCGTCGATTCCCAAGAAAATATGGAAACATATGGGCAGGCGGGGGAAGACAGAAACCCAGAAAATATGGGAAAATATGCGGAATCCTTTTATTTGTATGCATTTGTGTCCCAGGGCCCCTTCATTCCTGCCCTTCTTGGGGTCGGGGGGCTTTGAGGCGTCGCCAGAGGCCCCAGACGCCTGGGCGGATGCCGCCGGGGCAGGGGCCCCTCCGCGCCGCCCTCTTCCGCGGGGGGGAGGGGGGGCTCGCCGAGGCGGCCCGTCGCCGAGGCCGCCGCCGCGCTGCCCGCCATCTTGTTCAGGTGGCACACAATGTTCGTTTCTAATTCTGCGAAGGTTCTTTGATTTTTTGGGGGCCAAGATCCTCTCACCTCTGATTGTTTTATCCTGGGCCTCTTCCTGGCCCACTATGGGACCAGGAACAATTAGAAACGAGCACAATTAGAAACGAGGACGATTAGAAATGAGCGACGTGTACCTGAAGTTCAGAATGTGCTTGTCGAGGTCGCAGTGGAGGAGCACTCGCGGCTGTCGCCCGCGATGCTGTCACTGCAGCTGGCCGCGACGAAGATTCTAGTGACAGGTGGTACCTGAAGTTCAGGATCTGCTTGCCGAGGTCGCAGTAGAGGAGCACTCGCGGCTGTCACCCGCGATGCTGTCGCTGCAGCTGGCAGCGAAGAAGATTCGAGTGACTAGTGGAGGTCGACCTGCTGCTCGTCGTCGAACTGGCGGTCCCTCTCGTGCCTGCCGCCGCGCGCGACGCCCTCCAGCCAGCCGAAGGTATGCTGCACGTAGCTGCTCACGAAGGCCAGGGGCGTCGTCCAGGTCGCCGAGGTTCGGCGGTGGCTTGACTGGCCTGGTAGCGCCGACAGGGGCGCGGGCACTGTGCGCTGGCCGAGTCGGTGCAGCTTTGAGCCGAAGCCCTACGGACGTGGGTGGGATGTGCGTTGCCAGATGCGTCCGAAGCTCTGCTGGGTCATCGTAATGTTCCTGACACTCTGGGCGGCCCGTCTCCTCGGCCAGCGGGCAACGTGTTTCAGAAATTGGGTCCATTCGTATCTGTGGCGGGTAATGAGGTTCGGGATGCACCTGCCTGCTCTCCATGCGCCACTGAGATGTCTCCGCGCGTGATGCACGTTGTCGAACACTGTTTGGCAGTGGAGGCATTTGTTATCGAGCGTGATGACCGATGAGATCGGAGGGGTGCCGTGCCCAGGGAGTGTCGTGGCAAGTATTTGATGTTGACAAGCTCCCTGCTGGTGGCGAAACGTGCTCGGCAGCCCTCGATCCCACACAACAATGGTGCAATCTCTGCCTCGTCGCTCTCCGCGTCCCCCACCTCCTCCCCCTCCTTCGGCAATCGTTCCTGAAGGTACTCGGGAACGGCCCATTCGCGGGCTTGGATCGTCGCCCTCATCGCTCAGAAATCACAATACTTGAAGGCCTCGGTGACCTCGGGATCCTCGAAACAAATGGCCATGCTGCGGGGTTGCCAGACCTCTTTGGGCTTCTCTCCAACCGGGTGGGCCAGGGCCGCGTTCAAGTCCTGGTAAAACTGTAGGGCCCATGGGTGGGCGTGCTGAGACGGGTCAAGCTCCCCCGTCGACAAGACGGTGACATCTGCAACCTCATTTCCCGCCTCTCTAGCACGTTGCTCGAACCGGCATTCTCCGAAAACATGTTCAGGTAATGTCGGTGGTGTTCGGGGTTCCCTGCAATGGACTGCCACCATCTAAAAGGACGTATCATCAGCTCGATACCAAGCGGGGGATTTGCCCCTCCTCGAATGTCTGCTTTGTCGTCCAAGATGTATGCGTGCCGTCCTCGTGCTCAACATGCGCTCGCCCGTGCAACATAGCTCGCATCTTCTTGGCTAGTGACGCGCCGGGGAAAGCACGTGCGCCTCAAGGTCCGACCACCTTCGTCATGCTACGTTAGCCAAAAGAGAATTGCGCGTGCTCCTCCAGGGCCCCGAAGAGAACCAATACTGCCTAAGATTGCTCTACCCAATCACCCTGCTCTAAGTCTGGCCCTGATCTCCCTCCTGTTGCTCCCCCGCACATGGATAAACCCGCCCAGGTGGATGAGGTTCGTCATGGCTCTCCCAGATATCCGTGCCTCAGCCTCCTTAGTGTACTTAGCCGTGGCCAGGTGGACGAGGGTTTCCTGTTTGTCGACGTGTTTGGCGTAGCCGCCCTTCTGAAGGCAACGATCTAGAATGCAATTGTCCAAATAGTCTAGCTGCAACGCTTCCTTCACCGTGCCCGTGGGTACGATGATCACCCTAATCAGGTCGTGAATAAATCCGCCGAAAGAGGAATCGTCTACTTGATCGTGTGTGGGTCCCTGGCACATCAGCGCATCACCGACAATCGTGTTCAACTCTCTCTGCCACATGCTGATGAGGGGGTACAAGGCTTCCATGAAAAGCTCGGGCTCATTATAGTCTCCCATTCTGCCCCCCGTGGTAGGATGTAAGCTAACATCGCCATCGCGTGCCTGGTAGTATAAGATGCCCGTGTTCCTGTGGTGCGTCAACAGCTCGTCCTAGTACTCATCCTCCCCTCGTGACCTATGTGCGTTGAACAAGCCCTCGTGCGTGCCCGCGCCGAAAGCGTTGCGCATGTCATGCGACTCGACCAGATAGTAATGAAAGCACCGCCGTAGTTTCCACATGATAAGTTTGATGATGGTCATGAGTCCCTCAGTCCTGCTATATATGATGCCGCCGTGCGCCCAGGGAGGAGGGTCAAACCGACTGCCGAAGTCAACAAGCCCAGCACGTAACAGCACTCTCCATCAATGACATAAGCAATGCAGTATGCGCAAGCATTTCGTGATGTCTGTGATGGCATTGCCTGTCGTGGCTTTGCCTGGGCTTACCAAGAGTCATCAACGATGTTGGAATGAACCCTCCCGCCAAGCTCCCTCTTCATAGGCCCCTGCAACGGTTTATTTCTATGGAGGGAATTGTCTCGTTGGAAGACAACCGTTGGAAGATCCTGAAGCGTGCCCAAACATTGTTCTCGGGATTTCAACGCCACGTATCAACCTGACTGTTGCGTCTTGACGATCCGGAATCGTGCCATAATGCCGTTTTTGGAACCTCAACATCGCGAATTAACATAACTGTTGGGCTCGCGTAGTCTTGAATTCTTCCCAAATTTCATTTCTGGTACGCTGATCATGGAAACCTGTGAAAAAACTCTTGCAAACTGTGAAAATGAATGTGCGCGGCACTAAGGCGAGAGCAACACTTGAAAATGACCCGCCTTCCATCCGTGAAGCTCTTGCAAATTTTGAAGACGAATTTACGCGGCGCTAAGGCGAGAGCCACATTTTGAAAACCACCCGCCCTCAATCCGTGAAGCCCTCGCAATTGTTTAAACGAATGTGCGCAGCGCTACGGCGAGAGCCACATTTTGAAAGCGACCCGCCCTCCATTTGTGAAACTGTGGTAACTTTTGAAACTTCAGAGTCGTAAGTGGTGAGGAAGTCTCAGGCGAAATGCCCGGCCCGCCCTAAAAACGAGCGTCGGGGTGCGACAGGGAGAAGTTACCTCGAAGGAGAAGGAATGGAGGAGGGAGGAGGAGGAGAAGAAGGAGGAGGAGAAGGAGGAGGAGCAGGACGAGCAGGAAGAGCAGGAAGGCGTGGGGGGGGGGGAAGAGGAGGAGGAGGAGGAGGAGAAGGAGGAGCAGGAAAGAGCAGGAAGTGCAGGAAAGGGGGGGGGGGGGGGGAAAGGAGGAGGAGGAGAGGAGGAGGAGGCGGAGCAGAGGGAGGACGAGGAGGGGGAGGAGGAGGGGGAGGAGGAGGATGAGATGAGGAGGAGGAGGAGGAAGAGGAGGAGGGGGGCGGGAGGTGGAGAGGAGGAGGAGGAGGAAGGGAGGGAAGGAGGAGGAGGAGGCGAGCAGAGGAGGAGGAGGAGGAG
>CAUYUJ010007053.1:32500-49344 GCA_963575745.1 Prorocentrum cordatum
CTCCCCCTCCTCCTCCTCCTCCTCCTCCTCCTCGTCCGCCTCCTCCATTCCATTTCCTTATCTATAATTTCTCCCTGTCGCACCCCGAGGCAGGTCTTTAGGGCGGGCTGGGCGTTTCGCTTGAGATTTCCTCACTCACCACTTATGGTTCTGAAGTTTAAAATTTGACAAGAGCTTCACAGATGGAGGGCGGTTCGTTTTCAAAATGTGGCTCTCGCCTTAGCGCCGCGCACGTTCGTTTTTAAAAATTGCAAGAATTTCGCGGATTGAGGGCGGGTGGTTTTCAACATGTGGTACTCGCTTTAGCGCCGCGTGCGTTCGTTTTGAACATTTGGAAGAGCTTCACGGATTCAGAGCGGTTGTTTTTGAACCTGCGTATTTCGCCTTAGCGCCGCGCGCATTATTTCAAACAAGTTGCAAGAGTTTGACGAATTGATGGTGGGTCGTTTCAAACATGTGGTTCTGGCCTTAGCGCCGCGCACATTTGTCTTAAACATCTGCAAGAGCGTCACGGGTTGAGGGCGGTTCCTTTTCAAACTGTGGTTCTCGCCTTAGCGTTTCGCACATTCTTGTCAAACATGTGCAAGAGCTTCACGGATTGAGGGCGGGTGGTTTTCAAATTGTGGTTCTCGCCTTAGCGCCGCGCGCGTTCATCGTAGAAATTTGTAAGACCTTCACGAATTTAGGGCGGTTCCTTTTCAACCTGTGGTTCTTGCCTTAGCGCCGCGAACATTCGTGCTCAAGCTTTGAAAGAGTTCCACGGGTTCTTATGCACAACGTACCAGACATAGTGTTTTGGCAGGGTTCAGGATTATGCGGGTGCAACAGTTATGTTGATTCGCGGTGTTGAAGTCCAAAAATGACGCTTTGGCACGATTCCGGATCGTCAAGACGCAGCAGTCAGGTGGATACGTGGCGTTGAAATCTCGAGAACAATGTTCTGACATGCTTTAGGATCTTCTAACGGTTGTTTTCCAACGAGGCAGTCCCCTCAATGGAAATGAACCGTTGTAGGGGCCTATGAGAGGGAGCCTGGAGGGAGGGTTAATTTCATCATCGATGATGATTCCTGGCTCCTCCTCCTCTTTATTGGGGGGTGGTTCCTGTGTCGGAGTGTGTTCCAGGGGTGCTCGAATCGTCCCGAACCGGCCGCCAGAGGCCCGAGCTATGACCCGAAAGCCACCGATCGCAGCACCCGTGCGGGCATCGTCGTTCTCCGCCCAGCCACGCGCAGAGGGGGGTAGGGGGGGAGGGGGGAAGGCTTCGTTGAAGCACCCCTGCTTCTTAGCAGGTGCTGGCCTTATCTATACATGTAAGGCCAGCGTCGTTTAAGAAACAGCCTCCTTCTCAGAAGCCTTCCCCCCTCCCACTACCCCTCTCTGCGCGCCGCCAGCTCTCCCGGCGTCCCTCGTCGTGAAAAATGTAAGGCGGCCAGTTTTTGTCCGTTTTCGGTTGAGGTGGGCCCGTACCCGACCCACGGCCATGAAGCAACGATTCAGGACGAACAGCCGGTCTTGGGGAGGGGGTCAAGACCTCTGGAGGGTCCGCGCCGTGAGTGAAAAAGACAGCGCCAGAGTTCTGGGTCTTTCTCCGCACCTGAAAGATGCGGACCCTTGGATGCAGGCATGTCCAGGGGTCATGGGCAAAACAATAGGGGGGGGATAGGCTCAGGGGGGAATACATCTACCCCCAGTTGCCATTTCATGGCCGATAGAGGCCTGATAGCCCACCCCGCCCATCAACGTCTGGACTTGCCCTGCGGGACCTACCGCTGGTCTATCAGCAAAATGTCGCCGATTCCAGGTCGATGCTTGTCCCAGCTAGGCGTGGGGGTGGCGTTCGCACCAAGCCCACCGCGGCCATCATTCCAGGGGGGACACGCCAACTGACGGTCGGTGTATGTGATGACCGCTCATTCTCCTTTGCTATCCATCCATCCTGCTTTCGGCTCAGGTATTGGACATATTGCGCGCCCCACTTCACCTGGGCGCATGGACAAAATACACATTTCTTTTCTCCCAATCGTCCTCTACCTACGGACCCCACAGTAGGTTCGATCCATGGGTCGTTAACCTCCGTTCACAGCTTATCAGCCTCTTCCAACACGCTCTCCGTTGTGACAACCCGCGCCGCTTCTGAGCCTCGCGCGTGGCGTTGCGTGTTGGAAGACATTACGAAACCCATCGAGCAGATCATGGACATGCGGTACCTGTACCCAACAACGAGATGATATATTTACATATATACATGACAAGGTGATCCACCCGAGCCGCCACATCGCCGTCGCCCATGGCCAGTTTTGGTGTTGGAGGTGTGCGTTGGTGGCGTCGCACAACAGCGACGGACGAGGAAGGCTGTCACTGCTTGCCGACGAGTGCAGAGACAGGGTCACGGCCAACGGAGAGACGGTATTGGAGAGATTCCAGATGGGGCTGCCACCCAAGGCTGGGCAATGCTGGCCAGATGGAACGTGGATCCCGAACGGAGGAAATATGCCCAAGTTTCGACGAGCAGCTGATGGACACCGTCGTGCTGTACGAGGTTGACCTGTGGGACTTCACGGTTCGGGGGGAGGTTGACCAACGTCCCTCCCCCCGCAGAGATATTCTGCCCTGGAGTGGTAGTGAGCGGGAGGGTGCCGCCTGCTGCGGCACGCGTCGCGCCCTCCCAGGCACCTGACGGTGCCCGACGCGCGCCTAGCGTGGGCGCGCGCGGGGCCGCGGCGGCGTGGTCGACTGCGGACTCCCGTGCATCCTCGATCCTCGATCCTCCTCCTCCTCCTCCTCCTCTTCCTCTTCCTCCGTTGATTCCGAATCGGCGCCCCCGCTCCATGCTCCTGCCACCTCCTGCCTCCCCCTCCTTTTTCTTCTCACTCCCCCTTCCTCCTCCCTCAGTCTTCCCTCCTGCCCCCCCTTCCCCCCTCTCGTCATTCGGCCCTTCTCCCTCATCCCTTTCCCCGTGTTCCGTCCAGATGATCCCCTTTCGACACTCCTCTTCTCCTGTTATTCCCCCCGCCCCTCCTCATAATCCCCCTCATCTTGTTGTTCTTCCTGCTCAGTATATTGCTGATCATCGTATTCCTTCTCCTCCTCGTCCCTATCCTCTTCTTCCCCCCGCTGCCGCCGCCACACCCTCCCGCGGAGGATCAACCTGGCCAGTTGGCGAAGATTACTGAGGCGGCGCCCAGACATCGTCTGCGGAGGGGGGATGGATGGATAGGAATGGAGGGAGGGGGTGGGAATTCGAGGTTCGGATTTGCAAGTTGACATGGCGTTGACTTGCGAGCTGCTGCAACAACGTATGCATGCATGCATGCATGCATGCATGCGTGCATGGTTATAGTCATGCATGTATGTAGGTGTGCGTACATGTATGTATGGTTGTATGTATGTGTGCATGTGTGTATGTATATATATATATATATATATATATATAACTGTGTAGATCCAAGACTCCTTCGGCGAATTTCCGCCGCCCCCTGAAACATTATGATGCGTTTAGGTAGTTAAGCGTTCGGGCAAATTTTGGCCACGCTATTGGACAATGCTCTCCCCCAGTTGTTGCGGAAGCTTTTTTTTTGGGGGGGGGGGGAAGGAGGATGAGGGGAGGGAGGAACAATTAGGAAACAGGAGGATGAAGAGAAGGATGAGGAGACCTCTTGAGAGCTTCTTGGGTCAGTCTTGGGGCTTCCTGGGGGCCTCTTGGAGGCCTATGGGGGCCTCCTTGGGCCTCTTGGGGGCCTTTGGACGCTTCTTGAGGGCCTCGTTGGCAGTCCTACGGCGTTCCTGGCCTGTCTGACGCCGTCGGAAGCGGTTTTTGGAGACTCTCTGGGCCGTCTTGAGGCCCTTTGGGGGCGCCTCAGGGTCGTCTTGAAGGCTATCTATATTGGGCGTCTTGGAGGCCTCTTGGGCTGTCTTGCGGCCCTTTGGGGGCCGTTTCGGGAGACCCTTGGGCCGCCCCGGGGCCATCTTGGAGGCCTCTTGGGCGATGGGGCAATCTGGGTGCCTCTTGTTGGCCGTCTTGGACCGTCGAAAAGCCGTTCTGACGCAAATGCCAACATCCGTCAAACACCTAAGGGTAATCAAATATTTTGGCTCCTTCGGGCCTTCCTGGAGGTCCGCTCGGAGGCCTCTTGGGCCGTCTTGTGAGCCTCTTGGGCGCTTCTTGGGCCGTCTTGGGCTTTCTTGGACCATCGTGGCGGTCTTGGACGCATCTTGGGACCGTCTTTTAGGCCATCTTGAGCTTTCTTGGGGCCATCTTGGCCGTCTGGAAGGCCTTCTCGGCCGTCTTGGAGGCCATCTTGAGGCCGTCTCACGGGTAAAAGCCGACGGGAATTTGGGTCGCCCAGAGCGTTCCGGGTGGCCGGCGGGCTGGGCCGAGAACCCACGCCGAACCACCGCCGCCCCCTGCTTTTCTGGAAGTGCCTCTGTGGCCGGAAGTTGGGCTAGAGCTTGGCCACGCTATCGGACCCTGTGTAGGAGGAGGAGGAGAAGGAGGATGAGTAGACAGACCTCTTGGGAGCCTCCTGGGGCACTCTTGGGGTCTCCGGGGAGCTCTCTGGGAGCCTCTTGGAGGCCTCTTGGGGGCCTCCTTGGGCCTCTTGGGAGCCTTGGGGAGCTTGTTCGGGTCTTCTTTGGCCGTCTCAGGGCCGTCCGTCGGGGGGCCGTTTTCGGGGCCTTTCTGGACCGTCTTGGGGCCCTCTTGGGGGCGCTCCGTGGCCGTCTTGGAGGCGGTATTGGGCGTCAGGGAGACCTCTTGGTGCGTCTGGAGCCCCCCTCTCGGCCGTCTTGGGGGCCTCTTTGGCCGTCCTGGGGCCATCTTGGAGGGCGCTCTGGGGTGATCTCTTAGGTGCCTCTCGGGCCGTCCTGGGCCGTGGGCAGACCGAGGGAATGCAAATGTCAGAACCTTCAAACAGCTAAGGAACATCAATGATGGTGACCTTTTCGGGTGTCTCTCTCTCTCTCTCTCTCTCTCTCTCCCTCTCTCTCTCATATATATATATAGATATATACACAGATCCGAGCAGCAAAAACAGGGGGTGAGGAAATGGAGAGGAAGAGGGATGGAGCAGGGGGGGGGTGCAGTGGAAGTCATGCATGCGTGTGCGTGCCTGCTCCGCGCGAACACTGGCCCTGCCTGGGGCAGGGAGAGGGGTGGGGGCAGGCCCCCCCCCCCAAAAAAATTAGCCTGGCGAAGGACCCAACCATATGCAGTTGAGAGTACCGCAATTGTGAATATCTTCTTCGGTGGCGCTCCCTATGGGGCCACGAGCCGTATGAGGGGTGTGCCGAAATGCGTGGCAGTGTACACAACACGAACGAAGACGATAGGTCCGAATATGAAAGCTTGAGCGCGTGCGAGTCGGATCGCGAGCGAGTCTGAGGCACCAACCGAACTCAGGGCCCCCCCCCCTGGTCCCCGCGGGACGGCCTCGGAGAGCCCCAGGAGCCCCCCCTGGGGCAGCTCGAGTGCCCGCTGCCCTCCCCCCTCGTCCTGGAAAGTTGGGTGACCGCAGCCGGAATGGGCAAAGTAATGTTGACACCGAGCACAACAAGAACCCCTAACCTTACTAACGCGATGAAGACGCGGCCTGACCGAGACCCCGCCTTCGCACCAGGGGTCATACTTCTGGGTGGTTTGGCCGGGCACGTCGGCAGAAAAGACCCCCTATCCCTACAGTCGGCCCGGAGTAGTAGGTCGACCCTGCCAGGTCAAGGGTACTCTTGTGTCCTGTGTCTCGCGGCCCATGCCTCTTACATTCCTGTGGCAATGTGGCCCTCGGAAGGGTCTTGTGTCCTCTCGCGTGTCCTGTCCAACCACGGCCGACTGTAATGTGTCTGGCCCTCTTAACTTAGGTCCCCTCCCAGAAGGCTTATGAGGTCCTTTCTTGGTGAACCACTGCATCCGCACGCCGAGCGATATCCATGCACGCCGGAGCGCCGCCTTCGCCGCCGACGCGCCTTACACAGTCGAGGCACTTGGCATCGCTTGGACGTGTGCATTTTTCCTTCGGCGAGGACCATCGAGGAGCATCCTTGATCATTTGGCGACAAAACCACGCACGAAACCGAACAAAAACATAGGGAATGGTCGTCCGAGCGATGGCCAGGGCTCATTAGTTCGGAGGTGGATAGACCTCCTACCCTGACACGTCGATTAAGGAATTGTCCGTTTTCGGTTCGCGAGAGGGCGTCGCGGCCGTCGTTTTTGCGGGTCCGGGTCCGTCGGTTTCGGTCCCAGGCCGTTTTCACGAAGGGGAGGTTTACTAAAGGGAGGTTTGTCCACCGCCGATAGTAGGTCGACCCTGCCAAATCAAGGGTACCCTTGTGTCCTGTGCTTCGCGACCCATGCTTCTAACTACATCCATATGTCAACGTGGCCCTCGGAAGAGTCTTGTGTCCTCTCGCGTGTCCTCTTCAATCCACCCCGACTGTAGGTCGTATGGTGCTTGCCTTGCCTTGCCCCTCGGCCAGCCGCACCCCGTGGCCCTGGCCGCTGCGAGGTGCTGAACAACTGCGGGGTGAGCATACTGAACCTCCTGGTCCGCGCGGCCTGGCGAAACTCGGCGGCGAGCGAGGGGGGGAAGTGAGAGGGCGAAGGCCTTCTCAGAAGGTTCGGAAGTCCCCCGACCTCCTGAGAAGTTTTCTAAGCCTTCCCCGAAGACACGGAACACTTCCCAGAAGGCGCGAAGGTTTCCGAGAAGTCCCGCCGCCTTCTGAGAAGCCCTTCTCCTCCTCACTTCCCCCCCTCGCTCGCCGGCCGAGAGGCCGCCTCAAGGGAGGCCCTGAGATCCTGGCGCTGCAGCTTTCTCACACGGTGGGCGTGCTCCACCAGTCTCGGGCCCTGGGATCCTCACGGCTCGCTCCCGTTCGAAAAGGGGGGCGAAAGTCTGTGGTCCAGGGGTCCGGTCGTGCCTTTCTCGAAAGGTTGCAGTTGCGTCGCCGTGCCGGAGCTCAGGGGAGGATCCCTCCCTCCTCCTTTGCCTCGTCCTCGTCCTCGTCCTCCTCCTCCTCCTCCTCCTCCTCCTCCTCCTCCTCGTCCTCCTCATCCTCCTCACCCCCCTTCGCCATGCTGCTCCTTCGCCTGCCCCTCCTTGCTGCTCCTTGTCGGGGGGAGCCTTCGGGTTGAGAGCGCAGACAGCCCCCGTTCCCAGGTAATGGCCAGGCTGGCCTCAGCAGCCCCCCCCGAGTACAGTGGAGGCCCCTGCCAAGAAGCACCCTGCCTGCCTCCAGGGTGCCCTGGGTTCCTGGGGTCTCGATGGTCTTGCGATGGAGAAGGCGACGTTCCCACACCAAAGATCCATGGACGCCCTGGGGTCTCGGGGTTGGGTTTCTCGTGGAAGGTTTCTCGTGGACTGGCCTCCACTCTGGTCCGGGGCGGTCTGACCAGCCTCCTGGCGCCGCCTCCGGCTGCGCCCCTGGGGCGCTTCGCGATCCAGGCCTGGGGTGCCGAGGCCGCCCTGGACAGCTGGGGGGGGGGGGCCCGCTGAGGCCAGCAGGGGCCGCCTGGGGGGCCCGTGCCCCCCTCGCTCTGCTGACCCGCTGCCGCTGGCGGTGCTCTACCTCTTGCCCCGTGTTCCCCCCCCCCCCCCCCCTGCCCTCCACTGCTCCACCTCTCGCTTCTCTTCCTCCTCGTCCCTCCTCCTCCTCCTCCTCCTCCTCCTCCTCCTCCTTGCGCGCCTTCCTGCAATCCTTATCGTCTTGCTTCTCCTCCCCCCTTGCTTTCAAGTGGGAGGGCACGGCCCTATTCACATGGCCTCACGTAGGCCCGGGCTGATGTCCGCATTGGTGGCCGTTCGGTCGTTCGTTCCCACTCCCTCCTTTTTTCCCGCCCACGTGTCTCCTATCTCCGCTTCCTCCTCCTCCTCCTCCTCCTCCTCCTCCTCCTCCTCCTCCTCCTCCTCCCTCTCCTCTTCCGTAGCCATTTTGGCTCAAGATGCTTTGTTCCACAGGGGAACACGTGGATACCGCTAGTCCGCGGCCAGTGCCAGGGTGTTTCCGCCCGACAGTTTTGCTTCCGCCTCTCCTAGCCCTGTGGCTGGCCTCGTTGCTCTCCAGAGTATGCGAGGGACCATGGCGCCAGGTGGACGAGGCGGCAGTGGCGGCGAGGGCAAGCCTGACTGGTACTGCCGTTTCTGCAAGTATGAGCGCGGGCCCAAGATCGGGATGCCATTCATCACGTTCGGTTCCAAGCAGCTTTGTCACTTCTGCGGCGGCGCCAAGGACCGCACCTTCCTGGGCCACGTCCGAGGGGAGGAGGGGCTGCGCCGTGGCCACAGTGGCACCACTGGTGCTGGAGGGGGTGCAGGCGCCGCTGGGCAGCACCTCGCTTTGCAACGGGAGGTCACCAGGCTGCGCGAGGAGCTCAAGACGTTGCGTGCGGAGGGCAAGAAGGGCTCTGCGGCGGAGGCGCCCAGCGGCGCTGAGGCTGAGGAGACCACAGATGGAGGAGACGAGCAGCGCAAAATCGAACATCTTGATGGCCAGCTACGTGTGCTGCGTAGTATCTCCGACCCAGGGAAGGACATCCTTGACACGATCGAGAGGATCGCGGCCCAGCGGCAGGTCTTGGCAGAGCAGGTGCGTGCCAAGAAGCCAGTGGTCGCGCAGCTTCTCACCCTACAGAAGAAGCTCAAGTCCAAGCAGGACGCCATCACCAAGCAGGACGCGGCGGTGGCCAAGGCGCCGGAGGCAGTCACCAAGGCGCAGGCTGCGCTGGAGACTGAGCGCGAGAAGGGCAGCAAGCTGCGTGCTGATGAGGCCGAGCTGGAGGAGCAGTTGCGGGCGCTCAGTGCCCAGGTGCCCAGGCCACCAGATGCGAAGGAGTCCGAAGGGGCCCCAGGTGGGGCACCAAACCTCGACGTCCTGGCCGACCTGCTCAAGGAGTTGGGGGCTTCGGGCGAGGTCACTGAGAAGTTCCTGGCCCACCCCAAGTTCGCGGCGTCGCTCGGCCCCAGGGCTGCGACGCGTGTGCGTCCTGCTGGCGACCTGGATCCTGGTGGCGTGGCGGCGGCACCGCCCGACGCCGAGAGGCTACGCACGGTGGCCGACAAGGCGCCACTCGAGCAGCTGCGCGACAGCATCGAGGCCGCAGGGTTCAAGGTCCCCACAGAGGAGGCGGAGATCAGGGCAAATGCGCGCCAGATCGCGGCAGCGGCCAGTGCGTGGGCCTATCGTGCCTACTAGGCGTCGGGGGCCGAGCTTTGGTGTTTTCTGGAGTACCTTATTCAGTATGATGATGGGGGTTTCTGGTAATACAAAGCATGGTGGCAGTTCGGATGCTGTCAAATGCGTGTTGACCACGGTCAACGTTTCATGTGCGAGAGGGCTGACCGAGTACCTCGCTGGTGACCCGAAGGGTGACATTTTCGGCGCGCAGGAGCATCGTGTCTTGGGCGACAAGTTGGGCTCCTTGCAAGGCCAGGTGAAGGACTTGGGATTCCATGGTCTGTGGGCCCCAGGCATGGCCACAGGCAGTGGCCCACTGGATGTCTCGGGTGGCGTCGCGCTCCTCACGCGCAATGTCATCCCCGTGACGGCGCCGCCCTTCATGCCGTCCCACGTTCTGGATGGGGCGCGGGTGTTGGCGGGCCACGTGCACTGGGGCGTAAAGGGAGGGCTCATCGCCGTCCTGGTCTACTTGAGGCACTCCGTAGGCATGGACGACGACAACTCAGATACGGTCCACGAGCTGCAGCGCTACCTCAGGGCGCCCAACGCATGCGGGCTGGACTGGGTGGCCATGGGCGACTGGAGCATGGAGCTGGACGAGTTGAAGGGGCCTTGGCTCGAGCAGGTGCGGGGCGTCCCGATCGCCCCGACAGGGCCGACGCGCTGGCAGTCGGTGGGGGGCTCCTGCCTGGACCACCTCATCGCGGCGCCGAACCTGGGCCCGAGGCTAGGCGAGGCTTGGGTCGCGACGGACGCGGCACTGCACCCACGCGTCCCCGTGCACGTGAACCTGGCCACGGTCGACCGCGAGTCCTTTGTCAGGGTCGCCGTCGAGCCGCGGGGGTTCGCTGCGGTGCCGCCTGTGGGCGCGGCGCCCTTCCCTCATGACCGAGGGTGGCGGGCGGCGCTGCAGCGCGTCCCCGCGGCGGAGGAGCCTGGGCGCCTCGCGCAGGCGTGGGGCGCTGTCGTCCGCGTGGCTGAGGCCGAGCTCTGCAGCCGCTGGTATCTCGTGGGGGCGGAGAGGCGGCAGCGCACGGGCAGGGCGGGCGAGCCTGTCTTCAAGCTGGTCCAGCCGGCGCGGCAGCCGCCGCGACGCAGGAAGCTGTACGACCCGAAGGTCAGCGCCCACGTGGTGGCGGCGAGGTGGGCTCGGCATCTGGATGCAGCCCGCTCGCGCTTGGTCAAGCTGCTGGCGTGCGACCTGGGCGACCGCGTCGAGCGGGCGGTTGACCTCATCCTCGAGACTCACCGCTACTACGGCAACGTGGCGGAGTCGCAACGTGTGCTTTGCCAGCTCTCCGAGGACGTCGTGCAGTGGTTCTTGGGCGGCGTGGGCCAGATGAGCAAGGGGACTTGGGCCGCCAAGGTCCAGGGGATCGTGGCGGGGGCCGATAGGTGCACCAGGCGCTACAATGGGGGGCGCGA
Organism: Prorocentrum cordatum; assembly: GCA_963575745.1. Classification (NCBI taxonomy): domain Eukaryota; class Dinophyceae; order Prorocentrales; family Prorocentraceae; genus Prorocentrum; species Prorocentrum cordatum. The sequence continues at coordinate 43,096 of CAUYUJ010007053.1, forward strand.
GAAGGAGTGGCGGGCGTGGGCAGCCAAGAGCCTCACAGGAGGTGCGAGTGCGGCGCACCGCTTCACGAGGCTACCTCCTGAGGCTGAGGTCCGCGGGGCCACCGCGAAGGCCAGCCCGCGCCAGATGGCTGGCCGCGAGCTTGATGGGTGGAAGGAGGTGTGGACAGTCCATGAGCAAGGCGCCCTGGATAACCCACCTGATTTCGAGGACTGGGCCGAGCTGCCACGGATGAGCATCGGTCACCTTCGACGTGCAGCGCTGCGTTTCAAGGAGCGCACTGCGGTGGGCCAGTCGGGCATCGCCCCGCGGGCCCTCTGGCATCTCAGGGACATCGGCCTTTACGTGCTGTCAGCGCTCTTCAGCCAGTGTGAAAAGCTGGGGGGTGTGGCCGACGGACAGGGCGTGCACGGTGCTGGTTCGCCTGCCCAAGGCGAGTGGAGGATGCAGGCTGATTGCCCTGGTGAATTCCTTCCTCCGTCTGTGGGCGAAGGCGCGTTCGACGATTTCACGTGCCTGGCTTGACCAGGCGGACGTGCCAAATCTCTGGGGTACTGGTGGGGCTGGCAAGACCTCGACGGCTGCAGCGTTCCATCACAACCTGACGGCTCAGATCATGGCCATGGTTGGAGGGCACAGCGTCACGGTGCTCCTGGATGCGTGGAAGGCGTTTGACAGCCTGATCGGAGGCAGGTTGCTGGAGGAGGCTCGGGCCATGGGTTTTCCGCTCCGCCTCATGTGGGCCATCCTCAAGTATCATCATCTGCCGAGGCGCATCAAGGCGTTCGGCTCGACGTCGAAGAGTTTCACGGCGCACCAAGGCATCCTGGCGGGCTGCTCCCACTCGATGGCGGTGCTGGTGGTGGCGACGGCGCGGGCGTTGAGGCGGCTCGCGACATACGACGTGATCCCGCGCACGCTCGCCGACGACACCTCAGTGCAGTGGATCGGCACGGACCTGAGAGGGGTGCGAGTACTGTGGCAGGCTGTCAAGCGTTTCAAGCATGAGGTCGGGGATGTTGGTCTCGTGCTGCAGGGGCTCATGTCGGGCTACGTGGCGACGTCCAGGCGGAGTCGTGATGCAGCGGCGCAGTATGCCAGGCAGCTCAGGATGGGATCGCAGCCGCACATGGGGAACCTGGGCCATGACCTGCACGGGACCAGGGCCTGCAGGAGAGTCGTCAAGACCAGGCTCAAGAACGTGAGGCCGCGCCTGAGGCGCGCGGCGCAACTACGACGTGCTGCTGGAGGGCGCGCGGCGCGCCTGTGGCAGACGGGCTTGTTGCCTGCAGCCGCCCACGGGGCCGCGGTGGGTGGTGCGTCCCCCTCCGAGCTAGTCGCGCTGCGCTCGGAGGCGGCCCGGCTCGCTGGAGCCAAGGGCCGAGGTGGAAGCAACGCGCTCTACCTGGCCAGCGAGAGGAACCCGTGGTGCGACCCAGTCTTCGCGGCAACTGTCGAGCCGCTCATGCGCCGCGCTGCGGTCGTGTGGAGGCAGGCGGTGCCCATGAGCGCGCTAGAGAAAGCCTGGAGGGTGACGCTGGACAGGGTCGAGGCGGGCGGGGACAAGCTGACGTGGGCCTCGGCGCGTGGGCCGCTCAAAGTGGCCGTCCTGTCGCTCAAGCGGATTGGCTGGGCGATGTTGTCGTCGGTGCTGATTCAGCCTGATGAGGGGCCAGTGATTTCGCTACTTGCCACGTCGCCTCGCTTTTTCCGCGACCTCCTGAGGCAAGGGGTACAGCGGTGGCAGATGCGCCAGATTGTCTCTCACCATGACACGGCCGTGCCTCTATGGCCGCGAGGCCTGCGAGCGTGTGTGGGCGGGAGGGGGGCTACGGTGACTGGGGCGGGGAGGGTCGGAGCTCTGCGCAGCCTCTGGTCTGGCTCTCTTTGGCCAAAGGCTAAGTTGTACCGCAAAGGCATGTGTGATGATCAAAAGTGTCGAGCGTGCCAGCACGAGGCTGAGACGCTGGGCCACTGTTTTGTTGAATGCCCAGCGCTCACGCAGCGGCTTTTGGGTGATGAGGAGGATTGTGGTCTCGATCCCAAGCTGGCCTCAGCTCGCGACGCCATGTTGGAGCATGGGCCGCTTGGAGAGGGCCGTCAGGATGTTGACTCTTTTGCCCTCTCTGTCGGGATCCCCAGGTGACCCAAGGTTGAAGTGCCGCCGCCGCCCGAGTCGCCACCTTGCTTTTTTCTGGGGAGATTGGGAGTCGGATCCTCAGCAGTGGAGTGATTGTGTTTTCACTGATGGCTCGGGATACCACAATGAGTATCCTGAGCTCCGTCGGTGCGGGTGGTCTGCTGTCATGCTCAACGCCAATGGGGCCCCCACTCGTGCGATGCATGGTGGGCTCGCAGGCGCGCAGCAGACAGTGGGCCGTGCAGAGCGTGTGGCGGGCCTCAAGGCCCTACAGCACATGCCTTCGGTCCAGTGTGTGATTTCTGACCTACTGGAATTTGCGCAGGAAGGCAAGCTTTGGGGTCAGGGAGAGACTGAGGCCCTGACTGATGCTAGCCGTGCATACCCTGCAGTGTGGCGCAAGCTGGTGGCGCTGAAAAGAACGCCGCCTGCCTTCGCATGGGTCCCTTCCCACCGGACCGAGGATGAGGTTCTCTTCCCCGCCCCCGAGGACCCTCCGCCTCCTCCTTACCTCTGGGTCGTGGGGAATGACTGGGCCGATTTTTTCGCTAAGCTGGGAGCCCTCTCGGTCAAGCTCCCTGAGGCCCATGCTAGGTTCTATAAGGCCTCGATGGCCGAGGCGGCTCAGTATGCCAAGTATCTGTCGTGGGCGGTCCAGAGAAGCTGTCAGCTCGAGCTGTGGGCTGAGAAGGCAGTCCTGTCGGCCGCCCCGAGCAGAGCGCCCAAGGCAGATGTAGGCAGAATGGTGCTGCTAATACACGAGCATGACCTCATCGAAATTCGAGGGAAGCTCATGTGCCGTCGCTGCCGCCGAACGGCGACAACCGCTGAAGCGCGCAGGCAGCTGACGGGGGGCACGGATCGTCGGTGCGTGCCTTCTGCGATTTCTCGTACGCAGGCAAATCTGATCGAGGCTGCTGCCAGGGCCTTTGTGAGGCTGCCCACCGCCCGCTGGGGGTCTGTGGGGGGGCCGCCTAGTGGCCCTGGGGGTGCCCGTGTGGTGGTGGCCTCGGCTGGGCCCGCTCCTGCTGCTGCGAGGCTTGGGCCTGCTGGGGCTGGGGGCTCGGCTGGGACTTCCGCTGGCGCTGGTTCTGGGGGCTCGGCGTCTTCGGCCTCTGAGGAGGCTGCGTGCGTGGGGCCTGTGCCTGCCCGCGAGGGCGAGGCTGGGGCTCCCTTGGGGTGTACTGCGGGCTCTGTGGAGCCTGCGGTGGCGGATTGGGGTCACGCGCCTGGGGGACACGACGTTACCGCCACGGGTACGGTCGTCTGGTGTCGGCGGTGCGGGGCCTACGGGTCTGTCAGGGTGGGGAAGGCCTTCAGCTCCCCCTGCCCTGACCCCAAGGACTTGCCCAAGAGCAGGAGGTCAGTCCTCAGTGCTTTGCAACGTGGCAAGCACCCCAAGACTGGGCAGTCCCTCGCTGGGTGACTGATCGTCTGGGGCCTTCACCTTCCGTAGAGTGGTGTCTGTGAGCAGACGCTTTCTCGTCACCAGTTCCCCAGTTCCCTCCTCCCTCTCCTCCCCCTCCCCCTCCCCCTCCCCTCCTCTCCTCCCTCCTCCTCTCCTCCTCCGCTCTCCCTTTTTCCTTTCCTTGCCTCCTCCCTCCTCCTCCTCCTCCTCCTCTCCTCCTCCTCTCCTCCTCCTCCTCCTCCTCTCCCTCCTTATTGACCCGGAACCCTCTGGTCCCTTCCATTTCTCCCTGCCCTCGTCCTTCCTTCACTCCACCTCGTCATTCCTCCACCACCCTTCCTCCTCCTCCTGCTCCCCTGTTCCTCCTGCTTCTCCTCCCCCGCTCCTCTGTCCTGTTCCTCCTCCCACGGTTCCCCGCCTCGGGTCCACGTTTTCCCCCTCTTGTGGCCTGCTCCTGCTGGAGACTTCCTCACCTGCTAGGATGGAACGGTTGCCCGGGTGGAGGGCAGTCCCTCCTCACCAGCTGGAGCTGTCGCTGGTCATTCGTCCTCCTCCTCCTGCTCCTCCTCCTCCTCCTGTCTCGTCCGCCTCCTCCTCCTCCTCCTGCTCCTCCTCTTCCTTCTCCCTCCTTCCTCCTCCTCCTCCCTCCATCCTCCTCCCTCCCTCCTCCTCCTCCTCCTCCTCCTCCTCCTCCTCTCCCCTCTCCTCCTCCTCCTCCTCCTCCTCCTCCTCCTCCTCCTCCTCCCCTCCTCCCCCCTCCCCCTCCTCCTCCTCCTCCTCCCCTCCTCCCCTCCTCCTCCTCCTCCTCCTCCTCCTCCTCCCTCCCTCCTCCCTCCCTACCCTCCCTCCTCCCTCCCTCCCTCCTCCCTCCCTCCCTCCGTCCCTCCTCCTCTCCTCCTCCTCCTCCTCATCCTCCTCCTCCTCCCCTCCCTCCTCCTCCTCCTCCTCCTCCTCCTCCTCCCTCCTCCTCCTCCTCCGGTTCTGTGACCAGAGGTTCGACGTCGCTCACCACCCACCAAGCCACCTCCCAAGCCAACCCGAAGGCCCAAATTTGCCATCGATTTCCAGTGGGGGGGGGGTCGGGGAACGTTGAAAAAGCACATGGAACCTGTACCCCCCCAGCCCGAAATTCGGGTAAAATTCGGGTCTTCGGGTTGGGTTGGGATGGTCTGGTAGGTAGTCAGTCGCGCAATAGCTTCACGCATGGTCCGCGGCCCCTTTTCGAATCGGGGAGGCTCTAGCCGTTTCTGGAATACGGTTTATCCTGCCTCTTGCCACGTCCCACTCGAGAAGGATCTGTTGCAGATACCGTGCAGCGATCACTTTTCGCCGGAGCAGCACAAGCCATTTGGCGCTCTTGTCTGTCAATGGGGGCGCTCTGCCCAGCTAGGGATGCCTGGTATTCGTGGGGGGCGGTCTTGGGACGGAGGGGTGCATTGCAGCAGCCTTGACGCGTCCTGGATTTACTCAAAATCCCTTATGAATCATCCCCCGGGTCCGGTTTTTTAAGGCGCCTTTGTTGTAACTGGGGGGGTCCGGTTTATTAGGGCGCTTTCTTTGGATTGGAGCTTAGGGGGTCCGGTTTATCAAGGCGCCCCGTCGAAGAGGGGGGTCCGGAATATTAGGTCGCATTTGGAGGGGGGGTCCGGTTTTTTTGGGGGGTGTCGATTAATAAGGGATTTGGAGTGCCACAGCCCCCCGCATACGCGGAGAGGAACGAGGGGCCGACGAGTGCACCTAGCTGGACCGTCAATAGAATGCGTGATTGCCAGCGGCAGGCGCCCATTGGTGCTTGCCCGTTCAAGGCTTGAAGCACAAGCCCGCAGCAGGCGCCGACCTCTGCAGCTTCAGCTTGGCAATCAGCTTCTGCACAAGGAGCCCGTCGCAGTTGCAGATGTTCTACACGCGTTGTCGGTCCATATACATATGGTGTGTATTCATATACACGTCTGCAGGCAGTAGAAATAACAACTCGCAGCCCGCCGCAGGCGCAGATATGACTGAAGGCTTGACGGCCGGTGCCGCCGACCCTGAAAGACATCGACGACGACCAGGATGGGGGAGGAGGAGGAGGAGGAGGAGGAGGCGGAGATAAGGATGAGGAGGAGAAGGAGGAGGAAGAGGGCTCCCCCCTGGGACCCCCCCCCTTTGGAGATGGACCGGAGGAGGACCTGCGTGGGAGAGGGGAGGGTGTATTTGTATACTTACACGTCTGCACACCGTAAAATCAAAAGCTCGCACAACAACAACAACAACAACAACAACAACATCCACAACAACAACAACAACAACAACACCAACACCAACACCAACACCAACAACAGCAGCAACAACACCACCACCAGCAACACCAACAACAGCAACAACAACAGCAACTGCAACAACACTATATATATATATATATGTATTTATTTGTATATGTATATATGTATATGTATATGCATATATATATATATGCATGTATATGTGTAGGTGTCAGTGTATGTACATGTATATGTAAATGTTTATGTATACGTTTTTGTATATGTATGTGTGCATGTATATGTAGTTTATGTGTGTATGTATGTACGTATGCAAGTATGTATGTATGTATGCAGGTAGGTAGGTGGGTAGGTATGTATGTATGTATATCTGTATATCTGTATGTATGTATGTATTCGCAGCCCGCCGCAGGCGCAGATGTGATTTGTGGTTCCTGCGCAA
>CAUYUJ010007054.1:0-12500 GCA_963575745.1 Prorocentrum cordatum
GACGACGAACAGCAGGAGAACAGGAGACGAGGGAGGGAGGCCGATCGGTGGGGCTGGAACGCGGCCGCCAGCGCAGCTACTTTTCCGAGTCGTGGACCGCGCTCGTCTCAACGAAGAGAAGCAGGACGAAGAACATCAGGAGCACAGGAGACGAGGGTCGGCCACGCGGAAAGAGGGGGGGTAGCGGGAGGGGGGAAGGCTTCTCAGAAGCACCTCTGCGTCTTAGGAGGCGCGGGCCTTCTCTATAGGTGTGAGGCCGGCGCCTTCTCTAAGAAGCAGCCTCTTTCGGGAGCCTTGAGACGGGGGTCAATGCAAACGGGGGTCAGCCAGGGCGCCAGATCCTGCAGGATCCTGCGAAGACCCCCTCTGGCTGACCCGGGTTAGCGAGCCGCTCGTGGCCGCGAGGCGGCCGCGCGTATTGGCTGACCCGGGTTTGCGAAGATTTGCTTTGCAGTTTTTGTTTTCCTGCATTGCAGTTTTTGGTTTCCTGCTGACCTGGGTCTGGATTGACCCGGGTCAGAAGATCGCCGACTCTTTCGAAGAAGCTCTCCCCCCTATACCCCCTTCCCAGACCCCCGACGTCATGATTCTGTCACAGCGTCGACCCTCAGGGGTCCCGACCCAGTTCCCGCGACCGGCTTTCCATCCCGAGTCGTTTTGTTGACGGTCCCGAGGGCCGGCGAGGGCCCCCAGAGGCCGAAACTGGTGAAACACCTCCCGCCATGATTTTTTCATTGCTCGAGGGGGTCTGGTCAGAGCCCCGAATCATCAGGGGTAACTCGGGTCAGGGATAACTCGGGTTCGTTTTCGGGAATCCAAACCCGAGTTACCCCGGACCCGAGTTACCCCGGATAACTCGGGCGTCCAGAGCCCCGAATCATCAGGGGTAACTCGGGTCAGGGATAACTCGGGTTCCTTTTTCGGGAATCCAAGCCCGAGTTACCACGGACCCGAGTTACCCCGGATAACTCGGGCGTCCAATCTGGGCTGTGCGCGCCGCCAAGAGGCAGGGGAGGCCCATCGCTGGGGCCGGGGACGCGGCCGCCGGCGTGGGGGGGCCGGCCAGGAGCCTGCCGTGGCACTGCGCCTGGGTCCGCTACGCCTCGCCGGTGAAGTACGGCTTCCACGCGCCCTCCACGCCCCGTCCCGACTCGGCTCCGACGCCTGCTCCTATCCTGAAGTCGGGCCCGTCCCTCCACAGGAGGAATATTCAAGAACAGTTGAAAAATTGTCAGGGGACATTTTTTTTAGTATTTTTGCCAATTTCGGAATAGTTTTCAATTTTTTGTATTTTTCGTCGAAATTCCTGTGTAGGGGGACACGCCCGACTTAATCCTTGTCTTGAGCGGCCGGCCGGCTTCCACTCTCCTCCCTCCCCCCCCCTCGCCCTGCAGGTTTGCGATGCCGCTGCTTCCCACGCCTGTGCTTCCCAGGCGCTTCGGCCCCACCCTGGAGCACCCCCGCGGTGCAAGACGCAGGCCGAGTCCGGGTCCGAGTCCGCGTCCTAGTCTCCCGCCCTGGCCGCTGGAAAAACGACATACATTTAATTCACACCAGGGAATATCGAGCAGTGGCGAAGCGTCCTGGCTCGCCTATACAGGCACAGGCCCGCCAGAGAGTGTTCTAAGAACCTTGTATGGTTTGCACGGAATGCTCTCAGAACGTTTCTGGCGGATTCTGTTTTCTTTTCAGACATCGGGTTTATGTTCTAAGAGCATTGTTTTTGATCTTAGAACCTTTCTATGGTTCTAAGAGCGCTTCGTGGTAGTCTTATCGAATGACGGGACGGTCGGTCCCTGCTCAAAAAACCCGATCAGTGGATGGTTTGAAATGGGATCGATCAAGAGATCGATGAGGCGATCGACTGGGAACCCCAGAGCCCGGGAACCCAGAACGCACCGAAATCGGCCCAGAACCAATGACCAGAAACCCGGGAACCTGGAACCGGGAACTCGGGAGCATAGCCGGCTACCAAAATCGGCGGGAAATGTTCGCCAAATCTTTCAATATCCGCTAGGACCCCTTCAGTGCAAGCACTGATTGGGGAAACAAATCTGGCGCTCAGCGCGAGTTTCTTGGATCTTCGCTGGGCCCTCTGGCGGCATCTCTGGCGTCTTGGGAGTTTCTTGGGCGCCTGCTGGCTGTCTCGGGGATCCCCCTTGGGGTGGCAGGGCTCGCACTGTCAATGCGAGTTGCCTCTCCTGGGCCCCTCTTTGGGCCCTCGGACCATCCTGGATCGACTTTGGGGCTCGCTTGGCGGCTTCTTGGGCCGTCTGGAGCGATCTTGGGAGCCTTTGGAGCTGCCCCCTGGGACGCGTCTCGAGCCGTCTTGGACACACAAAATGCAACCATGGCACGAACATACTTTCTCCGAAGGAATTGGGACTATGTTTGCTTCTTGGGTCCGTCTTGGGCGGTCGTACTCCTCGGCGTGTTGGAGCCCAGCAGGAGCTAGCTTAGATGGCATCTGGGGCAAATCGGAGGCCACGGAGTGTAGATTTCGTGGCTCTGGAGGCCCCAGGGGATTGCATTGGACAGCCTGGGGCCCCCCGCTCCCTGGATGAGCTCGGGCGCCCCCGTTCTAAATGGATGGATTGTCGATCCTGCGGAAGGGGGACACTGAGGGGGAGGAGGGCAGCAATTTATCCCACACGCCTTCTCACCCCCAGCAAGCGGTGATCGGCACGCGTCTACGTATGCATCTCTCTGTCTCTAGAGAGCGTCTCACGATGTCAGAGCAAGGGGGCCGAACGGTCTTACACCATCCTCGGGCACGCGGGCGAAGTGGGAGAGCTTGTGGCCCGGATGCTACTCGCCTGTTTTCTTGTTGTTGTCGTTTCCCCCCGCGACCCACCCCTCGCCCGCTCCTTCGCTCTTATCGAGCAATGGCGAAGCGCCCCGGCTTGCCCTTAGGGCCACCACATCATGTTCAAATAACCTCTTGTGGTCTGCACGGGATGTAATCATAACGTTTATGGTTGATACAGTTTTGTTCTAACACATAACCTTGGTTAGGGTCTGTTCCAAGGGCATTGTTTCCTTTCTTTGAACTGTTGACGGTTCTATCAACATTTCATGGTCGGCCTATGGGAATCCTGGGCTGGTCCGTCCCTGCTCAATCTCAATTCCGCAACTGCGGGTTGCTGCGTACACCCCCCTCCTCTTACCTTCGGATGCTCTTGGGAGGTAAAATTCTGACTTTTACCTGGTCCGAAATCCTGGTCAGTCCCGCTGAATTCGGGCTAATCCCGCGCAGTCCCGCTCAATGCAGCGTAATCCCGCTTACTCCGCGACCTAATCTGGCCGAACAGCTTCCCGACGAGGCTTTTAGTCCCCCTTCGTTTCGCCGGCGTACCCCCCCTGACGTACCCCCCCTGACGTACCCCCCTGTTGTACCCCTCCCTGACGTACCCCCCTGACGTACCCCCCCCTGACGTACCCCCCCCCCGACGTACCCCCCCCTGACGTACCCCCCCGACGTACCCCCCCTGACGTACCCCCCCCCCCTGACGTACCCCCCCTGACGTACCCCCCTCCGTTTCGCCGACGTACCCCCCCGCTCCGCTCCTCCGGCCAGGCTGCTGTGTGTCCCCGCGCCTCCGTTGCCCGCGGCGCGGCGCCAGGCGCTCGTGCTGAACGAGCTGGTCGGCAAGAGGCCGCCCTCCTGCCGCCCGCCCCCTGGGGGCTCGTTCCGATTCCTCCTCCTCCTCCTCCTCCTCCTCCTCCTCCTCCTCCTCCTCCTCCTCCATCTCCTCCTCCTCCTCCTCCTCCTCCTCCTCCTCCTCCTGCTCCTCCTCCTCCTCCTACATCTCCTCCTCCTCCTCCTCCTCCTCCTCCTCCTCCTCCTCCTCCTCGTCCTCCTCCTCCTCCTCCATCTCCTCCTCCTCCTCCTCCTCCTCGTCCTCCTCGTCCTCCTCCATCTCCTCCTCCTCCTCCTCCTCTGGGCCCCCCCCCGGGGGTTGACGTCGACTACTTCCGGCTCGCATTCGACTCGACTCGGGGCTCCGACTCGGGCCCCGATCTTTTTTTTCTGTCGGAGGCGCACGCGAGCCCGCCGATGTTTCCGCCGACTCGACTCTTCCCCGACTCGGCTGCCGATTTTCTCGCCGCTCCGATTCGCTTCGATCGCCGGCCCGACCTGCCGACTCGGTTCTGGGCGCTCCTGCCCCCCCCGCGCGCCCCCGAGGGGCGGCCGGGGCGCCCCGCCGCTGGAGGAGCGCGGGGGCGCCCCCGAGGCGGTGCGGCGAGCCAGCGGTTTGGCGTCGCTCGGGCGTGTGTGTATGTTTGCCAGCCTGGAACATATCAACACATCCCCTATCCCTATGCTGGGCACCTCCTCCTCACGATGCCAATCTTAGGGCTTCCCTCATCTTTCGAGGGCGCATCCCCAGGATGGCCATCGCCACTTTTGGCGTGTCGATCTTGGGGATAGGGATGCGTTCGAGGCGGGCAGTATGTACGCAGACGCGAGCGCGCCGAGAAACAAACATCAGGGCGGGAGGCTTTTTCGCCTTTCTCGGGCCCTGGGGGGCCTCGCTGGGCCCCAGGACCGTCACACAACGATTCGGGATGAAAAAAGCCGGTCCCGGGGCAAGGGTCGGGGGACTTCAGGGGCCCCGTCTTTCAGAGCGTGAATTGCCTGCCCCGCTTTCGCTTCCAGGCAAAACCAGGCCATACCACGCGCCTCCTCGTCAAGCGGCCTGACCAGTGCAGGCTGCAATTTGGCATCGTTTGGTATCTCTTGGAAGCGAGGGTGGTCCAAAGCGAGGTCGGTTTGTCTTCCCCCTAGTGTGGGCCAACTCAGCATAGGTATGTGTGCCTCGGGCAGGATCGTGGAGGAGCATATCCTGGATCTGCGGACACTCGCGGAAAAAAACGCACGACGTCGAAGCCTGCACGGGGAGTGCGCAGCCCAACCGGCCGACGAGATTGCCTGCTCCAGATTTCGTAGTAAAGGGAGGGGGATCTCATTTCGGGGGGGGGGGTCTCTTCCAGGCTATCTTGGAGGGCCCGAGGGGGTCTGGGGACGATGTTTTGGAGGGTTTTCCCACGGGGGGGGTCTGAAATGGCTTGTCTTGGAGGGTCCAGACCCCCTCCCTTTTATTACGAAATCTAGAGTACGCGAAGTGGGGTCTGCAGTGTTCTATGGCCGACCTCCCTCCTCGCGGCCACACCCCGAACAGTCGGTTCTGTGGATGGGTTTGGGTCCGATCATCACTTGAGTTTGCAGGCACCGGTTGGAATTTTCGCACTGCCGAGACTCAGAGGTTTCCAGTCCGAGGCTCCAGATCGAGCGCAAAGTCTGGAACTAAAAATGTGAATCCCGCATTCACTGCATCGAACCGTTTCAAACATTGGAAAGTTCCATCGGGGGTGTCCTGGATCGGATTATCCTCCTGGCGAAGGGCCCAACCATATGAAGCTGCGGGTGCAGCGAGGCAAGTGAGAAGAAGCAGGGGGGGCAGAGGGAGGGGTGTGCGGACATGGCAGCGGCGCCAGGCGCACCCTTCCACTCGGGCCGTGGCTGGAGCTTCCCGTGGGGCCACGGCGCGTGCCAGGGGGGACGCCGGAACGAGCGCGGGTACGCCGTGCGGACCCTGCCGCTGGGGCCTTCGGTGCCCTGGGCCAGGGGCACCCTTGGCAGCCCCTTCTCTCGAGGCGGTCGCTCTCCTGCCACATCCATGGGCCCCCCGGGGAAGGAGGAGGGAGGAGGGAGGCCCAGGACGACACCGAGGCCCGAGGGGGGAGGAGGGAGGAGGGAGGGGGGAGGAGGGAGGAGGGAGGAGGGAGGAGGGAGGAGGGAGGAGGGAGGCCGTCGGAGCACGGCCCAGGACGACACCGAGGCCCGAGGGGGGGAGGCGCCCGCGGGCCCACAGAGGGCCGCCCTTCGCCTCGCGGCTCCAGTGGGCCCCGCGGGTCCAGAGGACCGCGTCGCCCGTGGGCCGGAGGAGGGTTCCCTGGGCCTCGAGGGTCTCGAGGCTGGAAAGCGTGCCGTTCCCCCACCAAACAAAACCGACGGCGACGTCCAGGGGCCTCAGGGCGGGGCCTCTCGTGGCAGGTCTCTTTGTGCCTCCTCTCGTTGTGCTTCGCCCTGGGCCGCCCGTCGCCCCGCGGGTCCAGGGGGGGGGGCTCACTCTCGCCTCGCGCCCAGGCCGGGCCGGACGAGAGGGGGGATTGGGAAAGGGGGGGTCACGACATTCCCAGACCTCCTCGAGTCATGAAAAAATCACGACGGGAGGTTTTTCTCTATTTTCGGCCTCCGGGGGCCCTCGCCGGGCCTCGGGAGCGTCAAAAAACGACTCGGGATGAAAAACCGGTCCCGGGGAATGGGTCTGGACCTCTGGGGGTCGCGTCATGAAAAAATCATGACGTCGGGGGTCACGACATTTGCTGCATGCAGCTGGTTTCGGCCCCACCGAGGGGCCCCTTCCTCGATGCATGGGCGCCTCCGGCGCCGGGAGGCAAGGGGAAGATCAGCTACGTGAGCTGATTCTCAAACCCCCCCTTTGCTATCCCCCCCTTTCGCCCAGTCCGACCAGGGAGGGCGGCCCTGGAGGCTCGAGATTCGAGGATCGGGCGGGATGCGTTGGGGGGCGACCTGAGGAGGAACAGGTGCCGATACCGCTATCCTTCGCGCCCGTTTTCTCCTTTCTCGGCCTCCTCGGAGGCCCTCGTTGCCGCCGCTGGATGCGCCTCGAAGTCCTGGTCAGAACGCATGCCCGGAGAGGTCCGGGGAGCAGCTGTATCGGTATGAGGAGAGGTCCACTGTGCGGGGGCCCTGCAGGTGCCCTTTTGGGCTTCTGCTGGCTCCAATGGGAGCCCTGAAGGGCCCCGTTGGGGGCGCTTTTTGCACCCCCCGTTTAGGCAACCCCCCATTACAGGCAAGACGCTGAAATAAGGAACAGTTTGGATTCAGAAGGGGCTCGATGTTCCTTACGTCCTTCCGCGGTTGTTCCTTTAGCCCTTCTCGAGCACCCAGGCTTTTTTGAAGCCGCAGAGGAGCTTCGTTCCTTGTTTCAGCAGCCCAACTGTACCACCCGCCCGGGAGGAGGAGGATCAGTCAAGTCAGGATGCAAAGCTCCTGGGAGGCTGAAGTCTTTACGCTCCGCGCATCCCCATCGGCCAATGTCGAAGCAGTCAGCAAGAGTAGGTGGGGGAGGAAGGGAACGCAGACGAGGAAGAAGAGGAATGAGAAGAGGCATAGTATGACGACGATGACGACGACGACGTTGACGACCCCGTTTGCCCTGGGGGCCCGCTCACCTCATGCCCAGGGAGGGCGACCCTGGAGGCTTGAGGTTTGAGGAGGAGGAGGAGGAGGAGGAGGAGGAGGAGGAGGAGGAGGAGGAGGAGGAGGAGGAGGAGGAGGAGGGGGTTAGGATGTGACTCACGGGAGGTCAGGGACAGTTTTTTTCGTCCCCTCGCGATAGCGGGCGTGACCACGGGGCGTGGGCAGGGGGGGGGGCTCGGTCATGTCTCGGTTCGCGCCAGTGCGGATCGTGACGCGACCCAGGGGGGGAGTGGGGGGGGCCGGGGCCAGTCTTGGGCGTCGTCGCGAACACTAGAAAGACGGGTTCTTAGGTTTGGATGCGACTCTTGGAGGGGGTCAAATTCAGAATCGGCGCTGGTATACCCGTTGTCGAAAACTGGGCTCATTTGTCACAATCTTGCTCAATTCCGCCTACTCACATGCAGTCCGTTCCTATCTTGGACAGAGTCTGGCCTGATCCAGCTCAGTGGCCCCTTAATCGGGCCAACTAGCTAGCCCTTAGAATCGTTCCCACGAAGACCTCCCAGAAGATGCCTCCTAAGATGAGGGTCGAGACGTTTTGTTTTCCTCGGTGGTTCGACTGTCGAGAAAGAGAAGAGGAAGGCCGATGTCTTTCTTCTGCGCGTTTTGTTCCCCGCTCTCCGGCCTCCTCGTGGAGGCCCCCGCAGATGCTCCCCGCAGTTCTGCCTCAGGGCCTCGGGGGGGGGGGGGGGCCTCCGGAGAACTCTGAGGCACCTCGGGAGGCACTTCCTTGGGCACGCGGGAGGCCCTGAGGCCTCCTCGTGGAGGCCCCCGCAGATGCTGCCCGCAGTTCTGCCTCAGGGCCTCGGGGGGGGGGGGCCTCCGGAGAACTCTGAGGCACCTCGGGAGGCACTTCCTTGGGCACGCGGGAGGCCCTGAGGCCTCCTCGTGGAGGCCCCCGCAGATGCTGCCCGCAGTTCTGCCTCAGCAGGGCCTCGGGGGGGGGGGCCTCGGAGGAACTCTGAGGCACCTCGGGAGGCACTTCCTTGGGCACGCGGGAGGCCCTGAGGCCTCCTCGTGGAGGCCCCCGCAGATGCTGCCCGCAGTCTGCCTCAGGCCTCGGGGGGGGGGGGCCTCAGGAGCCTCAGGGGGGGAGGGGGCCCCTCCTCGGATGAACAGTTGAGTCCGAGACTCCCCCCGGGAGGCACTTCCTTGGGCACGCAGGCCCTGCCTCCTCGTGAGGCCCCCGCAGATGCTGCCCGCAGTTCTGCCTCAGGGCCTCGGGGGGGGGCCTCCGGAGAACTCTGAGGCACCTCGGGAGGCACTTCCTTGGGCACGCGGGAGGCCCTGAGGCCTCCTCGTGGAGGCCCCCGCAGATGCTGCCCGCAGTTCTGCCTCAGGCCTCGGGGGGGGGGGCCTCCGAGAACTCTGAGGCACCTCGGGAGGCACTTCCTTGGGCACGCGGAGGCCCTGAGGCCTCCTCGTGGAGGCCCCCGCAGATGCTGGCCCGCAGTTTGCCTCAGGGCCTCGGGGGGGGGGGGCCTCCGGAGGGCCTTCCTTGGGCACGCGGGAGGCCCTCCTCCTCGTGGAGGCCTGAGGAGAACTCTGAGGCACCTCGGGAGGCACTTCCTTGGGCACGCGGGAGGCCCTGAGGCCTCCTCGTGGAGGCCCCCGCAGATGCTGCCCGCAGTTCTGCCTCAGGGCCTCGGGGGGGGGGCCTCCGGAGAACTCTGAGGCACCTCGGGAGGCACTTCCTGGGGCACGCGGGAGGCCCTGAGGCACACTGCGAGAGGGCGCACAGGCGTGCGTTGCGGCGCGTGGGCTGGCGACGTGGCCCGCTCGCACACGGCAGATTGTTGACAAACATACTAAAAAATAGTAAAAACAAATGCCCAAAAATAGTCTGGGGACTAATTACGTCTTTGGTTTTTTGTGACCTTTTTGTGGTATTTTGGAGGTATTCTTTGTTTTTCGTCGCCCCTGTAGGGGGACACGCCCGACATAATGCTTGCACGGGCAGGGTCGTCGCGAGGACGGGAGGACAGCTCTCGGGGAGTTTTTGCGGTGAGCCGTCAGGGTTCGCAGGTTCCCCAGGTTTTCCATTCCTGGTTCCGGCCCGATGTCTGTGGGCGGCCAGGTTCCGGGTTCTGTGCCTTGTGTTCTTGGGACTGTTCGGTTCTTTGGTGCTCGAGTGGTTGGTTGCGTCCAACTGCCTTGGTCCTTGCGACCACGATCAGAAAGAGGTCGTAGCGAGTGAAGAGTCGATTATGCAATTTAGCTCGAGAGCATAATTCAGCCTTGGCAATATATATATATATATACACACATATATACACATACACATATATCTATATATATATATACATATAAACACATTTTTATATGTGTGTATATACAACTAGTACATACATATACGTATACGTGAGAGAGGGAGAGAAATAAGCAAAGAGAGAAGATATTATCCATGGTGTACATCTATATCGGCATGTACGCATATATCGCGAAGGATACAGAGCAGAGCGAGACATGCAGAGGGAGAGGGAGAGAGAGAGGGAGAGAGAGAAAAAAAAAGAAAAAACGTCAGAGAGAGAGAGGGAGAGGGAGATTGCGAGAGGGAGAGGAGCCATCGAGAGAGAGAGAGAAAGAAACGGGTGATATGTGGAATCGTTCTGCTCCTTCCGCCGGCCCATTTTTGCCTCGCCGTTCTCGTTTGTCGGGGTGTGCCTCATGGGGCCCTCTTGGGAGGCCTCTTGGTGGTGTGAAGATGTTGCAGGCCATGCAGGTGGCGAAGCCCGCATCTCTCTACCTCTGACCTCACGGTGCGTTGCCCTCACGGGCGCACGCGTCTCTGGGGGGCATCCCGACTCTTAGTGCGGGCTCGGTCCCCCAGGGTGTGAGCACACGCAGATAGGCTCTCAGGCACGGTCATCCCTTGCACAGGTGGCCTGTTCGGGGGTCTTGTACGCGTCGTGGTGATCGAGAGGGACAGAAATACTGGTGTTATACGGTATGTACGCATGTAGCGAATGGGCGAGATAGAGAGAGGGATCACCCATAAACAACATGAGATGGATTGGAAGACGCACGCACACGTTTCAATCCATAGAGAAAGAAATACAGAAGGAGAAAGAGAGATATAGTCACGTATAGCACAGACACGTAGAACGAGGCTCGTAGGTGGAGCCACGCGCTGCGCGCGAAAGACTCGCGTCGACTCGTGAATCAACTCCATGCAGGTGAGCGGATCGAGGTTTGCTGGCGCCCCCAAGATATGTGCGAGGCTGTCAGCGGTTCTTGTACCCCCCATGTTGAAGACTCCCCCGTCGCCCCCCCTTTGTGTTTGGATTATCTTGGGCGTAACAGCGTTATGTTCTGCTGTGGGGGGCTGCGAAACCCCGCGTCACCATTACCGCATAAGAACCAATCGTGTATCTATATATATATATAACTATACAACAACGTATTATCATGAGTAGCAGTCTTATAATTGCCACCATCACCCGTATTTGCATTGGCCACCATGTTGTGACACCCGTTGCACGGTCCGTGACCCCATATGTTCAGGTTTGTTGATCCTCCCGCCCCTTTTTCAAAGAGGTTGATATATGGATACATCCGTACACCGCCGAGCTCGGGTACCAGTCGTGGTGTTACTGCCACCGCTATCACACATAATAGTACCACCAATACCACTATTACCACTACTATTACAAGTGCTCCTCCTACCGGTCCTCGTTCTGGTACTCGTACTGTCACCTATATAATCACCATGACTACTACTACTCTTGCTACTACTACTACTACTACTACTACTACTACTACTACTACTACGACTACGACTACGACTACGACTACTACTACTACTACTACTACTACTACTACTACTACTACTACTACTAATAATAGCACGCCGGCCTTTACTACTACTACTACTACTACTACTACTACTACTACTACTACTAACTACTAACTATACGACTACTACACTACTACTACCTACTACTACTACTACTACTACTACTGTACTCACTTGACTGGGCACTACTACTACTACTATTCCTACTACGACTACTACTACTACTAGTACTACACTAACCACTACCACTACTACTACTACTGCTAGTAACTACTACTACTACGACTACTACTAACTACTACTACTACTACTATACTACACTATGACCTGATACTACTACGACTACTACTGCCTATTACTGCGACTACACAACGACTACTATTATACTTCTAACTACACTTCTACTATTACTTCGCTACTCGACTACCGTGCTACAACCACAATTTCGATCACTACCCTATTACTATTACTACTGGTCCTATCACGATTATGACTCTACTACTACTACTACTACTTGCTATTAGTCTCTTGCTACTACTACTACTACTACTACTACTACTACTAACTACTACTCCTACTACCAGAGTACTATTACAACTACTACTACCAACTACTATATTACTACTACTACGACTACTGCTACTACTACTAGACTTCGACGACTACTATTCTATTACTTCTACAACGATTGCGACTAACGATTACGACCTACTTTCTACAATTACCATTACTACGATTTCGATCATTACTACCACCACTATTACTAATACTACCACTACTAGTACTACTACTACTACTCATACTAGCTACATACTACTACGACTACTACTACTACTACTACTACTACTAACTACTACTACTACGGCTACTACTACTACCGTTATTACTAGTAATACTCAGTATCTGCCTAAAACTACCTACTTCGAATACGGCAGCACTATTTTCATTATACCACTCTATTAACTACTATTCTCACTACTACACTACCACCACTGACCTACACTACTACTACACTACTACTACTTCTACTACTACTACTACTACTACTACTACGATTGCTACTACTACTACTACTACGACTACTACTACTACTACTTGTATGTGTTACTACCACCACCATCTGAAACTACGGTTGCTATTGCGACTGCTACTCTTAAAACTTGAAATACCTCAATTACTAGTACTACTATTACTACTACTACCACTAGTACTACTACTACTACTACTACTACTACTACTACTTCTACTACTACTACTACTACTACTACTACTACTTCTACGACTACTACTACTACTACTACTACTACCACTACTACTACTACTACTACTACCACGACGACTACTACGACCACCACTGGAATTCCCTTTCGCCAGTCTGTTATTACTACGATTACCACGGCTGTTATTACGATT
>CAUYUJ010007054.1:17500-49334 GCA_963575745.1 Prorocentrum cordatum
CGGTTTGGGGCCGTGTTGGCGCTTAGTGGGCTGGGGGGACCCCACAATCCGAAACGCCTTACACTGTTCGATTTTGTTTGAACGGATAGACATCCTTGTGGGCGGATCCACACGTATAGAGAATAAGGTCATACTGAGGAAGTGGATCGTGCAATCGATGGGTGAGTACCTCTCATGTGGTTCAAAGCAGAGATGCGATGAGTGGGGGCGAGAAAAAGAGAGAGAGAGAGAGGGAGGGAGATGAACAACAAACCATACAGGGGAAGAGAGAGAGAGAGAGACAAACATAACAACAACAAGAGAGAGAGAGAGAAAGAGAGAGAGAGAGAAATATACAGAAAGAGAGAGAGAGAGAGAGAACGAGAGAGAGAATGAGAGAGCATAAAGCAGCAGGTCGATACTAGATTGGGGCTCCGGAATGGACCCCAGAGCGAGGCTCTCACCGTCTGGGAGGCCTCTGCCCCCCCCCGCGCCCGGCGCCGCCGGCGATGTCCGCGCAGAGGTTCGACGTGCTCCGGCAAGTGGACCAGCTGTTGGCCGCCGTCTGCGAGGCTGTGGCGCGCGCGCCAGCGGCAGCCCACGCTGTGGCATCGCTCGGGCGTGTGCATTTTGTTCTTGCGGGGGGCGAGGGCCGTCGAGTACTCCAGATTTCGTAATAAAGGGAGGGGGGTCTCATTTCGGGGGGGGTCTCTTCCGGGCTATCTTGGAGGGCCTGGGGGGGTCTGGGGACGATGTTTTGGAGGGTTCTCCCACGGGGGACGTCTGAAATGGCTTGTCTTGAAGGGTTCAGACCCCCTCCCTTTTATTACGAAATCTGGAGTAGCCTCCTGGATCATCCCGCGAGCAAGAAAAAATACGCGCACGACAGCGAAGAAGGCACGGGGCAGGAACGTCCGAGCGGTGGCGAGCACGGGGGGGGCCTCAGCCGGCAGGTCGTTCCGACGAGTTCCGTGGAACGAAACGGCGTAAACGTACATGTTACGACGGTTTTCGCGGATGTTTTCGGACCTGCGCTGGACCCCCCTTTTGGCGGCGCCTGCGCCCCTGGCGCGCTCCGCGCGCCAGGGAAGCGGGCCCAGTACAGAATCTAGTATGTCCGCACGGGCCGTCGAACATGTACGTTTACGCAGTTGTTTGTTCCTGGGGGTATGTTTGCCTCAGTCAAGGCGTGTTTCGTCCATGTCGGCACTTCGCAGGGGCCGCTATCGAGTCATCATCATCCAAAGTGCATCCAGGACGGGGAACTACCTCCAGGGAAAGGGTTGGAAGCGCGCGCGCGCCAGCGGCAGCTCACAGGAGTGGCAGCTTTCCAAGACCCCTCCGCGTCGTGGCAAATATCACGGCATGAGGTTTTTCTTTGCATTTGTTTGGCCCCCGGCTTCGGCGGGCCCCGCGGGGCCTTCCAACAACGGCCCGCGATGAAGCGCAAGTCCGAGGGAAGGGGTTAGAGGCCTCCCAACTAGGGTCCGAGTAGATGGGGTCGGAGAATGGCACCGAGTCCCTGATGCATCACCGATGCATCGGCCATGCACCGGCGACGTCGACGTGGAGAACATCGGGCTCCACATCGAACCGCATCCGTGATGCGGCGCGATCCTCCGACCCCATCTATTTGGACCCCATGCATCTGGGTGGCCTACAGGAGTCTGACCCCGCTTTCGTTGGCCGCACCCCACTCGAAGGGCTTCGAAGTGGGCGTCCAAGGCCTTTGCATCCTCATCGCGCATTCTTGCGATACGGGCCGACTGTAGGCCCAGTCGCCAGGTATCCCGGTCCAGCGCCGGCTTGGCTCAGTTTGTGATGTTCCAATTTATCTTAGCTTGAATCTCAAAGATTGGCTGACGCGGTTTTGGGAAGCCCCCAGACCGAACATTGCAGGTGTGCTTCCTCCAGACTGGCCGAGTCAGGCGTGCGCTGGGCCGGGCCAGTATCGCCCAGGCCCCACGCGCGCGCGCTCCAGCGGTAGCTCACAGGAGAGGCCCCAATCTCTCCTCCTCCTCGCTTCCTCCTCCTCCTCGCTTCCTCCTCCTCCTCCTCCTCCTCCTCCTCGCTTCCTCCTCCTCGCCTCCTCCTCCTCCTCCTCCTCCTCCTCGCCTCCTCCTCCTCCTCCTCGGCTCGGGGGCCTCCAGACGGTGCGGTGACCACGCCGCGCGGTGAGTCCAGGGGGGATCTGCGCGGTCGCCGCGCGGCTCTGCAGTCCTGGGACTTCCAGGTCCGTGCCTCCGCGGGGACGCCCCCGGGCGGCCGCGGGCCTCCACATGAAGGGTCCGGGGCCGGGCGGCATCGGGACCGCGCGGGGAGGCTAAAACGACGCGAAGATCGGGACAACATCGGATCGGGATAACTCGGAATCTCTGAGAATCGGCGGGTCTGGAGGATGTGTTGGGCGCCGCGGCCGTTCCAGAGCGTGCCGGGACGCTCCGAGAGCGCTCCGGGACGCTCTGGAGCGATTTGTCCCGATCCTATAGCCCTGTTTTAGAGGCTCCATTGCGAGGTCACCACGCGGTCCGTCACCACACGGGCTTGGGCCCCCCGAGGCTCGGGTTGGACGAGAGGGGGGGGGGTTTGGGAAAGGGGGGGTTACGAAATCTGCCGCATGCAGCTGGTTTCGGCCTCGGCGAGGGGCCCATTCCACGATGCATAGCCGCCTCCGGCGCCGGGAGGCGCCAGGAACATCAGCTACGTGAGCTGATTCTCAACCCCCATTTTGCTATCCCCCCCTTTCGCCCGACCCGAGAGGCTCGGAGGGGGGGGGGGGGCAGGAGTTTTCGGTACAGTTTTGTCGAGCGTGTGCGGAGGTCGGCCGACGTCTGCGAGGCCCGGGGGTGGTTGCCAGCAGCTGCGCCGCGTCGAGGGGAAGATGCCCGGGGGGTGCCCCCGAGCCGACCCGCGGGTGGCCGCCGGAGCCGTACCCCCCCCCCAAACCCGAAATCGGGGTCTTCGGGTCAGGTACTCCAGATTTTGTAATAAAAGGGAGGGGGTCTCATTTCGGGGGGGGTCTCTTCCAGGCTATCTTGGAGGGCCTGGGGGGACCTGGGGACGATGTTTTGGAGGGTTCTCCCACGGGGGGGGTCTGAAATGGCTTGTCCTGGAGGGTCCAGGCCCCCTCCCTTTTATTACGAAATCTGGAGTACGGGTTGTCTGGTAGGCGCCCACCTCTCTCGAGTGGGGGATGGGGGGGCGGCGCGAGGGCCCGAGGAGCACCGCGCACCGCCGGGCGCGAGTGGCACGACGTCGGGCGATCCGGGCGGCCTGCGGCGACCCGGGCATGTCCTGGCCTTTGGCCTCAAGCTGGGCCTGTCCCTCTACAGGAGGAACATTCAAAAGTACTCCAGATTTCGTAGTAACAGGCAGGTCCAGCGCAGGTCCGAAAACATCCGCGAAAACCGTCGTAACATGTACGTTTACGCCGTTTCGTTCCACGGAACTCGTCGGAACGACCTGCCGGCTGAGGCCCCCCCCGTGCTCGCCACCGCTCGGACGTTCCTGCCCCGTGCCTTCTTCGCTGTCGTGCGCGTATTTTTTCTTGCTCGCAGGATGATCCAGGAGGCTACTCCAGATTTCGTAATAAAAGGGAGGGGGTCTGGACCCTCCAGGACAAGCCATTTCAGACCTCCCCCGTGGGAGAACCCTCCAGAACATCGTCCCCAGGTCCCCCCAGGCCCTCCAGGATAGCCTGGAAGAGACCCCCCCCGAAATGAGACCCCCTCCCTTTTATTACAAAATCTGGAGTAGTCAAGAACTAGTCGGGAGGCGATGTTTCGATTATTTGGATTCTGTCTTGAACATGTTGAGACTATGTTTGACCTCTCATTCAACATCCGCCTGCAAGAGGACATGCCCGACCTAATCCTGGCCAGGAGAAGTGCCTGCAGTGTCCGCGCCGGTGTCCAGCACCACTTTGCTTCGGATGCATCTCCTTGGGAGGTTACATTTGGGAGGTCACATTCCCAGACCCCTTCGGCTCATGGAAGAATCGCGACGGGAGGTCCTTCTCTATTTTCTGCCTTTGGAGGCCCTCACTGAACAAAAGTCACGACGGGAGGTGTTTTCCCTATCTTTGGCCTCTGGAGGCCCTCGCTGGGCCTCGGGACAGTCACAAAACGACTCGGGATGGGAAGCCAGTCACGGGGAGCGGGTCGAGACCTCTGGGGGTCGGCGTCATGAAAGAATGATGACGTCGGGGATTTGGGATGCAACTTTCGGGAGGTCAAATTCGGCACCGGCGCTTTTGCAGCAGTGGTTGCAGACCGGGTGATTTTGGCATAGTCCCGATGGTATTTATGTCGCCCAATCCAGCTCAAGCTTGCTTTCTGCTGGGCTGGATCGGAGCAAATCTTGCTCAACGTTTTTGTTGTTAAAATCTGGCCTGACACCCTTTCATCGTCCATACGAAAACCTCCAAGAAGTTGCCTCCTAACATGCACATAACCTATCGAGCGTCACCATCCGCGACCAGCGCAAGTTCTTCCGCACAAAGAAGCAATATGTTTTCAGGCATCGGGTAATTACCGGTTGCGCTGAATCATGCTGGTGATGACGAGAACGACGAGAAGGAGGAGAAGGGGAGGACAAGGGGGTGAGAGGAGGAGGAGGAGAGGAGAAGGGGGGAAGGGAGGGAGGAGGAGGAGACGGAGGGGGATGGGGAGGAGGTGGAGTGCAAACCCAACATGCATGTATGATGCTGCAATGAATCTTCCCTCATCCAAGTTCCCTCTTCATAGAGCCTAATAGCTGGTTATGTTACATGTTCATCTCTCGAAGTGGCCAATTAGAGGACAACAGTCTGAGAGGCCTCAATCGTGCCAGAACTGTTCATGGGATTTCGACGACACGGATAAACCTTTCTGTTGCGTTATGACAATCCAAATCCGCGACAGAACAGTCGTGGGACTTCAACACCGCGAATATCAGAATCACAGTTGCGTCCCGGCAATCCAGTGTCATTGCATTCCTGGGACTCCGACCATACAATTGCTCAACTCTTGCGCTAATGTTTAAGGCGTGCCTGCGCGGCGCCAAGGCGAGAGCCATTTCTTGGACAAGGGCACGCCCTCCATCCCTGAAAGTGTCTTGGACTTTGACAACGAGTGTGCGCCGCGCTGCGGCGAGGGTGACAGCTTGACTCCCCGAGCGACCCGCCCCCCACGCGTGCAACCTCCGCATACTTTCGCGCCATGACTCTGCGCGATGCTCCGCGCGAGAGCCACACGCCGTGGAGAGGACCCGCCCTCCGCCCGCGACGCTGCCTCGAGCCTCCGAGACGAGCGTGCGCGGCGCTGCGGCGAGAGCCACACGCCGTGGAGAGGACCCGCCCTCTGTCCGCGAGGCTGCTTCGTCCTGCGAGCTTCGGGGGGCCAGAACTCTTGAGGAGGTCGCGGGCGACACGCCGTGCCCGCCCCTGGAGGTGCGGCAGGGAGGAGTCGTTTGTAGGGAAAGAGGGTGCCCGAGGGGGAGGAGGAGGAGGAGGAGGAGGGGAGGAGGAGGAGGAGGAGGAGGAGGAGGAGGAGGAGAGGAGGAGGAAGGAGGAGGAGAGGAGGAGGAGGAGGGAGGAGGAGAGAGGGGGGAGGAGGAGGAGGAGGAGGAGGAGGAGAGAGAGGAGGAGAGGAGGAGGAGGAGGAGAGGAGGAGGAGAGGAGGAGGAGGAGGGAGGAGGAGGAGAAGGAGGAGGAGGTGAGGAGGAGGAGGAGGAGAGGGAGGAGGAGGAGGATGGAGAGGAGGAGGAGAGGAGGAGGAGGAGGAGGAGGAGGAGGAGGAGGAGGAGGAGGAGGAGGAGGAGGAGGAGGAGGAGGAGGAGGAGGAGGAGGAGGAGGAGGGGAGGAGGAGGAGGAGGAGGAGGAGGAGAGGAGGAGGAGGAGGAGGCGGGGGAGGAGGCGAGGAGGAGGAGAGGAGGTGAGTGATGTGAGTGAGTGAGTGAGTGAGGGAGTGAGTGGGAGGGTTGGTGGGTGGGTGGGTGGGTGGGTGGGTGGGTCGATGGGTCGATGGGTGAGGGGGCGGGCGGGCCGGGCGGGCGGGCGGGCGGGCGGGGCGGGCCGGCGGCTGGGCGAGTCAGTGTGGGTGGGTGGGTGGGTGGGTGGGCGGGCGGGTGGGCGGGTGGGTGGGTGGGTGGGCCAGATTTGGTCTTACCCAAGAGACGCTAGAAGTATAATCGCTCCGGGCGGAGCGCCTCGCAGCTTTCGCGTCGCCAGGAGAGCGAAGCGGCGGAAGGGCTCGGATTCGGATCTCCAGGAGCTGTGTAGGCTCCCTGGTTCTTCCTTGGTCTTGCCTGTGCTAGGCTCGTTCGGCATCGACGCACGGCCCGCTCCAGCGCAGCGAAGGCGAAGTAGGAGGAGGAAAGCCAGGAGCGCCACCACGAGATGGACGAGCGGACGGCTCGTCGCCTTTGTCGTCGGCCGACGACCGACGGTCGACGCCCGCTGGACGACGACGACGACGACGACGACGACGACGGCGACGACGACGACGACGCCGACGCCGACGACGACGACGCCAGCGTCGACGACGACGCCCACGACGACGACGCCGACGACGACGCGCACGACGCTGCCGACGACGACGCCGACGCCGACGACGACGACGCCCACGACGCCCACGACGCCGACGACGACGACGCCGCCGACGACGACGCCCACGACGCCGCCGACGACGACGCCGTCGCCGACGCCGCCGCAGACGACGCCGACGACGACGACCACGGGGCGGCGGAGGGCCCGCCCCGCCCTGGGCTCCCAGGTCGGCAGCGCCGGCTGCACGCGGCCAGGGGTGGCCTGCCGCGCGCGCGCGCCGCGCCCGCCGCCGCCGCCCTGGCCGCCGTCCCGCCTCGCCGTGGCCGCCAGGCAGGGCTGCCGCCTGTCCGAGCGGGCGCGCCTCGGCCCTCGAGGGACAGAGAGAACATCTCGGCGGCGGCGAGGTTCGAACGTCGCGGCTCGAGGTCCGAGGCGACGAAGAAGAAACGCCAGAAACAGATTTGCGGCACGCCACGCGGATTTCTTAGGGGATCCGCGCGGGGCCCCCCCAGCGGCGCCGCCCCTGGCGCGCTCCGCGCGCCAGGGAGGGGGGGACCAGCGCGGATCCAGGGAATCCGCGCGGAGCGCCAAAAGATTATGTTCATGGCGTGTTTTCTTTTTCAATCGAGGCGGTTTGTAATAGGTTGCGGCTTCAGGGAGCTGTTTTTGGGGCCCGTGGCCCCCCAAACTCGATCTGGGGTTGAGGCCGCGTCGGTTGGACCCCGGTAGGGGGTCTGGGGACCCATTTGGATCGGAGGAGGAGGAGGAGGAGGAGGAGGAGGAGGAGGAGGAGGAGGGGGAGGAGGGGGAGGAGGGGGAGGAGGAGGAGGAGGAGGAGGCAACCCGCCTCTCGGGGCCTCGTTGGATACTTTCGGGGCGTTCCTGGGCACTCAGTGGGCCGTCTTGTGGCCCCGTCTGGGGGCACCACAGGGCCCCTTTTGGGCCTCTCTTGGGCCATCTTGAGGCCTCAAGAGCGCATCGGAAGCGAAAAGGCGAGAAAGCAAACATTACTTATTTGTCGCAGGTGTTTGAAGGATGTTGACCTCTTGGGGGGTTGCCTGACGGGCGAGAGCACTGGGAACTGTTTTGTGGCCGTCGTCTGACCTCTTACAGGTATGTCCGACGCTGTATTGAACCATCTTCGGCTATCTTGAGCCATTCTGGAGGCCATCTTGGCGCATCGGACGCCCTCTTGGGCCATCTTGGGCCATCTTGGACGCTCTGACCGACAGCGGCCCGCCCCAAAAATCCTCGGGGAGGGGAGGGGGAGGGTAGAGGGTACCCCCTCCACAAAGGGAAAGAGGGGCTTTGGAAGAGGAGAGAACGATATCGCTAGATCACCCTGGCCCAAAAGGGCTGCTGGATTCTGGGTAATTTCTCGGAGGTCCGCGCGGATTTCTCGGATCGGCTCTGGGCACCCCCCTGGCGGCGCGCCGACCCCGGGGCGCCTCGCGCCCCAGGTGGGGTGGGGTGCAGCGCCGATCCAAGCAATCCGCGCGGACCTCCGAGAGGTTCGGTTCGTGTCTCTCGTTCTTCCAGGAGGAAGGAGGGAAGGGGGAGGGGAGGGGAGGAGAGGAGGAGGAGGAGGAGGAGGAGGAGGAGGAGAGGAGGAGGAGGGAGGAGGAGGAGGGGAGGAGGAGGAGGAGGAGGAGGAGAGGAGGCGGAGGCGGAGCGGAGGCGGAGGCGGAGGCGGCCGGAGGGAGGAGGAGGAGGAGAGAGAGAGGAGGAGGAGGAGGAGGAGGAGGAGGAGGAGGAGGAGGAGGAAGGAGGAGGAGCAGGAGCAGGAGCGCAGCAGCAGCAGCAGCAGCAGGCGCAGCAGGCAGCAGCAGCAGCAGCAGCTGCCGCAGCAGGCGCCAGGCAGCCCCAGCAGCCAGGCAGCCAGCCAGCAGCCAGCAGCAGCCAGCCAGCCAGCCAGCCAGCCACCAGCCAGCCATCCAGCCAGCCCCAGCCACCAGCCAGCCCAGCCAGCCAGCCAGCCACCACCAGCCAGCCAGCCAGCCAGCCAGCCAGCCAGGCCAGCAAGCCAGCCAGCCAGAAGCCAGCCAGCCAGCCAGCCAGCCAGCCAGCAGCCAGCCAGCCAGCAGCCAGCAGCCAGCAGCCAGCACAGCCAGCAGCCAGCAGCCAGCAGCCAGCACCAGCGCCAGCAAGCCAGCAGCCAGCAGCCAGCAGCCAGCAGCCAGCAGCCAGCAGCCAGCAGCCAGCAGCCAGCAGCCAGCAGCCAGCAGCCAGCAGCCAGCAGCAGCCAGCAGCCAGCAGCAGCCAGCAGCCAGCAGCCAGCAGCCAGCAGCCAGCAGCCAGCAGCCAGCAGCCAGCAGCCAGCAGCCAGCAGCCAGCAGCAGCAGCAGCAGCAGCAGCAGCAGCAGCAGCAGCAGCAGCAGCAGCAGCAGCAGCAGCAGCAGCAGCAGTTCGCCGGCCTGGCCCGCGACTCCGACTCCCAGAGGTCCAACGTATTGCAAAGTTCAGGACGGAGGCATCTCTCTCTTTGTGTTCAGCATCCAGAGGGCCTCGCCGGGCACTGGGGCCGTCATAGGTAGACTCGGGATGACGAGCCCGTCCCCTGGAGAGGGCCGAGTCTTCTAGGGACCCTGTTTGAGAAAGTCCAGGCATCGGATCTCTGGGTGAGGTTTGATCCGTTTCGGCTCACTGTCATCGGCTGGATCCAGCTGGAGCTGGGCGCGGCGGTGGGATTTCGGATTACGTTCGGGACGATTCGCTGGTGATGTGATCCGATCCCGACCAGATCCAAGTTCGCGATCCGATCTCGCCAGCCCAAGTCCGCCAGGGTCGCCCTTGCGTCGTGCAGCAAAACCGTTCAAGACGGGTTTCGAGCAATAAACCCAAACCTCTGGGGTTCCACGTCGTCCACAGATCATGGCGTGGGGTGTGCGGGGGCCCCTGGAGAGAGTGCCCCTTGCGTCCTTGTCTGCTCGGCCTCTCCTCGGCCCTCCTTGCTGGTCAGTCCCGGAGGGTGTCAACCCAAGACGGTGCCAGCTTGGGCGACGAAGGCCCTGGCGTCGTTGCCACGGGGTCCCTGACGTCCTGGCCTCCCAGTAGGCATCAATGAGTCTGGCTTCTTCGGGCCCTGATAAAAGGGGTCCTCTTGTGGCACCTTGGGGCCCTTTTGGAGGCATCCGCGGCCGTCTTGGAGGCATGATGGATGCAGAAGTTGCACGATACTCGAGCGGGTGTGCGTGGGATGAGAGGTCTAGGCCTT
The DNA here is from genome assembly GCA_963575745.1 of Prorocentrum cordatum. Taxonomy (NCBI): domain Eukaryota; class Dinophyceae; order Prorocentrales; family Prorocentraceae; genus Prorocentrum; species Prorocentrum cordatum. The sequence goes on from CAUYUJ010007054.1 coordinate 27,220, forward strand.
GGCGGCCATGCGGGAAGTGCACAATCCTCGAGCGGGCATGCATGGAATGAGGGTGCAGGCATGCGCTGCCGTTCAGGGAGTGCACCATGCTCGAGCGGGCACGCGTGGAATGGGGGTTTTAGGCAGCAGCTGCCATGCAGGGAGTGCACCATCTTCGAGCGGGCACGAGGGAAGTAGAAAACCTACTAAACAGCCCTTGGCATTTTTGTAACGCCTCAACGTGCTCGGGGGCACGGTGGCGGATCCGCCGTAGAAGGACACTCTCCTTCCATCCTCCGCCATTCGCCTTACTCACCCTGCCGCCGTCATAGATCGTTTCTTGTTTCCGTCGTCCCCTCTCCCATTCCGACGAGACAGCAGTTGCGCGCCACATGTTGTTTCTCAGCCACCTGCTGCTCCTGAGCCATCCCTTCCAATGCATCTTCGGTGGACCAACCCAAATGCATCCCTACAGGTCCCTGCATTTCGCCGCGGTCTCAGTGCGACTGCGACGCGGGTTCGACGTGGGTTCGACGCGGATCCGATGTGGATCCGCTGTGGATTTGTAGGCTCGACGTGGAGTTGACGCGAGCTGCGTCGCGATAAGACAGACACCATCCCCGAAGATGCAGTACATAGTAGTATATGTGTAGTTGTTCACTCGCCATCCCCTCTCTCTAGCCTTCATTGTTTTCCTCGTTCCGTTCCTCCCGCTCCCTTCCAGACTCTCCCCCTGCCAGGTGGCGGAGCCGCGACCTGCGGTGTCCTGGTGGCTGCGCAGGCCATGGGGCGGGATGCTTGCGATCTTTCGGGGCCTAATGGTCGTTTTGAAGCGGCTGAAATCCGAAATGGCGAGACCGCTAAAATCCGACCCGTAAAGAACACCGATCGTGGCGTCCTGGAGGTCCTCTTGGAGCCCTCTTGGCGCGTCTTGGGGCCCTCCTGGGCTGTCTGCAGAACATCTTGGGCCGTCTTGGAGCCATCTTGCCCGTCTCGGAGGCCGTCTTTGATCTTGGTGCCATATTGGAGGCCATACTGTCCGTCTTGAGACTATGTGTTGTGGGTGCGGCTTTCACGCGGCTCTCAAGGTGGCCGACGGGAGCGGCCGAAGGCCCGCTGGGAATCTTCAAAACAAAATATCCATTACCAAACGTCAAGAACGCCGTGCACCCCTGAGCCTGTGGTAAGCCAACATGGGCGGCGAATCCAGTGGCCGTCGGCCCAGCCCGCCATCATGCCTTGGTTGCAGGTCGCAGGCCTCTCGGCTACCTGTGGGGATCTCTTGGGGGGCCCCTCGGGAGCCTCTCAGTGCCTCTGGGGACTCTTGGGAGCCTCTGGGGGCCAGATTGGGGCCCTTCGGGGACTCCCGAAGCCTCGGGGGGGGGGGGGGTTGGGGGGCCGGCTGGCGCGCCTCGAGCAATTTGTCCTGGCGCCTCCAGAGCGCGAGAGTTCGTCGCAAGTTTGCCTGTGGGGTCGTGGCCTCGGGGGCGCGACGGTGTTGTACGCGTGAGTGTCCCAGGGCCCCCATGAGTTCGGAGCGCGTGGTTCCAAAGGTGGTAAATGGGCGCCTGTCGGCCAGGGGGGTACTACGACGACGACTACTACTACTACTACTACTACTACTACTACTACTACTACTACTACTACTACTACTACTACTACTACCACTACTACTACACTACGACTACTACTACTACTATACTACTACTACTACACTACTACTACTACTACGAACTAACTACGACTACACTAACTATACCTACTACTACTACTACAACTACTATACGACTACTACGACTACTACGACTAACGACTTACGACTTACCGACTGACGACTACGACTATGACTACTACTAGTACTACGACTACTACTACTACTACTACTACTACACTTACTTCTACTTCTACTGCTACTACTACTTTCTACACTACTACTACTACTACTACTACTACTACTACTACTACTACTACTACTACTACTACTACTACTACTACTACGACTACTACTACTACGACTCCGACTACGACTACTACTACTACCACCACCACGCGCCAGCACCCAGAGGCCGACGATGGAACCGGGAATTTCTGATCCTCTGCTCTGCCAGTGGCCTGCGGCGCATCCCGCCGCCGTGCCTGGGCAGTGGGTCGGAGTCCTCGTGCATGCGTCGTGAGTTCTCTTCGGAGGGCTCTCGGGAGTCTCCGGAGGCAGCTTTGTGGCCGTTTGGGAGCCTCTTCTGGATTAGCTGGGGGCCTCTTCGGGCGTCCTGGAGGCCTCTTGGGGTTTCGCGAGTTCAGCATCCGCCTTGGAATCAGGAATTCATAATGATAACACCTATCTCTTTCGCACTGGAACTGTTGCGGGTTGCAGGAACTCGATCCTCGGAGTCTGGTGGCCCAAGGGGGCAAGCGGATTGCTTTGAAGCAGTAATGCATTCCGCCCCAAAGCAGAAGAAGGGGGTCTGAAGATAATGCGCCCCAGCCCGCCTTCGCCCTAGAGAGCTGTCGGGATCCGCATGGGCATCGAGAGAACGTATCATTTAGATGTTCGTTTTATGGACGGTCCTGGGTCATTCTCATGGATCCGTTTGACGAGTTCGACCTTACCCCGAATCTAGTTCGACTCCAGCTCGACTCATTTTCGATTCAAGTGCGGCTCAAGTCGACGGACGTTCGACGCAGCATCGACGCATGAGTGGAGCTAGCGGTTCCAGGAAGGTCCCCTAAACGATAATCTTACGTCACCCGATCGTTCATGCCGTGAGGGCGGCCTCGTGGATGTATGTATGATTGTGTATGTATGTGTGAGTGTGTGATCGGGGCATATTCATGTGCGTAGCTGGGTGCATACGTTATTTTGGGGCTTCCTTGGTCGAGATCCACCATTATACTGTCTCATCTTCACCTTCTCCCCCTCCTACTCCACCTCCTCCTCCTCCTCCTCCTCCTCCTCCTCCTCCTCCTCCTCCTCCTCCTCCTCCTCCTCCTCCTCTCCGCGTTTGCACCGCATTCGAAGCGCATTCGGCGCCTCCATTCCGCGTCATTATTGCTAGCGCCCTGTACGTAGCCATTGTGGCGCAAGATCAAGGTGCCGACTTGAAGCCATGGTTGCAGCCAGGCTGCTTGCTCTGGGCCTCCTCGTGGCTCGCCTGGCACCCGGCGCAGGCAGAGGCTCGGTGCGGCGGCCGGTGCAGGGCTCGCAGAGCTCCGGCCCGCTGGCCGAGCCGTGGGGCGGCCGCACGGTGCAGGACCTGCACCGCGAGTACAGCAATATCTTCTGATGGGCCCATTCTCAACCACCACTAACGCGTGCATGAGGAGGAGGAGGAGGAGGAGGACCTCCTCATCCTCCCTTCTCCCCCGTCCTGCATATTGTGGTGGTGGTGGAACATGTGCCCATCATCTTCCGGAGCGGTAATCGGAATGCGGCGTCTCATCTCTGGAGCTCTTTTCTCATCGGCCGAGCCCCTTCCATGCCGAGGAAGCGGTTCCTCAAGCTCTCGGGTGGTTATTGTGCTGTGAGTGGCTCGCCGGTGGGCCCTTCGGACGTGACTCGCTACAGGCTTCGCCTGGACCACGTGGATGGTTCTGGGAAGCGCGCCGGATTCATGTATTATTGTTGTTGGCCTTGTGTTTGCGACACACAGGATTTTATTCGCGTAGACACGAAGACGATCCGTACTGCCGATGGTAGTCACGAGTACATGGTGGCTGTTATAGGGAATCCATGCGACAGGCCAGCAGCACTATCACAACCTTTTGTGCAACCTTTCGACGCCAGGAGCACTACAATTCTTCAGGCTGCGCCAGAAGTGCAGTGTGACCGCAATGGCAAGCTCTCAGGAGCAACGATGAGCGACAACGACTACGTCATAATCAGCTTGTTTTTCGAGGCTTCCAAGCAGTCCGCATTCCAGGACGAGGTCGACTTTGAGCTCATGTGTGAGGATCGGAAGCAGCATGGATACAACAGTGGCATGGGGGAGATCTTCAGACGGGTGGCGGCGGTCTCGCCCGTGAAAGTGGGAGCTCGGGGCGCTCTTGTGCCTCCTGCGAATATGAGCGTGCGGCAGCTGCGTGCAGAGATCCAGCGCCGCGGACTCGATGCCCGTGGCGCGACCGAGCGGCACGAGCTCGTGGCGCTGATCGAGGGGAGCCAGGGCGCACAGCTGCGGAAGCTCGGCGTGCAGAAGCTGCGGCTGGAGGCTTCCCGCCTCGGCCTGGACGTGCGCGGCCTGACCGAGAAGGGGGAGCTGGTGGCGCTGCTCGAGCGAGCGCTCGTCGCCACCCCGCGGTTGGTCCACGGCGAGGGGCCCCCGTCGCCCCGGAAGCCCTGGAGCGAGATGTCGGTTCGTGAGCTCCGCGCCGAGGTGGCGCGTCTTGGGTTGAGTGCCAGGGGCTGCTTGGAGCGGGCCGATTTCGTGGAGCTGCTCCAGGAGGAGCGAAGGACGCACAGCGAGTCGCGCGCGGAAGCTCTGGGCACCGAGGCCGAAGGAAGAGCAGAGAGCAGGGCCGAGCCGTCGAGCTCCGAGGGTGGGCTTACTTACAATGAAGATCTGTGAGCATGAATTTGGTAGCGGCCAAGTGTTGCAATACGTGTAATGTAAAATCGTGAAGCTGTATTTTGTCATGAGGAGCGGCAGCGGTAGCCTCGATTTTCTGCTTGGCGAAATTCAGCTATACGTCTGGGCATCTGGATTTTTCGGCTTCACGCAGCCCTGAAGAGAGGCGAAGGGGTACCCGAGTCAATTTTCAATATCCCAGAAGCTGACCTCAATGTACAGACAGCTATGGGAGTCCAATCGACCTGCTACAAGCATCTAGCAGTTGCATGATTACCGTGGACGTGCAGTTGAATGGAGCAGGTCGCCATACAGAAACGTTCTCGTCCTCCTTGGCCTCCTCCTGCTCCTCCCCCTCTACTCAGCGCGCCCCGTCCTGGCGCTTGCAAGGTGGTCCTGGCCTTCGGGCTCCACCGTGTAGGTGCTGGGTGGGGGTTGTGAGGGCTGTACCTCCTTCCCCGTCTCTGGATCCAACTGCCCCTCGGCTTCCGCTCGCTCGCTCCCCCCTCTGCTCAGCACATCCATCCTGGCCAGAGCCCGAAGGCGACAGCCCACGCCTTCCCCTGCGGTCGACTCAAGCGGAGCTCCGAGGCTGCTCCGGCTCGTCCCGTGAGGCGGGAGGAGCTGGCGGCCGGGCTCCCCGGCTCCCAAAGTTGGCCCCTATAGGGCCGAAAATGACGAAAGACTGAACACCTAGAACAACTCGCCCTCCCACTTCTCCTCCTCCTCCTCCTCCTCCTCCTCTTCCTCCTCCTCCTCCTCCTCCTCCTCCTCCTCCTCTTCCTCCTCCCCCAGCTCTCCCCGGAAGGCCGGAGCTCCGGGACGCCACTCGCGCCGCGCTCGGCGACATCCTGGAGAGCATCGACCCCTGCCTCTTCGAGACCATTAGGCCGGCTGCCCCGCAGAGATTTCGCGTCGCCTCGTCTGATGGTTTGCACGAGCGAAATGGGCACGGAAAGAATGGGTGCAATGCCAAACAGCGGATCTTGTTCATTTAAAACAGGACTCGCTGTCCACGCCGCCGCGGCCTGTGTCCATTCGAGACAGAAGGCCGCCTGCCCAACAGCGGCCGCTGTTAGTTTGGGACAACATCTGTTGTTGGGCATTGTACTTTTTTTCCGTACCCATTTCGGGCGTCCAAAATTCAGTTTTAGGGTCGGAGCAGATGGGGTATCGGAGGGTCGCGTCGCGTCGCCGATGCAACGCCGATGTGGCTCGATGTGGAGCCCGATTTCCTTCACGTCGACGTCGCCGATGCATCGCTCACGTCGACGCCTCATCGCTGGTGCATCGCCGATGCATCGGCGATGCGGCGCGGTCCTCCGACCTCATCTACTCCGACCCCATCTAGGAGGACTCTAGGGTAAAGATACGTAACGATGTCTGCACAGAGGTCAATCAGAGTCTGCATCTCGGGATCTCTTGCCTCCGCCAGCTTCCCAGCGGGGTTTGGCCGGAGGGCGCCCTAGGATCTTCCTCCTTCTCCTCCTCCTCCTCCTACCTCCTCCTCCTCCTCCTCCTCCTCGATCCTCCTACCTCCTCGATCCTCCTACCTCCTCCTCCTCCTCCTCCTCCTCCTCCTCCTCCTCCTGCCTCCTCCTCCGCCTCCTCCTCCTCCCTCCTCCCCTCCCCCTACCGCCTCCTCCTCCTCCTACTGCCTCCTCATCCTCCTCCTCCTCTTCTTCCCTCCTCCTGCCTCTCTACCTCCTCCTCGATCCTCGTCCTCCTCCTCCGCCTCCGCCTCCTCCTTCCCCTCCTCCTCCTCCTCCTTCCTCCTCTTCACTCCTCGCCTCCCCTCCTCCTCCTCCACCTCCTCCTCTACCAGTTACTCGATCCTCATACCTCCTTTTCCTCGTCCTCCTCGACCCATCTACCTTCTCCTCCTCCTCCTCCTCCTCCTCCTCCTCCTCCTCCTCTGGGCACAGGCATTTTATTGGACGCCTCCTGGTTCCAGGCCCTCTCGCGTCCGCGGGGCCCCCCCTGGGCGGCGGAGCGCACGTGGCACGTGGGGCCAGCAGCGCCCGCACTCGCGCGTGCGCTCCAGGCCTCCCCGATACCGAAGAAGCACAAAACCACATAAACATAAACGTTTGGCGCCCCGCGCGGATTTCTTGGATCCGCGCCTGGGCCCCCTCGGCGGCGCCTCCGGCGCCACTCCTGGCGCGCTCCGCGCGCCAGGGAGGGGGGTCTGGCGCGGATCCAAGAAATCCGCGCGGAGTGCCGCAAGTTTATGTGTATGTGGATGTTTCTTCTTCCTTTCCAGGCCTCCCAGATTGGGTCCGAGTAGATGGGGTCGGAGGATCGGAGGCTCGATGCTGGAGTTTGCTTTTCTCCACGCCGACGTCGATGCATCGCCGACGTCGCCAGTGCATCGCCAATGTATCGGCGACGCATCGCCGAGCATCGGCGATGCGGCGCGATCCTCCGACCCCGCCTGCCCCGACTCCACCTAGGAGGCCTCCGTAAGCAGCCCGCGTACGATGGCGCGTCGGCGCCTTTGCCTCCCATGCGCGTCGCGCGGCGCCGGCGGCCCGCGCACGCCGCCGCACAAGCTCGCCGTGCCAGCTGGCGTCGGACCCGTGCTGGTTTAAGTCGGGCCTCTCCCTCTACAGGAGGAATTTGAAATAGTCAAAAAATGATATTGGGACGATTGTTTGAAGCATTTTTGACTATTTGGGGCATCTATTGTCGGGTATAGCCAGGACCCCAGGTAAGAGGACCCGGTTAGTGGTAGGGCCCCGGAGCCTTTGAATTGGCCAGAATCACTAAACCAGGTTTACCATAGCTGGTGTTTTTTTGGGTGACGGCAGTTCCGGTTAGTGGAAATGGTACGGGGGGGGCGCCCCCGGTACAGATCACTAAACCAGGTTCCACTAAACCCAGTTCTGCCAACGCCCGATGTTGGGGTATGTTCAATCTTTCGCCCGCCTGCAGGGTGACAGGCCCGACCTGAGTGTTGTTTTGGTTCGTGCCCTCGCGTGCCGGCCTCTGGCGGCCTCCTGCCTGGCTCCGGGCTCCGTCCAGAGGTGGGCCTGCAGGTCCCGCCTCCCTCGAGGCTTCTCTTCCTCCTCCTCCTCCTCCTCCTCCTCCTCCTCCTCCTCCTCCTCCTCCTCCTCCTCCTCAGGGGGAGGATCGATCCTCCTCCTCCTCCTCCTCCTCCTCCTCCTCCTCCTCCTCCTCCTCCTCTCCGCCTCCCTCAAGGCTTCTCCGCCTCCTGTCGATCCTCCTCGGGGGGAGGATCGAGAGGGGGACGGGGAAGGGGGGGAGGAGTAGGGGGCAGGGGAGGAGGTGGGGGAGGATCAGGGAGGGGGAGGGGCCAAGGGGGGGGAGGAGGGGGGAGAGGAGGAGGTAATTGGGGGAGGATCAAGGAGGGGGAGGGGGAGAAGAGGATGGGTGAGGAGCACGAGGAGGGTGGGAAGCAAGAGCCGGGGGGGCAGGGTGGACCAGCTAGAGGAGCGAGCAGACGAGGGGAGGGGGGGGGGGAGGAGAAGACGAGGGATGATGATGGAGGGCAAGGCACACGAGAGGGAAGTGGACTTGTTGGGGGAGTCGGAGTGCGCCTCCCAAACTATTGGGGGCTACAGGACGTGAGGCCTAAGGCCAGTTCTGCGCATTGGGTGGGGTTTCGCCCTGTGAGCAAAAACACGACTTCGCGCTCTTGGGCTCTATGGACCCGTTTCTGGGGGGCGGTTATTCATGTTGAGTCTCAGGGGAGGCGTCCGAGAGGGGGGCGATGGCGATAGCAAGGTATGTGTATGAGTGTTTGAGTGTGTATGTATGTGTGTCTGTGCGTGTGCGTGGGCGTGGGTCCGCGTGTGTGTGTGTGTGTGTGTGTGTGTGTGTGTGCGCGCGCCCGCGTGTGTGTGTATGTGTGCGCGTGTGTGTGTGTGTGTGTATGGGTGTGTGTTTGTTCGTGCGTGCGTGCGTGCGTGCGTGTGTGTGTGTGTGTTTGTGTGTGTGCGTGTGCGTGTGCGTGTGCGTGTGCGTGTGCGTGTGCGTGTGCGTGTGCGTGTGCGTGTGCGTGTGCGTGTGCGTGTGCGTGTGCGTTTGCGTGTGCGTGTGCGTGTGCGTGTGCGTGTGCGTGTGCGTGTGCGTGTGCGTGTGCGTGTGCGTGTGCGTGTGCGTGTGCGTGTGTGTGCGCGTGCGCGTGCTCGTGCGCTTGCGCGTGTGCGTGTGTGCGTGTGCATGTGCGTGTGCGTGTGCGTGAGCGTGAGCGTGTGCGTGTGCGTGTACGTGCGCGTGCGTGTGCGCATGTGCGTGTGCGTGCGCGTGCGTGTGTGCGCGTGTGCGTGTGCGCGTGCGTGTGTGCGTGTGTCCGTGTGTGCGTGTGCGTGTGCGTTTGTGTGTGCGCGTGTGAATATCACATCCGTTTCCACGGCATCTCCAAGATGGCATTGCCCCCCTCTTGTTTTGACACATCCGTTGCCTCTCCCTTTCGTTCGCGTGCATGCTTCCTGAAAAGGCGCGCCCTACCCCTTGTCCTGGCCTCCCTCTTCGTCGCAACCCGATCGTCGGTCCTGGTGCCTTGTGAGGGGCCCACAGGGGCCGAGAACTACCAGAGGCTATCCGCTTTGATTTCTTCACGAAGAGAGAATGGCAGGGTCGAGGGAGAGGAATGGGCTTAAGTCGGGCCTGTCCATCTACAGGAGGCATAGTAAACTAGTAAAACCATATGGGGACGTTTGTTTCATATACATCATTCCCTACCTAGGCACTGCCTAGAAGGGTTCTTACTCGGTGTGCTTAAAGGGCCAGGCAGTGGAACGCGCCCAGGGCGGTTCCCCCAGTATCCGCCCCGCGGTTCTCCCAGTTACGTCCCCTTAGCTTAGCGTTGCTTATCTCATCTTAGCTTAGCTGAGTTCATCTTAGCTTAGCTTAGGTTCATCTTAGTTCAGGTTTATCTTAGCTAGCGTACCTTCTTAGCTTCGCTGTAGCATAGCAGAGCACAGCATAGCATAGCGTAGCATATCATAGCGCAGCATAGCATGTCATAGCATAGCCCAGCATATCATAGCATAGCGCGGCATAGCATAGCATTGCATAGCGCAGCACAGCACAGCATAGCACAACGCAACATAGCATCGCATCGCACAGCATAACAAAGCATAACTCAGGCTAGCATAGCATGGCATAACATATCATATCACAGCACAGCGCAGCATGTCATAACATAGCTTAGCTTAGCATAGCATAGCATAGCATAGCGCAGCATATCATAGCATAGCATAGTATAGCGCAGCATAGCATGGCATAGCATAGCATAGCATAGCAACTAATGCTGGTTTCCTAGGGACTCCAACTTCTAGGTAGGGTCGCACTGGGGTAAGTTTTGTTTGTTTTGTTGTTTGGTTACGTGTCACCCCGCACTGCGGCAGCTTGCGAGATTCTGGAGAACTCGCCGCAGGCGCCAAAGTTTCACACATTATACAACGAGCCCGCCGCAGGCGCCGACTTTTTCGTTAAACCAATGTGGGTAGGTCGCATGTGGGGCGCAGGTGGGTCGCAAATGGGTCGCAGGTGGGTCGCGGGTGGGTCGTTGTTGGGTCGCGGGTGGGTCGTTGGTGTAGAGGGCAGAAGATCCACCCCATATTAATCACCCCGACAAGCGAAGCCGCTTAGTACACGCGCACATGGAATGTATCGAACAGGGCAGGGCTGTCTTGTAAGCGCCCAAGGCCGTTTAGTAAACCTCAATTGTCGGGTCTTGGTGGTTTCTCCTCCCTTGAGGGTGGGTCGCAGGTGGGTCGCGGAGTGGGTCGCGGGTGGGTCGCGAGTGGGTCGCGGCGTGGGTCGCGGGGTGGGTCGCGGGGTGGGTCGCGGGTGGGTCGCGGGGTGGGTCGGGGTTGGGTCGCGGGTTGGGTCGCGGGGTGGGTCGCGGGGTGGGTCGCGGGGTGGGTCGCGGGTGGGTCGCGGGTTGGACGACGACAACAAACATCATCAACAACAACAACAACAACAACAACAACAACAACAACAACAACGCAACAAGCATAATTCTAACCACACATTCCCTCTTGAGCCACGCACCCAGGGACAATGAATGACCGTTCGGCCCCCTCAGCCTGATTTTTAAGATTTCGTCCGACATCCCCCTGTAGGAAACATGCCCGACCTAAGAGTAGGCGGGCGGGAATCAGCGGCGCGCCCAGGGAGAAACGCAGACGGGGCGGGCCTTCCCAGAAGGCTCGGGAGGCCTCCGGCCTTCTGAGAAGCTTCCTGCGCCTTCTCCGTGGCCGCACGGGGCCTCTCTCAGAACGCCCGAGGGCGTCTGTGGAGGCTGGCTCCCTTTTCACTTCAACCCACGGCGTGCCGCCGATGAAGCCCAGAGAGCCGCTGTCTTGGCTTCCCGAGACGGGGTACCCGGGAGGCCCGACCCATTTCAGGGGACATGGGGGCAGGGGCATGGAGTGGAGGGGAGGTGGAGGGATTGGAGGTGGAGGAGGGGGAAAGGGGGGGGGTGGAGGGATTGGAGGTGGAGGAGCAGGAAGAGGAGGAGGAGGAGCAGGAGAAGGAGCAGGAGGAGAAGGAGGAGGAGTTGGAGGAGGAGGAGGGTACCCGGGAGGCATCGTCTCGAGCCGTTTTGTGGAGTGTTGGCGGTCCCCCCGGGGCCCCAGCGGGGGCATCCTCTCGATAGAGGCCGAGCGCGGCGCCAGGGATCCAGAAGTTGCCGCCTCCTGCACTTCCTCCACCTCCTCCTCCATGCCCCGTCCTCGTCCTCCTCATCCTCCTCGTCGTCCTCCTCCTCCTTCTCCCCCTTCCCCTCCTCCCCATCCTCCTCCTCCTCCTCGCCCCCCCCATCCCTCCCTCCTCCTCCTCCTCCTCCTCCTCCTCCTCCTCCTCCTCTTCCACTCCTCCTCCTGCCTCCTCCTCCTCCTCCTCCTCCTCCTCCTCCTCCTCCTCTCCTCCTCCTCATCGCCCCCCCATCTCCTCCACCTCCTGCTCCTCCTCCTCCTCCTCCTCCTCCTCCTCCTCCTCCTCCATCTCATCTTCCGCCTCCTCCTCATCCTCCTCGGGTCTCCTACGGCCCCGTGGGAAGCCGTGCAGGCCATGGTCGACACCAAGCAGTGCACAGGGCATGGACGTCCGAGCGATGGCAAGTGTCGGCTACACGTAAGTCGGGCGTGTCCCTCTACAGGAGGAATTTTCAAAACTAGTCAAAAATAGTCAGGGGACGCTGTCTTGAGTATTTGGGGATTGTTTTTCAATGTTTGACCATTTTGAGTTTTTCGCCCGGAATTCGCCTGTGCAGGAGGACACGCCCGACCTGAGAGTGCCCGTGCGATAGGCTCGCGCCGCGTCGTGCCGTGCCGGCGGCCCAGGACCGGTCGATGTTGGAGGCGTTGACGCGTCGGAGGCGGCCGCGGTGTCAGGAACCCGCGTCGAGGCCGGCACGATACGAACTTCCCCTGCCAGCGCTCGGACGTGCGGATTTTTTCTCGGCGAGGGCCATCGAGGGGCACCCTTGATCATTTGGCGGAAAATAACCACGCACGAAACCCGCAAAAGCACAGGGAATGAACTCCGAGGCGAGGAGCACCCTTGATGATTTGGCGGAACAACCACGCACGAAACCGACAAAAGCACAGGGAACGAACTCCGAGCGATGGCTGGCGAGCACGCCGTAGAAGTGGCGCTGCGCCGTGGTGTCCTCTGGTTGCCGCGTCCACGGGGGGGGGCTCCCCCGATCGTCGCGTGAGGGCTGCTCGCTTTTGGGCCCCTCGCGCTCGCACCCGGTCTGCCTTGAGTATGTCCCGATTCTTTCCGTTTTTCTTCCAGAATTCTCTTATCTTTCTTCCAGAGTCCGCCTTTCGGAGGGACATGACGTGCCCGACCGAATCTCACTCGGACGGGGCGAGGGCGAGGAGGAATCCGTCCCAGGGCGTTCGGGGACGCCCCCGAGAGCATTTCCGGCCACGCTCCAAGACGGCCGCGGCGCCCGACACATCCGCCGGATCCGCTGGATCTCAGAGGCCCTCGACTTTCATCCTCGCCCGAGTCTGTCCTCGTCCTGGCCTCGTCGCACACTGAAAATCCGTGCCAAGAGAAACGCTGCAAGCCTCCGGGGTTCCCTGGGCTTCGGTGGTTTTGATATGGGGAGCGTGGCGTTCCCACACCGAAGATCAATGGACGTCCTGGGGTCTCAGTTGTTGGGTTTCTTGTAGAGGTTTCTTGTGGTCGAGCTTCTGTTGTAGGATGAGGATACATCCGTCCCAGGGCGTTCCTTGCGGAACGCTCTCAGAGCCATCGCAGAACGCTGCGAGAAGGCCGCGGCGCCCGAGACGTCCTCCAGATCTCTGCCAGGTCTCTGAGAGCCTCGGTTTGATCTTCACCCGATGCTGACCTCGTCCTGGCTTCGTCTCACGTGCCCAGGGTCGATCCCGCGTGTAAAGTGGGAGCCCGTGCTGAGAAACGCCCCGCTAGCCTCCAGTTTGCCCTAGGGTTCCTGGGCGCCGAGGGTCCTGCTAGGGAAAGCGTGGCGCTCCCACGCCGGCAGTCCATGCACATCCTGGGGGTCCAGTGCTGGCTTTCTTGTGGCAGGCTTCTGGTGGTCGAGCTTTTACAGTGCCGTGTTTAATACATGCTCCGCGTGCGGATCATGTATTAAACATGCAGGGAATTAGTACTAAAAACAACGATGAGTTCATGCATAAATTTGTTCATACATTAAGCATGTACGAAAAAACAGATATGTTAACATATCCTATGTATTAAACACTGCCCTGTACACTGTAGGGCGAGGCTGCGATGACGAAGGAGAGCAGCTGAAGAGCGAACGAGCCCAAGTCCAACGAGGGCCTCCAGGGCCCCAAGCATGGCTCGCTTTGACGAGCCGACCCTCAGCAGCCTACGCGCGATCGGGGCTGTGGAATAGGAGGAGGAGGAGGAGGAGGAGGAGTGGCAGGAGGAGAACAGGAGGGGGACGAGGAGGAGGACGAGGAGGAGGAGGAGGAAGGAGGAGGAGGAGGACGAGGAGGAGAGGGAGAGGGAGGAGGAGGAGGAGGAGAGGAGGAGGAAGAGGAGGAGGAGGAGGAGGGGAGGGAGAGGAGGAGGAACGAGGAGGAGAGGGGAGATTGCGGATGAGGGAGGAGGAGCAGCAGGAGGGAGGAGGAGGAGGAGGAGGAGGGGGAGGGAGGAGGAGGACGAGGAGGAGAAGGAGGAGGAGGAAGAGGAGGAAGAAGGAGGAGAAGGAGAAGGAGGAGAAGGACGAGGAGGTCGGATCCTGCCGCCGCGGGGCCGGAGCCCGCCTCTCGCGCATGCCGGCCGCCGCTCCTCGAGCGATGAGCCCCGGGGGGGGGATCTCTGCTGAGCGGAGCTCTCCCGCGCCTCGTGGAGGTGCCAGGCGAAAGACACGGCTGGGACTTGGTCCTCCTCGTCATACCCCTTCGCGCTGTCGAGTTTCTCCTTCTCCTTCTCCTACTCGTTCTCCTCATCATCATCACCATCATCACCATCGTCATCATCACCATCACCAGCATCATCATCATCATCATCATCATCATCATCATCATCATCATCATTATCATCATCATCACCATCATCATCATCATCATCATCATCATCATCTTCATCATCTTCATCATCTTCATCATCTTTATCATCTTTATCATCAGCATCATCATCATCACCATCACCAACACTAGCATCATCATCATCATCAGCATCATTATCGTCATCGTCATCATCATCGTCATCGATAGCATCGTCATCGTCATCATCAACATCATCTGCATCGTCATCATCGTCATCATCACCATCATGTCATCATCATCACCATGGTCACCATCACCATCACCACCACCATCATCATCATCATCATCATCATCATCATCACCACCACCATCATCATCATCAGCATCAGCATGAGTATAATCATCATGGTTGTCATCGTTATCAACACCATCATCGTCATCATCAGCATCGTCATCATCATCATCATCATCATCATCATCATCATCATCATCATCATCCTCAGCACCATCGTCATCATCATCATAATCATCACCATCACCAGCATCATCATCACCAGCATCATCATCATCATCCTCCTCCTCCTCCTCATCATCATCATCATCATCATCCTCATCCTCATCCTCCTCAACCACACCATCATCATCACCACCATCCTCATCCCCATGCTCGTCCTCCTCATCCCCATGCTCATCCCCATCCCCGCGCGGTCGCTCCGGCGTGCAGCCGAGAGCAGGCGAGAGAGAGAGAGGCGTGGCGCGCCGCCCTCGGCCTGCCGCCCCCCCCCCCCCGCTCTCCCGCGGCGGCGCCCAGGGACGGCCAGGAGGCGCTGGCGTGCCTGCAGCTGGAGGGGCGCGCGCGCGGGGCCTGCGGCGGGGGGCCTCGGGCGGAGGGCCTGGCGGGGGGCCCCGGGGACCCGGACTTCCTGGCTGGCTCCAGGGCGGGTGTTATTCGAGTGGGCTGAGTGGTTTGTGTCGTGATGCCGGTGGCGAGGGTGATGATGGTGCTTCTCCGATCGCAGTGCTGATGGTGATGGCGACGGTGATGGCGATGGCGGGGGCCCCGCCGGGCCCTGCGGGGGGCCCCAGGGACCCAGGCTGAAGTCGGGCGTGTCCCTCTACAGGAGGAATCTTCAAGAATAGTAAGAATATAGTCCGGGGACGTTTTTTCTTTACATAAATATATACATATATAGATTTAACTCTTTTATTTTTCGTCCAAAGTCCGCCTCTAGGGGGACATGCCCGACCTAACCCCGCGTGATGAAAACGTCACCCTATTTTGGCCTCCGGGGGCCATCACTGGGCCTCGGGGCCGTCAACAAGAACAATTCAGGATGAGGAGCTGGTCCCGGGGACGACGTCCAGACCTCGGGGTGTCGACGTTGCGAAGAAATCACGACGTCGGGGGTCTGGGGATCTCGTAGACGCTCGCTCTGGGAACCTCCCTGGGGCCCACCCTAATCGGGGGCTCGCCGACGTCGCCAATACATCGCCGATGCATTTGCGATTCATATGCGATGCATTGGCGATGCGTGGCGCGATCCTTCGACGCCATCTACTCGGACCCCATTTGGGAGGCCTTTGAGGACTCAAGATACGAGAGGCGGGAATAAGGCGACAGGGCAAGACGCAACGAACAGCGCTGGGGCTCGGGGCTTCTCAGAAGTCATCGAGCATAGAAAATTTCTCAGAAGGCCGGGGGGTGTCCGAGCCTTCTGAGAAGGCCCGCTCCTTCTCCTTTCTGCTCCTCGCTCGCCGCTGATAGAATCACGATTGCCAGGAATAAGGTCTTGCGGGATCTTGTCGACATCCGTTCTTGGTCCTTGCACACGCTAGTCGTCGTTGATTCGTGATGGTGAATCATGAATTGACCATGACCGACATGGGTGATGACCAAGGTTATCTGCACCCACGGTTACCCATCGGTCGTTGAAAGTATGTATTTTTGGATTCCCATATTCCGATATATTTTCAGCGCCTTCCTACTTCAACGATCGAGTGGCTTCACCCTTCCCATCCTCCCAAGGGGCGGGCGGACACCCAATCTATGTTCAACGCCTTCCTACTTCATGTTTCTACCTACTTCTTCCGACCGACGGGTATGTCTCAGGAGGGGAAAAAACACACAGACACAATTAATCGTCGATTCCCAAGAAAATATGGGAAAATATGGGAATTGGGCGGGAAGACAAAAAAAACAGAACATATATAGGAAAATAGGGGGGATCATTTTATGTGTGTGTATTTATTTGTGTGTCCTGGGGCCCCTTGAATGTCGTATGTGCTCAGCCTTGGTATCGGTCCCTCCAAGACGGCGCCCGGCCCCAGGCGGGGCAGCGGTCCGGCCGCGAGAGCCTCGCTTCTTGGGGCCCCCGCGGGGCTGCTTGCGGGCTGTGGTGCTGAGCTTTTGCTGACGGGCCTGTTTTCCACCACCACCACCATGAGGTGGAGGGGGAGGGGGTCCTCCTCCTCCTCCTCCTCCTCCTCCTCCTCCTCCTCGTCCTCCTCGTCCTCCTCGTCCTCCTCGTCCTCCTCCTTCCCCCCTCCCCTGCAACTTATGGTGGTGGTGGTGGTGGTGGAGAACAGGCCCATCATTTGCCGCTCATTGCTGCTTTTAAGTCGGGCTCGTCCCTCTACAGGAGGAGTTTTCGAAACTGGTAAAGAACACTGTCTGGGGACGATTCTTCGACTAGTTTTTGCAATCTGCTGGGCTACTTTCTCCGTTGCGTTCGGACTCCGCCGGTAGGGGGACTTGCCCGACCCGATTCTGCTTCGAAGGCAGACGGCGTGCAGCAGCCACGGCCTCGCGGGCCCGGGCCGCCAGGCCGCGGCCCCTCAGAGGAGCCAACGGTACTGCTACCGCTGCCCCTCCCTCGCTTTCGCCTCGTGGGGGCCTCCTGGGAGGCCCTCGTTGCCACTGCTGGATCCGCTGCAAAATTCCGAGCCAGGAGGCAGCCCAGGGGAGTTTCGGGGAGTGGCGGCATCGGCGCCCCAGATCGTGGCACGCATCCATGCGACCGCGTGTGGGGGGCGCGTGATGGGGGGGGGCATCGAGGGCCGCCGAGAAGGGGCCCTCCCAGGCCCCCAAAGGGGCTTTTTTGGGGAAAGAGCGCCAGTTGACCACCTCGTAGTTAAAATGGGGGGGGTTCTCCCAGAACCCCCCACCCCCTCCCCCCTTCAAGGGTGGGGGGTGGGACATTTTCGAACCCCCTTCCTTGGCGCTGGAGACGGGGGGGGGCGATTTCGGATCCCAGGCAAGAGGGGGCTAGGGTTAGGCGTAAGTGGTAGGGTTCGGGTTTAGGGTATGGGTTAGGGTTAGGGTATTCGGGTATTCGGGGTTAGGGGGTGAGGTTGAGGTAAGGGTTAGGGTTTCGGTAGGGGTTCGGGTCAGGGTTATGGCTTAGGGTCGGGGAAGGGTTAGGGGTACGGGTTAGGGTTTGGGTTAGGGGTTAGGGTTGAGGGTAGGAGTTAGGGTTTGGATTCGGGAGCAGGGTTAGGGTTTACGGTTAAGGTTAGGGGCTAGGGTTAGGGTTCGGGGTGTGGGGTTAGGCTTTAAGGTTGATGTTGGGTTAGGGCTAGGGTAGGGGTTACGGTTGTGATTAGGGGTTCTATCAGGGTGAGGGTTAAGGCTAGGGGTTAGAGTTAGGGTTAGGGGTTAGTTAGGCTTTCA
The DNA here is from genome assembly GCA_963575745.1 of Prorocentrum cordatum. Taxonomy (NCBI): domain Eukaryota; class Dinophyceae; order Prorocentrales; family Prorocentraceae; genus Prorocentrum; species Prorocentrum cordatum. Next base: position 44,901 of record CAUYUJ010007054.1, read on the forward strand.
GGTTGAGGTTAGGTTAGGGCTAGGGTAGGGGTTAGGGTTGTGATTAGGGATTGTGTTGGGGTTAAGTTTTAGGTTAGGGGTTAGGGTTTAGGGGTTAGGGTGGGGGCTATGGTAGAGGTTAGGGTTAGGGTATTGTTTATGGGTTGGGGCTTCGGGTTACTATTTGAGATCAGGGTTAGGGTTAGGGGTTAGGGCAGGGTTTAGTGGTGAAGGTTAGGGGATAGGGTTGGGGTTAGAGATTCGGGTCAGGGTTAGGGGTGGTGGTAGGGGTTAGGGGTCAGGTTAGGGTTAAGGCGTAGGGTAGGAGTTATGGTTTGGGGTAGGGGTTAAGGTAGGGGTTTAGGGAAGGGCTGGAGGTTAGGGTTAGGGTTTCAGGGTTTGGAGTAGAGATTAGGGTAAGGGTTAGGGATTCGGGTCAGGGTTAGGGGATAGGGTAGGGTTTAGGAGTTAGGGTTAGTTCTTAGGGTAAGGGTCAGGGATTAGGGCTAGGCTTAGGGGCTATGGTTAGGCGTAAGGGGAAGGGTTCGGGTTTGGGGTAGGCATTAGGGGTAGGGTGAGGGTATTCGGGGTTAGGGGTTAGGGTTGAGGTAGGGGTTGGGGTGAGGGTAGGAGTTAGGGTTAGGGGTTACGGGTTAGGGGTTAGAATCGGGGTAAAGGGTTAGGGTTAAGGGTATGGGTATGGGTTAAGGGTATGGGTTAGGGTTAGGGTAGGAGTTAGGGTTGGAATTAGGGGTTAGGGTTAGGGTTCAGGCTTAAGGTTAGGGGTTAGGGTTATGGGTGAGGGTGTAGGGTTGAGATTAAGTTAAAATTAGGGTTAGGATTAGGGGGTAAGTCCGGTTTAGGGTTTTAGGGTAAGGTAAGGGGTAGGATTAGGGGGTCGGGTGGGGGGCAGGGTAGAGGTTAGGGTTATGGTAGGAGTTAGGGTAGGGTTGAGGGGTTAGGCTTAGGGCTTAGGGCTGATATTAGGGATTAGGGTTACGGTTAGGGGTTAGGGTAGAGTTTAGGGGTTAGGGTTAAGGCATAGGGTTGGGTTTCAAGATTAGGGTCAGGGTTAGGGGTGTGGGTAGGGTTAGTGGTTAGGTTTGGGTTAGGGTCTAGGGTAGGAGTTAGGGTTAAGGTTAGGGGTTAGGGTAGGGGTTAGGGCAGGGCTGGAGGTTGGGGTCGGGGTTTAGGGGGGTGGATCAGGGCTTAGGATAAGGGTTAGGGATTCGGGTCAGGGGTAGGGGTTCGAGTAGGGTTAGGGGTTAGGGTTAGTTCTTAGGGTAAGGGTCAGGGATTAGGGTTAGGTGTAGGTGCCAGGGTTAGGGGAACGGGGTATGGTTCGGGTTAGGGGTAGGGGTTAGGGTTAGGGTTAGAGTAGGGTCAGGATCAGGGTTAGGCTTGGGGTTAGGGTTCGGGTAGGGGTTTAGGTTTAGGGTCAGGGCTTAGGGTAGGGGCTGGTGTGGGGATTAGGGTTTCAATTAGGGGTTAGGATCGGGGTTTTGGTAGATGTTAAGGTTAGGCGTAGGGTAGGGGTTCGGGTTAGGCGTGGGGGGTTGGGTTAGGGGTTAGGGGTTAGGGCAGGGGTTAGTTTGAGGGTTAGGTGTGGCAGGGATCGGGGTCCGGAGCCAGGGGGCGGCGTGGCGAAAGGGGAGGAAGGGGGGGGGTCGAATTTCACGCTCAAAGGGGGGGGGGTCCGGACGTCCGTTCCCCCCCACCCTGTTTGAAAGGAGCTGGGGGGTCCGCTGGCGACGGATCGGAAATCGAAGGGGGGGGGGGGGGTTCGCCGACGATGGAGCGGGAAGGGGGAGGGGGTCCACCGACGACGGATCGGGGAAGGGGGGGGCGGGGGGAGGGTCCGGGACCCCCCCCCCTTGGGGCCATCCAGCGGCGCGCTCTCCTTTCAGGGCCCCGCAGGGCATCTTCCCCCGCCCCAGTTGTCGCCTCCCCATGCCTTCCCGCTCCGCGTAAGTTCACAGCTTTCCGTGTCTTCTCTGCTGCAGCTCCTGGGAAGCTGCGTTCAGCCCAGGCGCTGAGATGTCCGCGACCGAACGCGAGCTGAGCGCGGCCCCATGCCCCCTGATTCGAGTGTGGCTGGAAGTGCCCCTGGCCCAAGGTGGCCCCCACAATTCGGCGGCGAGCGAGGGGGGAAGTGTAAATGAGAAGGGTTTCTCAGCAGGCGGCGGCGCTTCCCATGAGAACGCGGGCCTTCCGGGAAGCGTTCCGCGTCTTCTGGGAAGGGTTTAGAAAAAAACAAAAAAAAGACTGTTCGGAAGGAGGGGGGGTCGTCCGAGCCTTCCGAGGAGGCCCGCCCCTTATCATTCCCCCCTCCCCCTGGCTCGCCGCCGGTAGAAGCGTCCCTGGCCCAAGGTGCTCCCCCACAATCCCCGGGGGAGGCTCAGATGCCCCCCCCCCCAGAGCACCACTCGGGGAAACGTGAGACTCGAGTACGCCGGGAAACTCGGATTAGCCGACGTTCCGTTGACGAGCGCGTCCTGGATTTGACAAGCGCGTCCTGGCTTTAGACGGTTCTGCTTTCGTGGGATGTTTGCAGCGGGAGGTCGCGCCGAATTTCAGAATGGGCCTCGTCGTTTTTTGTGGACGGCCCCGTCAGACAGTTCCCGAGTCCCCCGAAGCCGAGTCGTACGCCTCTCACCACCGACCAAACGACCCCAACCCAACCCGAAGGCCTCGATTTGCCCTCCATTTTCAGTGGGGGGGGGGATCGGGGAACTTGAAAAAACACACGGAGCCCGTACCCCCCCCCCAAACCCGGAATTCGGGTCACATTCGGGCTTTCGCGTTGGGTTGGGGTGGCCTCGTGGGTAGGTCAGTCTCCCCGGCCCACGCGCCGCTGTGCCCCTGAGGGTCCCAGGGCGCTCGAGTGCCGCCAGGAGAAGTGTGCCTGGCCTCACTTAAGTCGGGCCCGTCCCTCTACAGGAGGCATCGCCCAAAGCAGCCAAGACATAGTCTTGGGACGATTCTTCGATTACATTTTGGCTATCTTAGGGGTATCTTTATTCTTGTATTCTGAGTTCTTCCTCCAGGATCCGCCTGCAGGGGAACACGCCCGACTTGAGCCTGGCGGACTTGAGCCTGGCCCCGACCTGCCCCTGACTTGAGCCTCGACCGGGGAGGCCCTGAGGCCCCCCCCCCCTCTCCCAGGGTCCCCCCCCGCGATGCCCCCCCCCTCCCCCCCCGAAGGGCCCCAGGGCGCTCCAGAGCGGCGCGAAGAGCTGGGGACCTTCTGAGCTGGTTCAGGGCCAGTTTCTTTGCTTTGACAGCACTCGACCGATAGCCTGTTTAAAACAGACTTCGAGAACAAGGGCCAGAGTCAAGTTTCTTGCCTGGCTTCTCTTCCTGAAGAGAGAATCGGGGGTGGGCAGACCTCCTACCCTGACACGTCGATTTAGGAATTGGCCGTTTTTGGTTCGCGAGAGGGCGTCGCGGCCGTCATGTTTGCGGGTCCAGGTCCGTCGGTTTCGGTCCCAGGCCGTTTTCACTGAGGGGAGGTTTACTAAAGGGAGGTTTGTCCACCGCCGAGAGCAGCGTGTGTGTTCGAGCTTACTCCTCTGGTTAACTCTCTAGGAAAAGCGAGAAGGCGTGCACATGCAGTACGCACGCGCTCTCCGAGGTCCGCGCGGGGGGCCTCTTGGATCGGCGTGCCCCCCCGCCCCCCCCCCCCCCCCCCATGGCGGCGCTTATTTGGGCCCGCGCCTGCCGCCCCCGGCTCGCCGAGCCAAGAAGTCCGCGCGGACCTCCGAAGAATGATCGGCGGCGAGCGAGGGCGGGAAGTGAGAGGGAGAAGGCCTCCTCAGACGGAGGCGGGGCTTCTCTGAAGGCCTCGCGCCTGCTCGGGGGTATTCTGCTTGTGTCCAGGGGAGGCCCAGAAAGCTCCTCCGAACGCCGCGGGACTTCCGCGCCTTCTGAGAAGGCCTGTTCCTTCTCATTTCCCCCCTGGGCTCGCCGCCGAAATTCATGTTCATGCCGTCTCTGTTCCTCCACGGTCGGTCCCGCGGAGGCTTCCCAGTAATTCCCCACATCCTGAGTGGGGTTCTTGTTTTCCCAGAACACCCTCTCCTTCCCACCCACCTCCCGCTCCATCACGTACCATACCATACCATACCATACCATACCATACCATATCACACCATACGTACCATACCGTACCATACCATACCACACCATACGTACCATACCGTACCATACCATACCATGGCGTACCATAGCATACCATACCATATCACATTTACATGGTTTCGTGCCCCTCCCACCCCTCCAGGGAGGCCCCGCCTGAGCGAGGAGGGTATCGGAATACCATACTATTTACATGGTTTCGTGCCCCTCCCACCCCTCCAGGGAGGCCCGCCTGAGCGAGGAGGGTATCGAAATACCATACTATTTACATGGTTTCGTGCCCCTCCCACCCCTCCAGGGAGGCCCCGCCTGAGCGAG
>CAUYUJ010007055.1:0-49326 GCA_963575745.1 Prorocentrum cordatum
CTTCCTCATAGTCGACACCCCAATCTCTCCTGGAACGCGCCCCGACCAGGATCTCAAGACGAATCGAGCTGTGGCGACGAAGGCCGAAGGCAGGTCCCAAGAGGCCAAGAGGCTCACAGGCGAAGGCATCGAAGCCATGCCTCATCAGCCAGAGGTCTGGGAAGGATCCCCAGTCGGCGGTCGATGCTCGATCCACATAGGTGTTGCTGCCCCTCACTCTGGGCGCCAGCGTCGGCGAGGGCGCGGACAAAGGACTTGGCCTCGCGAGGATTCCGCACCCTTGCAGAGCTCTGGCGTCGGCGACGGCACGGATGAAAGATGAAGGCCTCGAGAGACCAGATTCTTAGTATCCATAGTCCCACTCCGCCGCCTCCTTGCCAAGATCCAGCGTCAGCCTGCGTGTGGACAAGATTCCGGGGGTCCCAAGGCCGTGCGGTGACCTCGAAATCCCTCAACCCTTGACCGCACGGTCCGCCACCGCACGGAGTCCCCCCTGTCGCCCGAGGGGTCTTCGGAGAACGACCCAAGTCTCCTTCCAAACCTCAGGAGGGGACAAAAACACGCAGACACAATGAACCGTCGATTCCCCGGAAAATATGGGAAACAGGGGAAGTGGGGGGGAAGGCAAAAGCCCAGAACATACGGGACACTATGGGGAACCCTGGGACTTGTGTGTATTTGCTCGTGTGTCCCTGGGCCCCTTGAAAGCCGTGTCGTCACCCCGAATCCACACTGACTCACCACAGGGCCCCAGACCTGCAGTGCCCCGTTTTTTCTCTACGCCGACCTGCTCCTTGGGACTGGTCGGCCCTCCCGCGTAGAGTCTTGAGCGGCCGCGGGGCCCGGCGAGGGACCCCGAGGGCCCCCCGAGGGCCGCAGGCGGCCAACGGAGCTCGCCGCCGTGCTGCTTCCACGACGCGAGCACGTCTGGTCATCGTTTTCTTACCCAAGAGGCCCCAAATAGCGCTCCAGGGCCGGCGAAATGAGCGAAGCAATTAAATCATAACAATAATAACAATACAAATCCGCCGGCCCCTTTGTGGGGCCACCAGGCTGCGAGGCGCGGGTTCGCAGTTTCCAGTACCAGTTGTAGCTTGTAATTTCCAGTGTTACAGTTCTGCTTCTTGCTGGTTACTGTAACTAGTTGATTCCATGTTTTAAGTTGGGCCTGTCCCTCTACAGGGGGGATGTGCAAGAGTAGTCACAAAAATAGTCCGGGGACGATTTTCTGACCATTTTTGAGTATTTTAGGGCATTTTTGACCATTTCTTATTCTTCGTCCAAAATCTCCCTGTAGGGGGACACGCCCGACTTGATCCTTGTTTTGCCGGTCGGCGCGCCCCCCCCTCCCCCCCCCCCAACGGAGGAGCTCTTGGCTGCATTTGGGCACCCGTGTCGAGCAGCCGGGGCCTCCCCCCCTCGAGGACGCCCCGCTGCGAACGGCCGCCTTCGGCAGTCCGGGGCCCGACCCCCCCCCCTCCTCCCCGACCCCCCCTTTCCGCCCAGTGTCGAGGCGCCGAGATGAGGAAGCGCTCGCCTGGTCACCGCGCCGCTCGGGGGCCCCCGACGCGCGTCGACCTCCCACGCCGCCTCCTGCCACGACGCGCGGCGCCCGCCAGGTGGTGCCGCGCCAGCGGCGGGCCGCGACGCAGCAGCCGGCCAGCGCCCGCGAGGCGTGGCGCGGGGCCCGCGGCCGGACGAACCTGCCGACGGCCCACGTCGATCCCGTGGTGGTCTCTGCTGCTCGGCAGATGAGGCGCGAGGGCGGGAAGGGGCGGGATGGGGGGAGGGATGTGGGGGGTTTCTCCGAAGGGCTTCGGCGGCGATCCGTCCTCCTCCTCCTGCTCCTCCTCCTCCTCCTCCTGCTCCTCCTCCTCCTCCTCCTCCGCCTCGTCCTCCTCCTCCTCCTCCTCGTCCTCCTCCTCCTCGTTCTTCTTCCTCCTCCTCCTCCTCCTCCTCCTCCTCCTCCTCCTCCTCTTCCTCCGCCTCCTCCTCCTCCCTCCCAGCCCTCCCTCCCTCCCTCCCATCCCTCCCTCCCTCTCTCCCTCCCTCCTCCCTCCCTCCCTCCCCCTCCTCACTCCTCCTCCTCCTCCTCCTTCCTCCTCCTCCTCCTCCTCCTCCTCCTCCTCCTCGTCCTCCTCGTCCTCCTCCTGTGGCTCGAGAGGAAGGCACGGCACAGGACACCCCAGATAAGATGGTCAGAGTGGCCTGCGAGCTTGCCCAAGGACTTCGTCAACAGAGGCTCAAGATCTCGGACAAGACAGTCGTCATCGGCTCGAACAGAGACATGGTCAAGAGCGTGGCGAAGAGGTTGCAGCTGAACGGAACCCCCGCCAAGGCCAAAACATACACGAAGGACCTGGGCCTCGACGCAGCTGCTGGCCGCAAGCGAGTGAGACGGAATACACGAACGATTGGGAGAGACTTGCTATCTTGGGAGACGTGGTCAGTGACATGCGCAGTTTGTACTGGCAGCAGGCGTCGAAGCATGAGGATGGAGCTGATCTTCTCTCAGGTGCTGATGTATGGAGAATAAGGGCAGAGCAGCGCACGTTCCACAATGAAGGAGCTTCAGATTTGGCGGCACTCAACCTGATAGTCACCACAGGTGGGCAATGGACCCGAGTGAGGCGCGCCAGACAAGGATACCTGATTGATTCCAAGCTTTGTCCGCGCTGCCAGCTCAAAGAAGAGAGTTTGTATCACCGCATTTGGGAATGTGAGCAGAACAAAGGGCACGAGGATTTCGTGAAGTCGGATGTGCTCGTGGTGCAGGCGGCGGCGCAGCACGAGGCGCTGCCTGCCCTTTGGCTTCGGGGAGTACCTGCCGTCGGGCTCACCACTCCTGAGTTCGATGAAGCGCTCCTCGGCCAGCTGCAATTGGATTTTAAGTCACACGGCTTCGCCGAATGCACGGAGTCAGGCAGAGTTCACATTTTCGGAGACGGCTCGGGGGGCAAATATTCTGACGACCCCAGACGCAGGCGCTGCGGAGCAGCGATCGTGGGGCTCGTGATCGATTCGGGAGGCGGGTGGACCTTGGGGGAGGCTCTCGGGGTTCCTCTGGCTCGGAGAAAAGCAAACGGTCCCCCGAGCCGAAGTTTTAGCATTCTGCCTGGCGTTAGAGCAAGTAGATTCAGAGCTGGGTTTCACTTTTGTGACGGACCACAAGACGATCTCCAGGACCTGGAGGGCCCGCTTTCGTAGGCCCAACCCTATGGGTGCCAACGAAGACCTCTGGACCAGGGCTCGCAAAGCCTTCCAGGCCAGGAGGAATCTAGATGTGGAAGTTGTTTGGTTCCCCTCCCACCAAGAGGAGGCCCCAGAGAAGTTAGACACGTGCGAGAAACTCTTTTATGCCTCTGGCAACGCCTGTGCTGATTCGTGGGCGGGGGAGGCGGCGGAGTTGGCGTGGAGGGGCCTGGTGGGGCGGGAGCCGGAGACGGACAAAATTGATGCCACAGCTTCGTTGATTCGTCGAAGGGCCAGACGTGCCCTGGCGTGTGCAGCGGAGGCCGAGGAAAACACTCGGGCGGAGAGACCCCCTTTGAAGAAGGAGGCCAGACCGTCCAAGTTGGTGGCCGCGGCGCAGGCCTCGGACCACATCCTCGAGCCATGTGGTCGCAGCATGAAATACTGGTGGTGCACGGTCTGTGAGAGAGTTGTTCCCCGCTACCAAACGCGGGTCTTCGCGGCCACGACATGCTCAGGGCCTCCTGCCGAAGTCAGGAGAGGCTCCCAGGCCGCTGTTGGAGAGAGGTTCGCCCCCTCAGCCCGAGGGAGCGGCTTCCTGGAAAAGGTTCACCCCTCTCACAGGCTCCAGTCTGTGGAGAAATGGTTCCTTCACATTTGTTCGGAGTGCGGGTCCTATTGCACCGTGGACCCCAGGAATTTAGTTGGCAGATGCGACGGACGGACCAACAAGGGTTCGGAGAACCTAGCGAGGATAAGCAAAGGTTTGTTCCCGCGTCGTGAAGGCCCCCCGAGGGCAGTTTTAGAGGCCATCAGGGCTCGTGAAGAAGCCGCCTGCGCGGACGTGGCGGCCATGCTCAGGAGTCCGCAATCGGAAAACCCAGGATCCGACCTGGCTGGCCAGGCTGCTGGGCCTTCGGGGGCCCAGACGGGAGCGGGGTTGTTGGACCGCGCGGCTCCCTCCAGGCCTGGCCAGGCCCAGGGACCCCAGCCCGAGCGGGCTGGGGATGGAAGCGATTCCAGTGATTAGATCGCCCCCCAGGACAGCGTCCGCTATCAAAGAGTCAAAGAGTCCTCGTCCTCCTCCTCCTCGTTCTCCTCCTCCTCCTCCTCCTCGTCCTCCTCCTCCTCCTCCTCCTCCTCCTCCTCCTCCGCCTCCTCTCTTCCTCCTCCTCCTCCCTCCCTCCCTCCCTTCCCCTCCTCCCTCCCTCCCTCCCTCCCTCCCTCCCTCCCTCCCTCCCTCCCTCCCTCCCACCCTCCTCCTCCTCCTCCTCCTCCTCTCCTCTCCTCCTCCTCCTTCCTTCTTCTCCTCTCCTCCTGCCTCCTCCTCCCCCTCCTCTTCCTCCTCCCCCCTCCTCCTCCTTCGCTCCCCCTCCTCCTCCTCCTCCTCCTCCTCCTTCTCCCTCCTCCTCGTCCTCCCTCCTCCTCCTCCCCCTCCTCCTCGTCGTTGGCTCCCCTCGTTTTCGTCCTCCTCCTCCTCCTCCTCCTCCTCCTCCTCCTTACCCCTCCTCCCCCTTCCTCCTCCTCCTCCTCCTCCTCCTCCTCCTCCTCCTCCTCCTCCTCTCCGCCTCCTCCCTCCTCCTCCCTTCCTTTTTGCCCCCCCTCATCCTCCTCCTCCTCTCTCCCTCCTCCCTCCTCCCTCCCTCCCCCCAGGGTCCCTCCTCCCTCCCTCCCCCCTCCCTCCCCTCTCTCCTCCTCCTCCTCCTCCTCACTCCTCCTCCTCCTCCTCCTCCTCTCCTCCTCCTCCTCCTCCTTCCCCTCCTCCTCCTCCTCCTCCTCCTCCTCTCCTCCTCCTCCTTCTCCCCTGCCTCCTCCTCCTCCTCCTCTTCTCCTCCTCCTCTCCTCCTCCTCCTCCTTCTCTCCTCTCCTCCTCCTCCTCTCCTCCTCCTCCTCCTCCTTCTCCTCCTCCTCCCCCTTCCCCTCACCCCTCCCCCTCCCCCTCCCCCTCCCCTCCCCCTCCCCCCTCCCCTCCCTCCCTCCCCCGTCCCCCCCCCCCATCCCTATTCCTTTTCCTCATTATCCTCAATCCCTTCTCCTTACAAGTAACTCCCCCGTGTCGCACACCCAGACGTGTCGATAGGGCGGACTGGGAGTTGCGCCTGAGACTTCCTCACCGTGTTATGGCCTGAAGCTTAAACATTGCAACAGCTTCAAGGACGGAGGACGGTAAGTTTTGAACAGGTGGCTTTCGCCTGAGAGTCGCGCACATTCTTTTAAAAAACTGGCAACAGTTTCACGAATGAAGGCGGTAGTTTTCAACATGCGGATCTCGCCTTATCGCCGCGCACGCTCGCCTTTTCAAAGCTTGCAACAGTTTCACAGATGAAGGGCGACTGGCTTACAACATGCAAATATCGCCTTATCGCCGCGCGTATTTGTCTTAAACGTTCGCAGCATTTTCAAGGGTTCGTATGGTAGGAGTTCCGGGCGCGTTGTTCTAACAAGATTTGGGATTGTCAGGACGCAATAGTCAGGCTGGTTCGCGGTGGTGGAGTCTTAGAAATGGTCCTCTGGCACGATTTATGATGGTCAGGACGCCAGAACTCGCGTGGATTCACTGCGTTGAAGTCCCGTGAATGTTGCTTTGGCGCGATTGACGATTCTCAGACGGTTGTCTCCCAACGAGGCAATTTCCACAATGGAAATATTGTATTGTAGCGACCTTTGAAGAGGGAATTTGGAGGGATGGGTTCTTACAGCATCATTGATGCGTCTTGTCTTGGGTTTACACTGGTCCTCCTCCTCCTCCTCCTCCTCCTCCTCCTCCTCATGCTTGTCCCCCCCCCTCCCTCTCCAGAAACAAAACAAGCAACAGTTATCCTGGCGAAGGACCCAACCATAAGCAATTGTTCGTAACGCGTTGTGGGTGCCGCTTTCGGTGGGGCTCCCTATGGGGCCACGAAACGCTGCCTTGGGTGGGGGAACCGCATGCGAACCGCGCCACTGGGGCGGGCCTTCAGTGGAACTCCCTATGGGGCCACGAAACGCTGCCCTGGGCGGGGGAACCGCGTGCGAACTGCGCCACTGGGGCCTTCGGTGGAGCTCCCTATGGGGCCACGAAGCGCTGCCCTGGGTGGGGGGGCCGCATGCGAACTGCGCCACTGGGGCCTTCGGTGGAGCTCCCTATGGGGCGACGAAACGCTGCCCTGGGTGGGGGAACCGCATGCGAGAGCAGCTACTGGGGCCTTCGGTGGAGCTCCCTATGGGGCCACGAAGCGCTGCCCTGGGTGGGGGGACTGCATGCGAACTGCGCCACTGGGGCCTTCGGTGGAGCTCCCCATGGGGCCACGAAGCTGCCCTGGGTGGGGGAACCGCATGCGAACCCCCCACTGGGGCCTTCGGTGGAGCTCCCTATGGGGCTACGAAGCGCTGCCCTGGGTGGGGGAACCGCATGCGAACACCCCCACTGGGGCCTTCGGTGGAGCTCCCTATGGGGCCACGAAACGCTGCCCTGGGTGGGGGAACCGCATGCGAACACCCCCACTGGGGCCTTCGGTGGAGCTCCCTATGGGGCTACGAAACGCTGCCCTGGGTGTGGGAACCGCATGCGAACACCCCCACTGGGGCCTTCGGTGGAGCTCCCTATGGGGCCACGAAACGCTGTCCTGGGTGGGGGAGCCGCATGCGAGAACAACCACTGGGGCCTTCGGTGGAGCTCCCCATGGGGCCACGAAGCGCTGCCCTGGGTGGGGGAACTGCATGCGAACACCCCCACTGGGGCCTTCGGTGGAGCTCCCTATGGGGCCACGAAACGCTGCCCTGGGTGGGGGAACCGCATGCGAACACCCCCAGTGGGGCCTTCGGTGGAGCTCCTTATGGGGCCACGAAACGCTGCCCTGGGTGGGGGAACCGCATACGAACACCCCAACTGGGGCCTTCGGTGGAGCTCCCTATGGGGCTACGAACCGCTGCCCTGGGAGGGGGGGTGGGGAGGAGGGGGGAGGAGGAGGAAGGAAGGTGGGACGCGGGGCGCTGTCTCTTCAAAACGAGGACCCAACACCACAGGATGGTTGGGAATGATCCGGGCGAGGAGCCTAACCAGATCTAAGCACTCGGCAAAATGACCGTTCAATACGTAGAACACGCTGAGGTATCCACCGTGCCTTCGAACTCTTCGCCGATGAACGCCCGCCTGCACTCAACGTTGCCCCTTCACGCATGCGGGCGGTGGCACGCAACGCCCGCCCGCACTCTAACGACTCCATCGCAAACGGAGATGGCACGAAACGTGTTAGGGGTGCGCCGAGATGGGGCGGGTCACCATGCGGACGCAGCCACTGGGGCATTCGGTGGAGCCCCCTATGAGGCCACCAGGTCACCATGCGGACGCAGCCGCTGGGGGGAGGAGGAGGAGGAGGAGGAGGAGGAGGAGGCGGAGGAGGGGGAGGAGGAGGAGGAGGAGGAGGAGGAGGAGGAGGAGGAGGAGGAGGAGGAGAGGAGGAGGAGGAGGAGGAAGGAGGGGGAGGGGGGAGGGAGGGGGAGGAGGGAGGAGGGAGGAGGGAGGGAGGAGGGAGGAGGGGAGGAGGAGGAGGGAGGAGGGAGGAGGGAGGGGGAGGAGGGAGGGAGGGAGGAGAGGGAGGAAGGAGAGGAGGGAGGAGCGAGGAGGGAGGGAGGGGGAGGGAGGGGGAGGGAGGGGGAGGGAGGTGAGGGAGAGGATGAGGGTGAGGATGAGAATGAGGATGGGATGAGGATGAGATTGAGGAGGAGGTAGGAGGAGGAGGGAGGAGGAGGGAGGACAAGCTAGGGTGCGCTCGCGTAAATCTGACATCCTACCCTCCCTCCCATCCCTTACCATGGCGCAGATCCCTCTCTACTCGCACAGTCGGATGTCGAGCAGGGCAATGATCCCGAAAGGGTACGCGATGCATTGTAGAGCACGGCATGGCATGGCGTAGAAGAGCACCGCAAAGCGTAGTATCAACCTAGCATTGCATTGCATGCCGTGGCATGGCACGGGAAATGACGCCAGCGCTGCAGCGGGAGCACGAGTCGAAACGAGCGGAAGCGCAGAAATGAGGCCAGCGCTGCAGCGGGAGCACGATTCGGAACGAGCAGAAGCACGCCGGAATCGGCCTGGGAGGCCTCCCGGGCGCCAGAAGCAGAAATTCAGCATTGTCAAAAGAAAAATGTGTATTGGAATGGCCTTCTTTCGGCGCCGCCTCGGAACTCGATTTTCTGGCGCTGGCCAGAACCGGCTCCGGACCCAGCCCGAGCGCTGGCCCAGGCGCCGGCTCGGGCGTGCAGCCCGGGCGCCGGCGGAAATGAGGCCAGCGCTGCAGCGGGGGCACGATTCGGAACGAGCGGGGCCCGAAAATGAGGCCGGCGCCTCAGCGAGAGCAGCATTTTGGAAAAAAATGCAGGCGAACCCCCTACTCTGGGGAAACCTGTGTGTAAAAAAACAGTACGCGGGGGGGGGGTCGAATACTCCCAAGCCGTCATCAGGGGAAGAGCGAGAGTAGTGTTCATACTCAGTAATTGTGGAGGAGGAGGAGGAGGAGGGAGGAGGAGGAGGAGGAGAGGAGGAGGAGGAGGAGGAGGATGGATGAGGATGAGGAGGGATGAGAGGAGGAGGAGGAGGAGGAGGAGGGAGGAGGAGGAGGAGAGGAGGAGGAGATGAAGAGAGGAGGAGGAGAGGGATGAGCAGAGGAGGAGGAGGAGGAGGAGGAGGAGGAGGAGGAGGAAGAGCAAGAGGTCTGCAGTGCACTGCTGATGCCTTTAAGGGTCGGCACGACCAGTTTGATTCCGGTGTGACACATGGGCGCTCTCATTCTTGAAAGCTGATGGGTAGGCTGAGGAGGTGGTAGGGGGTTAGGAGGAGGAGGAGGAGGGGGAGGAGGAGGAGGAGGAGGAGGAGGAGACGAGGGGGCTGTTCGGACCACGGTATTGTTCGCCCGCCCATGCGCACAGGCGCGGACGGTTTTTTGAGTCAGGTTGCATGCTGCCTCCTCTGTCCTCGTGGTGCTCGTGCTTCAACAGTTGAGTACAGTGCAGAGGAGAAGGGGGATGAGGAGCAGGAGGAGGAGGAAGAGGAAGATGAGGAGGAGGAGGAGGAGGAGGAGGAGGAGGAGGAGGAGGAGGAGGAGGAGGAGTAGGATTACCGCCAACAAGAGTGATACAACATGCCATCACACTCAGGCTTTGGGGCGCAAGCCGCGGTAAAGCCTAGGTACCCGCGGCGCGTCTTCGTGATTGGTTCCATGCAAGGCTCAGCAATACCCCTGAGCTGGTCCTGACCGAACAAGCCATAATTCGTCTAACCAAATCCGAAGCGCTTCTTTGTACATCATACAACGCTAGGGGTCGGCCCAACCTCCAGCGAGATGTAAACGCCGTCCTTCTGGGAAGTCTCAATTCCGTGCCGTGGAACACTTCAAGGGGGGCGCATTCACTTGTTATCAAGTCACTCGTCTCGGCTTGAGAACTCGACGACCTACACACGCTACAGCTCCGTCCGTCCTTCGTCAAGGCGTGCTGGGACGCGAAGTGTATCATCACCAGAGGCGCTTTGTCTGGGGACCCGACGAGGCTGATGGGGGAGGAGCCACATCTTGCACGGGCCCCCGGAGCGCCGCCTGGCGCTTCCGCCGCGCCGCGGGGTTCTCGGCCCGCACCGTCCGCAGCGCCGCCCGCAGCCGCCGCCGCCGCCGCACGACCTGCGCCCTGCTCCACCTGCTGCAGCCTCACCTCCCCCTCCTCCTCCTCCTCCTCCTCCTCCTCCTCCTCCTCCTCCTCCCCCTCCTCCTCCCCCCTTCTGCGCGTGGCCGATCAGCCTCTGCCACTCGATGCCGCTTGGCAGCTTCACCCGCCAATCTGTCGGCTGCCTCGTTGCCCTGCACGGGCCACGAACGCAGCCTCCTCTCCAGCGCCTCGCGCCCTGTCAAGTGCGACGGCACCTGGAGCACCACGATCATGCTGGGGTCCCGCTGCGGGGCCTCGAGCTGGGCCCCGATCTCGCGCCACAGATCTGCCTGGGGGCCCGCTGGCTGCTTGTAGGACTCTGCCAACCAGCCTCTGGCCACCTCTTCGCAGCCCGCGACGTAGAACACGTAACCCGACGAGGACTCCGCCACGAGGAGCAACGCGCGCAGTTCTCCTCGTGGTGCTGTCTGGCTGGGGCCGCTGAGCGGCCCGAAAATGAAAGGCCCCAGTTGCAACGGCGAGACAGCACGGGCCACGACCACGGGCAAACCGACCCTCCTGAGTCGAACATCATGCGTGTCGGCCCCCCCGGCCGCGTTTCCAAACATGAGCAGAGGTCGATCTGCTGATCCATGACCCAGGCTATCATTCCAAAGCGGCCTAGAAATATGCCCAGCACTCCAGTCGTCCTCCGCTGCCACTTCGTGAGATTAGCTGCCTGCCGCCGTGCTCCCGTCCAGGTGCCTCCCACTGCAATGCTGACCATTGTTTCTGATAATTTTCTACTGCGATTCGTATGCTGGATGCTCCGAATGAATGCACGATAGCTCAACATGTCAACACCACCTTCCACTCCAGCGCCGTCGAAATGCTCTGCCGCTGACCGCCACAGTTGCAGATTGAGTGTCTCCTCAAAGTCGGAGAGTAAAGGCTTTGCCTGATCCATCGAGGTGAAAGAGTCGGACTCGAATTTCCAAGCCGTCCGATCCACGCTTATGTCATTAGTGAGTTCCCACTCCACAACTGACTTCGGGTTCCACCCCGCCTGCAAAAGATTTGCGGCCACCGCCGATGGCGGCCCACGGATGTGCCACGGCCGCTGCTGAGCTGGAACCTGCTGAAGATCGGCTATCCTGAGGCCAAGCCTTCTTGACACCCGAACGTAAGCCGGCCTCGGAAGGCCAAACCTGGAACCATACAGTCAACCCGCATAGTCAGGATGGGCAATTCTCCCAAGGCTACCCTTGTATCCTTGCCTCCTCGGTCCATCCTTGGCCACATTCGTTGGCCGGGCCCCGCTTGAAACGCTCCGAAGTGGCCTTCCAAGGCCCTTGCATCCTGACCTCTGCACGAACGAAATGGGTACGGAAAGAATGGGTACAATGCCCAACAGCAGTTCCTGTTCATTCTGAGCATGACTCGCTGTCCGCGCCGCCGCGGCCTGTGTCCATTCGAGACAGAAGGCCGCCTGCCCAACAGCGGCCGCTGTTGGTTCGGGACAGCATTTGCCGTTGGGCATTGTGCCCATTCTTTCCGTACCCATTTCGGGCGTCCAAACTCGAAGTGGCCTTCCAAGGCCCTTGCATCCTTATCGTGCGTCCTTCCGCTACGGGTCGGCGGTGACTCCAGGCGCTGCCGCGGTGCAGCGCGAGCTCTGGTGGTCCCCCCCGGTAGCTTTAAGTCGGGCCTGTCCCTCTACAGGGGGAACATTCAAAAATAGTTAAAAAAATAGCCAGGGGACAATTTTTTGAGCATCTTTGGGCATGTTTGGAGCATTTTTTGGGTACTTTTTTGTTTTTTCGTCCCAAATCCCCCTGTAGGAGCCTTGAAAGCGCGCCAGCGGAGGCGCGCGGTGCGCCGCCCTCGCCCGGAGGAGCCCGCGGCTGCGGCCAAAGACGTCGCCGAGGGAGAGGCACCCCCTCACGAGGCTCGGAGGCCCCCAGGGGTCCCAAGCATGGAGCGAAAAGCTCGGGGGCACCTTGGGCCAGTGTCGGGGGTGGACAGAACCCCCAACAGTGACACGTCGATTAGTGACTTGTCCGTTTTCGGTTCTCGAGAGGGCGCCGTGGCCGTTATTTTCCAGGCTTGCGCCCGCTAGGTTTGGACCTCACGTTGTTTTCGCTAAACCACGTTTTACTAAGGGGGGTCTGTCCATCCCCGACAGTGGCACTTCTGGCAACACCCGTGGGGAGGCTCCAGGTCTCGGCTCCCGTCCGAGCGGGGGGCGGCGGGCACGGGCAAGGTGGCGCCAGCCACTGCGAAGATCTAACTTCCACCTCACACGCGAAAGTGAGGCCGCCGACGAGGCCACCCAGACCCCCGACGTCGTGTTTTTAGAAATTGTATAGGTTTACCAGCCTCGAACGTATCCCTATCCCTAATATTGACACTCCATAAGGCGATGGCAATCTTAGGGATCTGCCCTCTAAAGATAAGGGAATCCCTAAGATTGGCATCGTGATGAGGAGGTGCCCAGCATAGGGATAGGGATATGTTCCAGGCTGGTAATAGGTGGCCGTAGGTGGCCGCAGGTGGGCGCTGCTTGCGGCCCATGGCCGTTGAGTATTCACAGTCCGTCCATCCATGGGTTAGGTCGGGCCCGTCCCCCTACAGAGGGATTTTCGACGAAAAATTAAAAATACCCCCAAAAATATTCAAATAGTCAAAAAGTAGTCTGGAGACTATTTTTCGGGTATTTTTTGACCATTTTGGGGTATTATTTGGGTCTTTTTTATTTTTCGTCGAAAATCCCGCTGTGGGTGGACACGCCCGACTTAATCCATGGGGTGACGGAATCTATACGCATGCGCTGCTCCCCGGCCATGCCCAACGCTGAGCCCAGGAGCTGTGTGTATGCGCCCTCCCGGCCAGGCCAGGCGGGCGTGGCGTATGCGCCGCTGCTGGGCTCAGGATCGGCCTGGCAAGGGAGCAGTGGACATGTCCAGATTTCGTCGCCCTGGTCCACACCTCCAGGCAGCATGTGCAAATCTGCGCAGCTCAGCATTCCGAGTGCCTGACTTCGATGCCCGCCGGCGAGCTGCGTCTCTCGCCTGCCTTCGCCCCGCCGCCAAGTCCACTCCGGGGTGCGAAGTCTGCGTCGTAACTGGCGTATGCATGCACTGACGCTTGAGACCCCAAACGATGACACGGGCATCCTCAAGTACCGAACACGTGATAACACTCTTTGGAGAAGTCTTGAGCTGCCGCTGAGCGAAATACTCAGCAGCCAAACATACTCCACGAACGAACGTCCTACGCACATGCTGTCGCGATCCTGCCGTGCGAAGCGATAAGTCGTTCACCCAGAGGCGTTCGGACATAGAAACACTTTTTGATCTGCGGGGCGAGAGCGAGCCTCTTCCGCAAAAACGGACATAGAAACACAGGCGTGCTGAGTTTCATGATAACCCAATACGTCATGCATCGCCCAAATCTGGCACCATTCCATAAGCCCTGGACCACTGACTTCGTAGGCTAAACATTTTAGAATATGAGTTGAACTGCGATAACATTCGACGACACAGGCACAACTGCATCTAGAGGAAAAGAATGACTGGTGGGAGCTCCAACCGTAGAGCGCCTTCGGCAAGCTACGGGAACTCAACCGAATCGTAAACATAATGCATCTATATGTATGTTATGATCATATATATAGGCTCGCCTGTGTGGAACTGCAGACTTGTCTGCACCTCGTCAGTCAATGCAGGAATGAAAGCCTCACACGCGGGCTCCTGTTCGGCTGTCCATGGCTTGGTGATATGTTCCCGTGCCATCGACCATGCCCGACACATCATGGCGATGGGTCCGATGACTAGATCACCCCTCCGACTTCTTGCAGAGGGGGCGCCTGATGATGGCCATGACCTGCCATGGTCAGGACAGGCCCTCCTCGATCACGTTATACACATGACACAGCTCTTGCAATGCCTCGCCTGGCAACTGTTGAAAGTCTACTGGTGACATGCGATCCACCCCCAGCCCAGCTTTGGCCTTCATACGGCCCGGCGCTCGCCCAAGGTCACTGACTTCTAACGGTACTAAGCCTTCGACTCTGGCCTGAGCCCGAATTTTATCGCATGCATCTTGCAACGCCTAAAAACACAAAGTGTATGACTTCCAGAGCTCATGCCACCGCGAAACCTTACGATCAATAATGTCGACTGGATGCGCATAGCATTGTTTCCCACTATGCACCTCTTCGATACTTGGCAACGGATCCTCGATGCTGCGATGGGCAACTCCAATTGCTTGAGTGGTGCCAATCCACTCCTTGAACTCTCGAGGTGAAAGATTGGCCGCACGATTCTGAGCACGCTTGGCACCTTGTAAAGCACATTTTTACAGTTTTGAGGAGATTATTTACCGGAGCACCTCCAGTACTGCGGAGTCGCTCTCGAAATACTGCACAAGGCTCGTGACTAGCTGACCGAATCTCTTCGACCCCATATCACCACATTCCACCACATAGCTTGCACCACATAGCATACACCACGTGTATTTCACCACATAGCTAGCATCAAATAGTTTTCACCACAACGTGCACCACATGGCCCACACCGCGTAGCTTGCCCCACATAGCGCGCACCACACACCTGCCACTGCATTGCCTGCACCACATATCTTGCATCACAGCCTGCACCACATAGCTTGCACGACGCAGCTAGCATCACATCTCTTGCACCACACGGCTAACACCAATATCTCATACCAAGCAGCTTATACCACGTACCTTGCACCACGTAGCTTGCACTACATAGCTTGCACCACGTAGCTTGCACCACATAGCTTGCACATCCAGTCTTCAGGAAGTCACTGTTTTGGGTTGACGCTGGCACACAAGTGCACGCACATATTACGTAGCACCCCGCAATTGCGGATAAGAGTGAGGGGGTGTCGGGGTCGTCGGCAATTTGCGAGGCCCTGAAGAGGCCTGCCGCAGGCGTTTTTTTGTTGTTGTTTTGTTGTGTGTGTTTTTGTTTGTTGTTTGCACTTTTTTGCCTCTCTCCATTTTTTGTTTTATTCCTTTTAATCAAGTGAAGCTATACAATGAGCCCGCTGCAGGTTCCTATTGTTCGTCGGTGAAAGTGTGTGGGTGGGTCGCGGGTGGGTCGCGGGTGGGTCGCCAGGTGGGTCGTTGGTTGGGTCGCAGGGTGGGTCGCGGGGTGGGTCGCCGCGGGCGGGTCGCGGGCGATGACGACAACAACGCAACAACAGCACCGCACCAGCAACGCAATAGCAGCAACAATCCGCACCGCGGAACACCACTTCAGCCACGCGCCCAGGGACCATGAATGACCGTTCCGTCCCCTCACTACATACGCATCCCTCTCTCCCTATATGTATGTATATGTGTGCATGTATGTGTTAATGTGTCTACGCACGTACATACGTACGTACGTACGTACGTACTTACGTACGTACGTATGCATGCATGTATGTATGTATGTATGTATGTATGTATGTATGTATGTATGTATGTATGTATGTATGTATGTATGTATGTATATATGTATACATAGATATACATACATATATATGTGTATATATATAGGTGTATGGATATGTATGTGTGTATTCAGCTGTGCTGTGCTCCGTCATGTGCAGCCGCGTCTGCGTGCTTCACACGTGCTCGTGTCCGCATGCTCTTCTTCCCCCCCCCCGCGCGGCAGTCAAGACTTCGCGCCGCTCCCGTTCTACAATGAGAAGGAGCACAAGCGCAACGCCGTGCGCCACGCCCAGACCTTCTCGTCGGGCGGGCGCGTTCTCCTGCCTGCGCCCCTGTGCCGCCCGGGCCGCAGGGCTCCCTGGCAAGATTGGCGCGCTTCTGCCCTGCTCCGTGCTTCCCTCGTCTTCTCCTATCCCTCTCCTGTAATTCCCCCCCTCCACCCCCCGCTGTACCTCCTCCCGCTTTCTGTGTGCTTGTTTGTTCGCCCTCTCTCTCAATCTCTCTCTCTCTCTGTGAGTCGGCCTGTCAGTCTCGTCCGTTCCTGCCTGCGTCTGTTTGTCTGTCTGCCTGCCTGCCTGCCTGCCTGCCTGCCTGCCAGACTGTCTGTCTGTCTGTCTGTCTGTCTGTCTGTCTGTCTGTCTGTCTGTCTGTCTGTCTGTCTGTCTGTCTGTCTCTCTGTCTCCCTTTTCTCTCTCTCTCTCTCTCTCTCCTCTTGTCCCTTTTCCTGCTCATTCATTCCGAAGAGAAAACAGACATGTTGGTCGAGCAAAGGTGTTCGAACAAGCTTTCTCCCCAGATGCGGCAACCCTGGAGAGCTTCTCGACGCTGTCGGCGGCCGTGCCAGACTACCAGAACCCGTTGCTGCTTCAGCAGGAGGACGCTTCAGTTTGACAAGCAGTGTGACAAGCTTCTTGGCGTGTGTACAGCGGAGAAGGATGAGCGGAGAAGGATGAGTGCTTCTTCTTGTTTAGCCGTCGTCGTCATCGTCCTCGTCCTTATTCATGGTGAGCATGTTACGCATGATCATGAGGACCGAGTTGAACCTTTGATGGAGGGAGGGATTGAGCAGGACATCGCCACCCCTCCTTCCTCCCCCTCCTCCCTCCCCCTTCTCGAAGCCTCCTTGGAACCCTCCTCCTCCTCACCCCTCTCCTTCGTCCCCCCCCCCCCCCGGAACTTTGGTGGAGAACTTTCGAGCTTTGTCAGAAAACATCAGGAAGCCACTTACCAGAATATGACCTCCATTCCTCCGCCTCCGCCCACTTCCTCAGCCCTCGGGGACTTACCGAAAATTCATTTGAAGCCGCCAGCGCACGTCCGAAGACTCCTGGAACCAGTCGGAAGCCTCCTCCTCCCGCTCACCTCGCGCCGCCTGCTCCGACGGCGACGAGGACGCGGGCGAGGACGACGATGAGGATGACGAAGGCGCGGACGACGACGTCGAGTACGACGACGACGACGACGACGACAACGAGGACGAGGACGGCGACGACGACGACGACGTCAGGGAAAGGCGCAAAGCGAACGGCCTCCAGCGGCGGGCCAGAGAGGCGCTCGAGACGGCTCACGCCTGGAGGGCCTACACCCAGAGGACGGCCTCTCCGGCCGCAGGAGGAGGAGGAGGAGGAGGAGGACGAGGAGGAGGAGGAGGAGGAGGAGCTGGAGGAGGAGGAGGAGGAGGCGGAGGAGGAGGAGGAGCTGGAGGAGGAGGAGGAGCCGTCGTCGTGCCGTCGTCGTCTTTGCCGTCCAGGCGTAGGACCGAGTCGGCACGTCCCTCTACAGGAGGAGTGTTCAAGACTAGTGCAACACATAGCCTGGAGTCGATTCTGCGTGCTCGTTTGACTCTGTTCGATTATCGGTTTACCTTGTTTTTCAGTTTTGACCAGAGGCGCATGTAGGAGGTCTTGCCCGACTGAAGTCTAGGAGTAGGGCGGTGAGGATGACGAGAAGGGAGGAGAGGAGAGGAGGGTTTCTCCAGTTCCCGAACGTTGTCGCACGCGATCGGCGGGTCTTGCGGATTTTCAGATGTTCCGAAGGTGTGACAGGAGAAAGGGGAGAGGAAGGGACAAAGGTAGCGAGGGAGGTAGGATGCAGGGAGAGAGGGATGTCGGGAGGAGGGAAGAGGTGGGGCGAACGCGGATCTTGGGCTAAAGTCTTGACTGGGGTCGCCGATATGTTGCAGACGGAGGCGCTTGCGAGGGCCGCTGTTCCTCAGCTGCGTGGTACATCGAAGCTGCGTGTCCGTGGTCAGAGCTACATGCGAACCGTTGTTTTGACAGCGGGAACGTTACTTGTCCATTCAGTCCAACCATTTCGTGTCTAAGCTGTTGCCCTAGACGAAGCGGTCCAGGCTTCTGACCAACTGCTGGTTGTTCGTGCGAGTCCGTCGCATCAGTGACTTGGGCTCTTGATAAAGAAAGGAAGGGCAGAGGGAGCAGGAAGGAAGGAGGAGGGAGCAGGACGGAAGGAATATGAGGAAGAGGAAACGAGAGGGGGATGGGAGGGAAGGAGGGAATGGGGTGGGAGAAAGACCACGAGGAGTAGGAGTAGGAGTAGGAGGAGGAGGAGGAGGAGGAGGAGGAGGGATGAGCAGGAGGACGGAGGTGGCACACGACCACTTCACATCACACTTCACTACTATACATGCCTCGCTTCACGTCGCATCCACTTACATGCCACTTTTAGTTCACGCCGCCCCGCGTCATATTACATCACATCAAGCTACTTCTCTCACGCTATTTCGCTTCACATTGCTTAGCTGCACTTTACTTGTCTGCGCTACACTCATCGGCGTTGCACTTACATGCGCTCCACTCCATGGCGTTTTGATTTTCGACGCTTCGTATGTCCCTGCCAGCCCATCCAGAAACGAGGCCCAGCCGAGTAACACTGATCCAAGAAGCGCAGGAGCATGCAGTGGAGCAAAGAGGGGCCGTCAAACCGACGATCGGGATCAGCCTGGGCAAGCCCAGGAGTCAACCGCACATGTGCTCGTGGGTCTTTCGACACGGGAGCCTCTCGATAGCTTGCTTGTGTCATCTTGTGGCCCTCCTGGGCCCCTCTCCGGGGCCACTTTGGAGGCCGTCGGGCTTGGGCCTTGGGAGCCCTCTTGGGGCAGTTTTCGAGGGCATCTATCGAAGAAGAGGGGGATAACTACCCCCCCCGCCGTCGGAGACATAGACATCGCATCCTGGGGCCCTCTTGGGGAGCTCTTCGGGCGCTCCAGGGTGCTCTGGGGCCATCTCTTGAAGCCCCATTCGGTCTCTCTTGCGGATCTCTGGGCCATCTTGAATCCACCTTGATACCTCAGACACTAGTCGGAAACGAACCGCCCAGAAGGCAGCCATTATTGACGTCCTTCGGGTTTGGAAGGGTTGTGTCTTCTCGGGAGCGTCCTTGGGAGGCTCCATGGTCACTGGGAGACGTCCTCGGGAGGTCTTGAAGCCTCTTGGAGGCATGGCTGCTACCTTGAATCATGTTGGGCTATCTTGATTGATCCTAGAGCCCATCTTGGGCTAGCCGGGCCCGTCCTGGAGCCATCTTGGCCCATCTTGAACGCTCAATCGACCCGCGACCGCCCCCTTCCAGACCCAGAGGGAGGGGGTTATGGGGAGGGGTAGACCCCCCTTCCGAAGAGGGAAGACTGGGGGGGAGGGGTATAATCCAACTTGCTAGATCACATATGCCCAGAAGGCTATTAGTACGTATTCATTTCCACTTCAGTTCACTCCCGCTTCATTTCGTGGTGCACTTCACTTCACTCCGCTTCGCTTCACTTGTTTCCGCGATGCTTTACTTCACCACATTTTCCTTTGATTCACTGTATGTATTCCATCAGGCACAAACGCATTTTAAATGGCGGGGCAGAGCAGATACTCCGTTCGAGCCAGTTCGGTTTCCGCCCGGGTTGAGGCACTTCGCAAGCCATCAGCACCGCACGTCGCATGCTCGAAGTTGCGCAGACAGGCAAAACACCACGATTGATTGAAGTACTGCTGGATTGGTCAACAGCTTTCGATCGAATCCGACATATGCTCTTCTGGGTGCCCTACGAAGATTCGGACTGCCTTTGTATAGCATGCGGATGATTTCGTCCATCTACAAGCGCAGAAGCTTCATATTGAAGGATCCGGCTGGGAACTCGAGCCAAAGGACACAAGCCGCAGGGATCGCGCAAGGGTGTCCGCTTTCTCACTACTTGCCTATAATTGTACAAAGCGTCGTGCTCTTCGTCGACATAGATAAGCGAATGGCGAGCCAGCGTGAAGATATTGTGGGGCCGGAGTATCTGGTATGTCGTGACCTCCTTCACGCGGACGACACAATGCTCATCATCAGCGCCGATTGGCACTTTCACAAATTTCTGGGCAGAGTGATTGATGAAGGCCGAAGACACGAATTCTAGTTCAAGTGGGACAAGGCTGTATGCATGCGCTTGCATAACTCCCGCATCGTATTTTCACGTGGGATGTAGCGCTGGTTCCCCCGCCCCTCCTCCTGATTCCCTCCCCCTGGCCTCCCTTCCTCCGCTTCTTCCTGCTTTATGCGGTGATTCTCTCCACAGTCGGGCGCTTTGTTTTCTGCGTCAAAGTCGTGAAGCGCTCTGCGTTTTGTGTTTCACAGTCGTGATGCGCTTCTGGTGCGCGCTGGGAAATTCTGCTCCCGCCGCTGGGAGATTTCAGTTCGGATTCGCAATGGGTCCCGCTGCTCGCCCCAGTGGGTTTCACATGCGCGGCTTCTGATTTTATGTGCCAGTGCGCCGTGTAGGCGCCGGGTTCGACCGACCGACCGACCGACTTCATTTGGCGTCGGTTAATTTCCCACCATTTCAGTGTATCTCGCTCCACTGCATTGCGTTCAATTGTCACGCCGTTCAGTTCCTGGGCACTTCACGCAACTTTCCAACACTTCATTCGCTGCCCCGACGGCCTCACGCTTCATAGTGGCAGTTCGCTCCATGTCGCTGCACTTGGTTCACGCCCGTTGTACCCCTCATCGCTCGATTTGCTTCGGCTTCACGCTAGTTTGCCGCACTTAATATCGCATCCTGCCAGCGCCGCCCCACCCCGCTCCCTCTCACCCGACTCCACTTCGCATCGTGCCACGGAATTTCGCTTCGCTGCGTTCTACTTCATTGCGTCCCACTCCACTCCACTCCACTCCATGTCGCTTCGCTCCATAATGGTTTACGTGTACAGTTTTCGGCACCTCGTCTCATTTTGTCTTTTTCGCTTATTTCGTTACATGTTCTTTTCTCTGCATCTTTACTGCCGTTTCGCCCCCCTCTCTCTACTTCACTGCGCGTCACTTTAGTACACCTGTCGTCACGCCATTTCTCTCTATTCCACCGTTCCACTTCGCTGCGCTGCACTTCGTTTCTCGGTGCTACGCTTTGTTTCACCGCGCCGCCACTCCGTAATGCATAATTGCATTTCGCTTCGTTTTATTCGCCGACGATGCGCGTCACTTCGCGCCGTTTTAAGCCGGTCCACTCCACCCCGCTGCGCTTCCCTTCGGTTCATTTCGCATGACTTTGTTTCGTTTCAGCTCACGCCACTTCGCCCCCAGTCCAGCTCCTTTCACTTCGCTGCGCTGGTGCTGTATTCCGCTTCACTTCGTGCCATCGCATTTCGTTTCGTTTCGACTTCGCTTTATGACGCCTCAAGTTGCTTTGCTTCTACTTGACGTCATCTCGGTGCACCTTCCCTGGCTTTGCGTCGCGCCACTTCAGAGCCACACCGCTTCCACCCCCACATCGTAACCATTGGCGCTCCCGATTTGGATTCGCGTCACTTTGCGCAGACATTGCGCGTCATATCACTCCACTTCTTCCCGCCACACTTCCAAGGCCGCTCCATTGCTACTTTCTTCTTCCGCTTTTGCCCCCCCGCTTCCAGTTTTTCTTCGTTTTCATTTGTTCTTGCGCTGGCGCTTTCTCGTTCATTTTCGTTTGCACTTCGCCCCGGCCTTTGCTTCCATTCTATTCTTGCTTCGTCGTTAGCTCCCGCGCCCACTCTAAATCATACTTTCACTTGCGCTTTCGCTTTCGTGCCCGTTCAAATGCCCGCCAATTCCCACTCCTACTCCAGCCCCCAGTCGCCGCTGCCCACCTCCCTGCTGCCATGCGATTTCGCCTCCATTTGTGTCGGCGTTTGCTCTTGTAACTACATCGGCGCTCCGAAAGTTCATTCCGACTTGAGAGGCGCGGCGCCGCGCGAATGCAGCGCAAACGCTATGCTGGAGGGGCGCGGCAATGCATGCCCCCTGGACAGGCGAGAGCAGCCGCTCCCCCGTGCGAACCCCGATCCCGCGCGGGGCGCATTCCCGGTTCCCGTTGACAATGGCTCACTCGGGAAGCCGTTTCTTGCGCAGGAAGTCCATCCTGAGCGGTCTGCCCATCGGCGGCTCCTTCGGACGAGGCCCCGAACCACTGATAGGAAGTTCGAAGCGGTTTGCCCATGTTCGGTTTCTTCGGAGTGGACCCGAAGATCTCCAAAACGATGTTTTTTGCAAGGGGTCATCGGCGGTTTTGACATTTTCGGGTCGTTCGAACCGGACCCGAAATTTCATCGTGGCGCAAGTCCGATAGGATTTGGCTACTTTCAGGTCGGCCGGTAAATATTTCGGGTCGTCGTATGACCGAACCCGAAAGCTTTTTTTTTCGAGGACGTCCTATGTCGTTTACTCATTTTCGGGTCAGCGCACCGTTTGGGATTAAAACTTTGAAATTGGGAAAGGGGAGCCCGATCCCGCGACCCCGGGCGGGGGGTAGTCTCTGCCTTTGCATTGTACCGGGCCCTTCCGGCCAAACTGGGTGTTGGGCTGCCCATCAGCGCGCCGACTCTGCCCTCGCGACATCGCCCCCGTCCGCCCTCGGGCCCCGCGAGTCTTATCCTGCGCGCGCCGCCCCAGATTGCCGCGGCGAGCGCGGTGGCGAAATTGCGGAACTTTCCGATCGGCGCAGTATGCTTGCGCTCTTCGCCTCCGTCGCGGCGACGGTTGGGGGGTGCGAGATCTCCTGTTTGACGCTCTCTCGGGAGATGGCTGTTCGTCGTTTCAATTCAGAGCACGGGCGCCTCCTGCGGAACTTCGACAGCGACAGTTCACTCGCGACAGGCGTCGCGAATCTCCGGTATGTGTTCAAAGAGCCCAACCCGCGCCACACGTTGCTCAAGTCGCCCGGCATGAAGCAGCTCATGGAGACGGCCGGTGCCACGTTCGATGCTGCGAAGCACCTTCAAGAGGTCAACGAACGCGTCTCCGAGCGCGTCGCGCTGATCGCGCGTGACGTTCTTCGGTGGCGGCACGCGAACCTTTGGCGAGGCGCTGTTGGCCTTCTGCTCCGCCCAGTTCGGGGCGCAGGGCGACGCGGTGTTCGTCGCCCTGATGGAGCAGATCGCCGCCAACGTCGACGCCCGCGGTGACATGGCGTTCCTCTTCGCGGGGTGGGGCCAAGGCATCGCGGACTACGTCGAGAAGAACAATCTAACCAGGCCTTTCCTTTCCTCGCTACAGGTTCGGCGACGGTGCAGAGATGGGTTCGGTCGCCAGGCGTTTGGTGGCTGCCGCATTGTGAGCTGTCCTTGCAACTGCGCGCTCTGCCACAGCGGACCCCGCCTCCGTGGCCACAGCGCCTGCTGGCATTGATCGCTTCCCGCCGGCGGATAGCCTCAGGCCGGTTTTGCCAGTTGTGGAACAAGTGCTGATGTTTGCGTTTCGCTTGTGCTTCCGCTTCTGCTTCCGCGTCCATTCGGCCTCCGCTTCAGCTTCCATGCCAAATCCCGCCTCATCTTCCGCTTCCACTTCCGTTTCCACTTGCGTTTTTCCCACTTCGGTTTTTGGCCAGTCTCGCTTCCGTCGACATCCCCGCCAAATTTCGCTTTCAGTGTGATTTCCGTCTTGCGCTCGCACTCCCGCTGCTGCGTGGCTTGCGTTTTCGCTTCGTCATCCGTTTTTTCGGGTTGTTGTTGTTGTTGTTGTCAATCGTTTTCTTTCTCTTTGTTTGTTTCAGTATTATAAACTCACTGTTGGGTCACGTTGCTCCAGTTCACGTGGGCGCGCTGTGCCTCGCTTCGCCTGGCGTCGCCTCACTTTGCCTCTGGTCATTTCGTCCTATCTTTCGTTGTTTCACCTCGCTTTGCTTCACTCCACCTAGCTCTGCCTCGCTTCGCCTCGCCTTGTAACGTCCCGCCTCGCGTGGCTTCGCATCTTCGCTCGTCGCTTCGCATTGCTTCCCTTCGCCCCCTTCGCTACTATTTTCTTTGCTGTTCAGCATGTATGTCCACTTCGTTGCACGCCGCCGCCCTTCACTTTAAATCTCTGCTATTCGTATCGCTACCTTACGGCACACAATTGCACTCACGCTCGTACTGGACATTGACACCGCGCACTGTATGGGTCAGCGACCAACCGCTACACTTCGCACGCTTCAGCACGCGATCCGACACGCGTCACCCGTTCATGCACTCCCACGTTACGTTGTGCGCTGGATTGAAGCATCCACCTTCGACCACGCATCGTCGCACTGCCACAACACTGATGCTGCTGTTGGTGGTGGTGATGATGATGCTGCTGGCGATGATGATGCTGCTCATGATGATGCTGCTGCAACTGATTTGGATGATTTTGATGATGATGATGGTGATGATGATGATGATGATGATGATGATGATGATGATGATGATGATGATGATGATGATGCTGATGATGATTATGATGATGATGATGATGATGATGATGATGATGATGATGATGATGATGATGATGATGATGATGATGATGATGCCGATGGTAATGCTGATGTTGGCGATGATGGTGGTGTTGGAGATGATGTTGCCGCTGCTGATGTTGATGATGGTGGTGGTGACGATGTTGACGATGCTGATGAGTGATGATGCGGGTTCTGATGCTGGTCGGGTGACGATGACGAGAAGAAGGAGGAGGAGGAGGAGGAGGAGGAGGAGGAGGAGGAGGAGGAGGAAGAAAAAACAACATGTAACAGGAACAGGAGCACGAACGGGGAGGAGCAGCAGAGGCGCTCGCCGCCCGAGTCGCGTCGTGTCCCCACCCCCGAGGGGCGGCGACGACCCGTTCGAGACTGAAGCGGCCAGGCCCGCCGCGGGTGTTCCGCCGCCCAGTGGGGGGAAGGGGCGGGGAGAGGGGGACGGGTAGCGGGGGGGGCGGGGGGGGAGGGGGGGAGGAGGGAGGGGGCTGTGAGGATGAGGAGTGTGAGGGGAGGGAGACGGGGAGCGAAAGGGGCCGGGGAAGACGGGGGCGCGGGCACGACTGAGTACACGGCGTGCGAGTGCAGCGCCCACCCGCATTGTGGGTGCTGCCCGCCCACAGGCGGGGCACCCCAGACCAGCGCAGATGCAGCCGAGGAGGTCGTCTCCTCCTCCACCTGCTTCTCCTGCTCCTCCTCCTCCTCCTCCTCCTCGTCCTCGTCCTCCTCCTCATCATTATCATCATCATCATCATCATCATCATCATCATCATCATCATCATCATCATCATCATCATCATCATCATCATCATCATCATCATCATCTGCATCATCACATTGTCGTCATCATCATCATCCTCATCATCATCATCATCATCATCATCATCCACATCATCGTCATCATCATCACCACCACCAACATAATCACCATCATCATCAGCAGCATCATCATCATCATCATCATCATCATCATCATCATCCGTTTCCTCCACCTCCTCTCCTCCTCCTTATTCTCCTCCTCCCTTTCTTTCTCCACCTCCTCTTCCTCCTCCTTCTCCTCTTCCTCCTCCTCCTCCTCCGCCTCCTCCTCATCCTCCGTAACCGTTTTGGCTCAAGATCCCAATGTTTGCGGGCACAGTGCCCGCAGGCTTTCACGGCATACCCTCGTTCCAAGGCCATTTCTCGAGATGTTTTAAATCTCTCTCCATATTTCATTCTGAATTCTTGTGTGGGGTGCAGCGGCTCCTTCCTTGACTGCACCGGCAGGTGCCTCGCCAACTCGGACGACGCCGGCTACATGCCTGACGCGGTGGACATTCCCCAACGAGCCGACCGAGTTTGTCGCGAGCGGTCGCTTCGACAGTCCAACCTGGGCAAGGACCCCTGGCATGAAGCCGCTCAGCGAGGCAAGTTGGACGAGTTCAAGCACGAGCTGGATCAGCTCCTCGCAACGCAGGTCGCCGCTTCCTCCACCAGGTTCAAGGCCACCGCCGAACAGGTCTGCGCCTCTGCACAGACGAAGTTCTTCGAACACGTCGCCAAGATCTCGACCACCCTCAACCAGCGGTAGGACAAAACAGAAGATGACATCGTCGCCCTCAGGCAGCGCCTGGGCTCGTCCCGGAAAGAGCACGCCTCACGTAGCCTTAACCGCGCCGTGGACTCGCTCAAGACCGCGATCGCCCACGCTGAAGCTCAAGTTCCCAGCATGGACGTCGCCAGCCTGGGATCGTGGGGCCGCCATTAGCACATCGGCACATTCTGGTGCGGGTCGACGGTGGACATCACGCAAGCCGCACTCAAGGACACCATCCAGGAATGGTTTGCCGCAGCTGGTATCAACGTTTCCATGGTGCGCTCGAACAACGCCACGCCCAGCAAGCGCGCCTCCATCACCGTCCTCGGAGTGAGCGCTATCGGTGTTCCTCGTGCTCAAGCTGTACATCATTACCTTCGTATTAGCAGGCACCGGCGGACGTACTCCATCGCCCATGAGGGAGCATCTCTCCCGCTCTACATAAGCGCTGTTAAGGGACCAAGGCTCGTGCGGCAGGGGGTCTAACTCCAGAAGCTCGCCAAGCTGGTCGTGAACGCCAAGCCCACCTTCAACCCGCCGGTGCACCGCGCGGATGGCCACATTTCGGTAGACGGCGCAGCCATCGTGCGCCAGCTGGTGGGCGCACGCCCTGAAGAAGATACCTGGGTACAGTGGTCTGATGCTGCTGAGCGTGCCTGTTTGCCTCCCGTTATGCAGTCCACCATCGCCGAAGCCCTCGCCGCCGCCTTCGCGGGCCCCGCTGCTGCTGTGTCGTGGTTTTAGCAGCAAGTGGGCACCGTGGGCTTCCCGTCTACATCCTCCGAGTACTCCGTCGCCAGCTGGGGCGCGCAGGCCCTCTCGCGCTCCCAGTTGGCCCAGCGCGCCAGTATGCGCTCCATTCCCCCCCCCCCCCTACATGGCCAAGAAGTCGCTGATCGCGACCCAGGACGTCCGCGGCGACGAGCAGATGCTGCGCATGTTCGCCAACACCACGGCCTCAAAGTACCGCGTCTCATTGAGCAGCCTGCCCGACGTCCGCGACACCTCGGCAAGCGTCGCCGCTGGTGTTGGTGCGAACTCTCGTGCGGGTGGGCTTGCTTTCCTCGTGCCGACTGGCTGCGGCCCGAATCCTTTTTCTCCAGCGTCATCCCCGGTCGCGTCGCCGAACTCCGCATTCGTGACGCTCTGCGACGTTTTTAACATATCTACTTCAACGTGCATAACCGCGATCTGAAGGCTGAGAGCCGCCAGATTTTCAGGCGTGCGTGGCAAGCCGCTGCTGATGAGGTTGCTGCCGATCCAGGCCGCAATCTTCCCTTCGTTCTCGGAGACCTCAACGTAGCCCACAACTTGCGCGCAATCTACTTCGACCTGTTGACGCCCGCGCGAAAGAGCGCTACCAGTATCGGCCCGCGTTTTGGAAGCAGATCATCCGTGACATGGTTGAGATCTGCGCACCTGCCACCATCCGCAGGTGCTGCGCGAATCACGTGGAGTCGACCGTCGATCGCTTCCTCGAACCGTTCGAGGCCCACAATCTGCCGCGCCTGGGTTATCATGGTGGTGGGCGACTCTCCGCTCGAACGGCGTGGCAAACCGGCTGGCGATCGCCTTCTGCTGTGCGTTCGTTTTTTGCTCCCGCCGCGCTCAGCGTCCGCGCGCTGGGCGGGGCTTTCCTGCGTTGCTCTTCCAGTCCAGCTTCTGCGATCACTTCGTCGATGAGCTCTCAGTGGGCGCCGACTGCAATGCGCTCGCTTCCGTTGGCAAATGGAGGGCCCTCAAGACGAACGTGACTTGCGCTGCTGTCCTGGCTCGGGGTGCTCTCCGGCGCTTGCCTCCTGGAGCTCCTGCGCGCGGCGTCGCCAGGTTGCTTGGTGCCAGAGCGGCAAGGCGGCCCAGCTCTTGATTGCGAGCGCGCGCCTCGGCGCCGAGCGCCCCCGCGTTCAGCGCGACGGCGTCGACGGCGTGCGTTTCGTTACTGTCAGTTTCGCCGACGCCGCCCGCTTCGCCGTGGCCGCGGCCGGGGCCCGCGCTGCAGTTGCTGACGAGCGAGGCGTTCGCGCTGCCGCCCAGGCCCGAGAAGCGCGCCGTCGACGCCGACGGCCGCGAGGTGATGGGCGGCCGGTGCGAGCAGGCGCCGTTCTCCGACGAGGGGAGCTCTGACAACCCTTCGCCGAGTGTCGGGCCCTTGCTGGCGTCCGCATCTCCCAGGTCTCCGACGACGCGTTCGCCGAGACGCCAGCCGACGTGCATTCTGCAACCGTTGCGCACTGGGCCCTGGTCCTCGAGGACAAGCCCGTCAACGTCATGAAAACATGAAGTCCTACCTTGGCGCGGTCTTCGCCCCCGATCCAGATGCGGGCATCGCGCTGCCCGCCGCTGAGGACCTCCACGACGCGAATGAACATGCGAATGGTTCGGCTCCTGGGCCTGACGGACTACCCTACCAGGCGCGGTCGTCTACGCCTCGCAGCTTCGAGATTCTGGGCGTGCTCGCCGACCGCGTCAACCCTGGGCTCCCTGCTCCCTTCGAATGGAACTTCTCGCTTCTTGTAATGCTTCCCAAAGGTGACGAACCAGCTGGGATTGCTGAATGTTACCGTGCCCCTGAACAACTTCGACCCCTTGCCGTGACAAGCGCTGATGTCGAGATAGTCGCATCGGCTGCTAACAGGAAACTACACCCGCTCGTTCAGCAAGTTTTTGAAATTCAACTTGAATTTGTTCCTGGGCGGCAGTTTCATAACAACGTTGTCGAGGTCGACGCCTACAGCCGCTTCTGCAGCATGGGTGACAACACAGACGCGAACCTGCCGTGCTGCCTTAGCATTGACATCGCCGCGGTCTTCCCCAGCCTGCTTTTTTCTCGGCTCTGGGTAGTTCTTAGGGGGGGGATCTCTGGGAACTTCCTCGTGCTCCTGCGCGCGTTCTACACCGTGCCCGTTGCCTTCCTCGAGCTCGGCGGCGTCCGTCGCCCTCTACTTGTTGCTGAAAGTGGCGTCGCGCAGGCCTGTCCGTTAAGTGGCGCCATTTGGGGTCTCATTTTCGACGCGATCTTGCGCGGGATTCGCAGCCGCTTCGCTCGGGCTGGTCGAGGCGTGGCCGGCGCGTGCACCGGTGACTTCGGATGTGTGTTAGCCTGGCTTCGTGATATCCTTGGACTCCTACCTCATGTGCGAGCTGCTGAACAATATGCTGGACTGCGTCTACAGCAGCGCAAGTGTGCACTGGTGCCTGTGTTGACCGACTGCCAGCCCTTTATTATCAATCAGCTGCGCGACGCGTTGCGCGACATTCACGAGGACTGGGCGCTCTTCAGGATCGACGACATGGCGAGGTACCTCGGCGTGTGCATTGGTCCTGGCGCCGATGACCGCGCTCAAAGGTCTGCTTCGGCATCTAAATGGCGCCGCCGCTCTCGCGTGCTTGGAGGGGCGCGCGCTCCTACACAGCAGAACGTTCTGCGCTACGACACCTCGGCCAGCGCTTGTCTTCCATGCGTCGGGCAGCCTTTTCCAGCGCCGGAAGTGGTTCTGACTAGAGAGAGTCACCTGCTTCACAGGATCATCCGTTCTGCGCCATCGGCCGTGAAAAAGCTTAACATTTTCTGTGTGAAGAACTGGGCTGGCGCTGAGATGCCGATGGGCGTCGAAGTTTTCATGGGCGCCACCAGTTGGCGTGCGGCTACTTCCATTGTCACCTCTTGGCCCCGCATGCGTGCCCTCCTGCGCGCTGCTGCCGAACGCCATCTTCCCTTGGTTCGAGTGGTGCAAGGTAAATGGTGTGCTCGCTGCTGGAGATCGGACGCATCTGCGGCCCGGCGCCTTCAACGTGCTGCGCGTGGACACAGCTGCCCCACGGGGAAAGGCTCCATCTCCAAGGCCATGACGTGCAAGCTCCGCGATTCCCAGCGTGCCCATGACTATCTGCGCCGTGGTCACCGACAGGCTCGCTTCGCTGCTCTTGATGCGCGCCTTCCTCGCCGTGCTCGACGCGATGCTGCCGCTGACCGCGCCGCGATATTATTCGCAAATCGCCGCGATCCACGTTCGCCCACATGCTGCAGCGCATGCTCTACGAGGGTAACTTCGACATCGCGATTGCTATGCGCTTGCGAAGCTGGTTCCAGCTGCTGCCAATCTCGCGCCACCGGGCGGGCGACTCGTGCGCGGAAGAGTCCCCGGTCGCCCAGCCAAGCATATCCACAGCTGATACCGCGCCTTCCGCGCCGCGCGATGGTGGCCATGATCGCCGCGGGGCCAGGGCCGAGCTCGATATCATCGCCGAACTCCTGCGCCGCTGGGCATCCGACTGGCTGCCGAACCTCTACGCCGACGACGGAGACATCTCCAATGAGGCCGACTGGAGTGACTGGTGCTATCGCCGCGTTCTCCGACTACTACGGCGCCGCAGTTTGCAAGTTTGTTTCGTGGGGAATCTGATGACTTTTTTCGCTCCCGAGCTCGGCGCAGCTGCGTGGGGGCCTGGAATTCTTCCTCGCTCACTCGTCTTCATCGCGCACGGGCCCTCAGTGGCGCCGGGTCGTCGGCGCTTCAGGCGCAGTTCGGCAGCGCCGTGGGCGAGCACCATGCGCGCCGTCGCTGTCCTTGAGGCGGATGTCGATAATAACCCCGCCGACGCCATCCCCTACCCCAACGTGGGCGCCACCGAGGACTACGGCTACAACAATGAAATGATAATGCCCCTGCAGTTGCCCGCTCTTGCCGTGGACCGTGGCGGCGCTTTCGCGCTGAAGTCGCTCGTCTTCCGCCCTCGCAAATCTGGCCTGTGGTGAAAACTCTGGCTGGTGGATGGGCCACCTCGCATCGGCTACGCGGTCAACCCATTCGTCGCGGGTGCATGTTTGGCTGCAGCCCCAAGTGCCACGTGGACTCCATCGGCAACTACGTCATCTGCAAGAGGATGCGGCTTCATCTTGCCCTCCCACGCGGCCAATTGGACTCCTGTGTTCTCGCGCGGCTTGGCCTCCGCCGCGGCAATTTCATTGGCGCGGCCGCGCCCGACAACGAGATCAGACATGCGCTCGCTCCACTCGCCGTCGCCTACCGTGCGTACCACTACATGAACACGTAAATGACTCACGGCGACCAGGCGGTCGCCATCAGCTACCAGTGCATCAAAAACTCGGTGCAGGCCTCCCGTGGTGCTCTGAGGCTCGGCGCCTCGATGCTCTGCGGCGCGGCTGGCCATTCATGAGACTGACGTCGCCCCCCCTGCTCGTCGTTCGCTCCTTCTCCTCCTCTCCTCCTCCTTTCTCTTCTTTTTCCTCCTCGTCCTCCTGCGATGGGAGAGGATGTTGAGAGGTAGTGGCGGCGATCAGGTGGGGGAGGAGAACCGGGGGAGAAGGAGTGTGAGCGGGGGGAAGCAGAAGGGGAGACAAGAGGAGGGGAGGGGAACGGAGATCGAGCTGATGGGTGGGGGAATCAGAGACGGGAGCGGGATGATGAGGCAAGAGACGAGGAGGGAAGGGGAGAGGGGGCAAGAGGAGGCAAGAGGAGAGGAGGAGAAGGGGGGATGGGGGGAAGGGCTTAGTGGACGAGGAACGAAGCAACGGCCAGAACCGTGCTGCGACGACTTTCGAGAAGTTGTTACATGCGTGCACATCTTTGACTCTCCCTCTTTTTCTCCTTCCCCATTCTAAGCGGGATGGCTGAGTGCCACAACGGGTGTTTCAGATGGACATGCTCTCACTTTCGGCTGCGACCCTGGCTGGGGCCGTTTTCCCCCGACCTGACACCCACCCCAGATTGACAACGTTCCCTGCTGTGTTGCTTCCCGCGCACTGATATCCAAGCATTTTTTCGGGGCGTTCCAGGAAAAGGCCTCCCTCCGCTCGGAGGGTTCGAGGACGATATCTTTTCTTCGGCAGAAGTTGGCGGAAGTAAAACGATGGCGGCTCCGCTGGCGGACGTAAAAAAACGCCCCCCCAAGACATGGCAAGGTTTTTTGGTTCAAGGTTTCCAGAGCCGGCCCTTTGAGCTTCAGGTCTCTATGGACTTTGATCGCGCCCATTCCCCCGCTCCGCGCCTCCAGTGGCCTGTCCTTGCACGCCGCCCTCTCCGAAGAGCGTCGGGATTTCAGGGCGCCAGCGGCTGCCAATAATGGGCCCACTTTCGACGGGGCGGGTGCTATGGACGGTGCCAGTGCGCTGTTCGCCACCGCCAGCCAAGCTGCCAGCAAGTCCCCACCTGTTGGCAGGTCAGTGCGCCCAGATGCCCCTGCCATGTGCCCACCCTCCGCGGGAGCACGTGCACCTCTGTTGAGGGGGGCACGCTCTCCCTTCCCGCGGCACCCAGGATGGTGCCCAAGACCGCACTCGGACGAGCTGTGCTCGGCTCCTCAGGCCGCTCGCGGGGCTCCACGCTCGCCGCCAGCGGCGCGACGCGCGTGCATGATCCGAGGCCGACTTGCCTCGCCTCTCGATTACCCGGCGCGCCACCTGCAGGCGCGTGCGCCTCTCTCAACCCGGCACCACCTCTCCATGGGCTGGGCATCAGGTTGACCCCCTCCGCCCGACTGTCGCTGTCCAGGCCGAGCCCGCCCACAGTGCCTTCGGCGATGGCGCCCAGCGCTGCGCCGCCCACTTGCGTGCCCGACGCGCTCGTGACGGGCGTCGTCACGCGCGCCTTCTCGAGGAGCACATTCGCCCTTCTGCCCAGAGGGCTGAAGACGCCGGCGCCATCTCTACCGCCTACCTTCGTCGCCCACCTGCCCGCAGGTCCACACGACGTGCGCGAGTCAGCATGACTCGAGAATTCTGGCGCGAAGACGGGAATCGAGAGCCCCGGCTGTGACTTCGCCGCCGCGGCACGGTTTTCCGTGGCGTCGGAGGTTGGGGGAGCTGCCAGTCAGGTTGCTCTCGCCTGCCGCGCTGCTTGCCCTCTGTCCACGTGGTGCGGGGCTCTCGGTGACCTGGGCGCGAGGCGCACTGCCGCGCGCCCGTGATCCCGAGCGTCCGCCAGCTACTTTCACAGCCGCTCTGGAGAGTCCGCTGGCCCTTTACCACTTCCCTCCTCCCTCCTCCCTCCTCCCTCCTTTCGGATGCAACTCCTGGGAGGTCAAATTCTGTTTTCGCCCTGGTCCGAAATCCGGCTTAATCCCGCTTAATCCCGCTTAATCCGGCTTAATCCCGCTTAATCCCGCTTAATCCGGCTGAACCTGGTTACTCCGAGGCCCACCCCGGCGTAACAGCTTCCAAATGGGGCTTAATCCTCCTTAGTCTTTCCGACGAAAACCTCCCAGTAGTTGCCTCTTAGCCTCCTCCCTCCTCCCTACTGCCAGCAGAAGGCGAGCTCTTTGTTGTGCAGGGACGGCGAGCCAGCGCCACGACGTCCCGGCATCGGCCTCTGCGCCGCTCACCGAGCGCGTTCCACTGCTCGCCAAGCGCCTACGGTAGGTTTGCGTCGTGTCGACCAGCGGCGACCCCAGCGCGGGCGTTCAAGGTTGAACGCCGCCGGCGACCCAGAATCGATCGATGTTGAACGATCGGACGTTGCGGCAGCGGCCGATCGTTCAAGGTTGAACGATCCCTGCGGTGTCAAAAACCAACGCTGGGGTCGGCGCGACACGAACCTGCCGTACTCGCAAACGGTCGAATAGCACGTGTCTGCTTCGATGTAGCTTGTCGTAGATCCCCCCGCGGCGGATCCAGGCCATTTGTCACCACCCACCAAACCACCCCAACCCAACCCGAAGGCCCCAATTTATCCTCGATTTCCAGTTGGGGGGGGTCGTGGAACATCGAGAAAACACATATGGAACCCGTACCCCCCCCAACCCGAAATTCGGGTCTTCGGGTTGGGTTGGGGTGGTCTGGTAGGTAGTCAATTTGCGAGTAGTCACTTTGCGAGTAGCCGAACGCGCTCGCCTGGCCGCGGGAAGTCGCGTGGGATGCGGCCGATTACACCAAGGCGGCCACCGTCGCCGCGCCAGGGTCGAGTCCTCTCGCCGTCCCCTCCCTCCACTCCCCGCTTTGCCCCCGCACCGCTCCCCCCTCCCCCCTCCCTCCCTCCCCTTCTGCTCCTCCTCCTCCCTCCCTCCCTCCCTCCCTCCCTCCCTCCCTCCCCCTCCCTCCCTCCTCCTCCTCCCTCCTCCTCCTCCCTCCCCCTCCCTCCCTCCCCTTCTGCTCCTCCTCCTCCTCCCTCCTCCCTTTCTGCATTGAACCAGATCTCAATACCACTGATATCCTCTATCTGCTGGCGCTGCGCGCGCGTGTGCTCCCACCTCTTGCGCGTGTTCCCTGTCTCGGCGGCGAGCCAGGGGGGAAGTGAGGGGGGGCGGGCCTTCTCACCGACCGCGCTCCACGACTCCCAAAGTGCCTGCTCGCAGACGTCCGAAGAGCAAACGCCTGCCTCGATGTAACGGATCGCAAATCCACGGCAGCGGATCCAGGCCATCTGCGAGTAGTCATTTTGCGCGAGCAGTGGAGCGCGCCTGTCTGTTCTCAGAAGGCTCGCAAGGCCTCAGGCCTCCCGAGAGAAGCTTCCGAGGCCCTCTCCGAGGGCACGGACGGCTGCTTCTCAGAAGGCCACCGGGCTGCTGAGGGATGCCCCGCGGCCCGTGCGAAGGCCTGCTCCTTCTCCAGGGGGCCACACGCGAACCCTACCCCTACCCCCGACGATTTCTGAGGGGGAGAATGGGGCTCACTTCGCTCGGGAGCTCCCGAATGAAGTGAACCCCACCCTCCCCCTCAGAAATCGTGGGGGGTAGGGGTAGGGTTCGCGTGTGGCCCCCTATTCTCGTCTCCCCCCCTGGGCGAGCCGCCGAGTGTCTCGCGTGCAGGGCTCCCTTCTGTGGCACACCCTGGCTCTTCGAACGAGGCACCGTCGGTCCTGGACCTGGCTGCCTGGCTGCAGCGTGGGCCGTGCTTCGCATGCGGTGCTCTGCTCCCTCACCGCCCACCAAACCACCCCAACCCAACCCGAAGGCTTAAATTTTCCGTCGATTTCCAGTGTGGGGGGGTCGGGAAACATCGACAAAAACACATGTAGAACCCTTACCCCCCCCAACCCGAAATTCGGGTCTTCGGGTTGGGTTGGGGTGGTTTGGTAGGTGGTCACTCCCGTCTCTCAGAGCCAGGGCCGGACCCAAGCGGTATTTTCTTGCCGATCTCGCGGGCCGTCTTCGCTTCGGCTTCGCTTGGCGGCAAAGGCGGAGTCGAGACAAAAAGCGAGGGTGAAAACGAACACAGAACGAAGGCGAAAAACACCGTTTAGGTTCAGCCCCGCTCAGAGTCGCGCCCTCGCCCAGGCGCCAGCCGCCCTTCCGGATCCGATTCTTCTCCTCCTTCGTCGTTGCCGCCCCTTTCCTTCCTCTCTCGGCCGCCTTGCACCCGCCCTCCCTCG
Source organism: Prorocentrum cordatum (assembly GCA_963575745.1). Lineage (NCBI taxonomy): Eukaryota > Dinophyceae > Prorocentrales > Prorocentraceae > Prorocentrum > Prorocentrum cordatum. The sequence continues at coordinate 34,902 of CAUYUJ010007055.1, forward strand.
TCTCCTACATCCTCCTGCTGCTGCTGCTGATCCTCCTGCCTCCCTCCTCCTTCGCATGCTCCTCGTCCTGCTCATCCGCCACGTCCTCCCGGTCTTCATCCTTCGACAGAGCCCCCGTTTCTGATGGCGTGTCGCACGAAGGGGCCACTTCGAGGATCGATGTCCTCTAGGACACCCCGCGGATACAGCATAATGCCAGACGCTTCTCGTAACGCCACCGCGCATCCAGAAACGAGGCCGAGGCGAGTTGCCCTTGTCAGAGATGTGGAGGACCATGCGGTGGAATAAAGGACTGGGGAAGCCGTCGTACCCCAAGAGAGTGGGGATGGAGGAGGAATCGGATGATGATGATGAGGAGGAGGAGGTGGACGGGGAAGGGTAGAGAGAGGAGGGATAAGGGAGGAGGAGGAATACGATGATGATGACAATGAGGACGAGGACGAGGATGGGGATGACGATGAGAATGATATGATGACTATGATGACTACGATGACGCTGATGATGAGGATGAGGTGAAGGATGAGGATGAGGATCAGGATGAGGATTATGCTGCTGATGATGCTGATGATGATGCTCATGATGATTATGATGCTGATGATGATAATGAAGGTGGTGGTGATGGTGGTGGTGGCGATGAGGATTATGATGCTGGTGGTGGTGGTGATGTTGACGATGATACTGATACTAACGATTCTGATGCTGATGCAGATGCTGATGATGATGATGGTGATGATGATGAGACTAATTTGAATGATGATTCTGCTGATGATGATGCTGATGATGATTATTATGATGATGGTGGCCAGGCTCATAATGATGATACTGATGATGGCGATGATGATGCTGCTGATGATGCTACTGATGGTGCTGAAGATGCTGCTGCAATTGATGATGATGCTGATGACCATGCTGCTGATGATGATTATGCTGCTGATACTGCTGCTGCTGATCATGCTGCTGCTGTTGATGATGCTGATGATGCTGATGCTGATGATACTGATGGTGATTATGATGCTTCTGCTGCTGATGATGATGCTGATGATGAGGATGAGGTTGAGAATGAGGATAAGGATGAGGGTGACGATGATGCTGCTGCTGATAATGCCGATGATGCTGCTGCTGATCATGCTGCTGCTGTTGATGATGCTGATGATGCTGATGCTGATGATAATGATGGTGATTCTGATGCTTCTGCTGCTGATGATGATGCTGATGGCGAGGATGAGGATGAGGATTAGGGTGTTGGTGATGATGATGCTGATGCTGATGCTGATGATGATGAGGGCGATGATGATGATGATGATGATGATGATGATGATGATGATGATGATGATGATGATGATGATGACCATGATGGGGGTGGAGGTGGTGGTGGTGGTGATGATGAAGATGCTGATGGTGGTGGTGGTGGCGGTGATATGATGACGATCATGACGATGATGATGACGATGATGCTGATAATGATGATGATGATGATGATGATGATGATGATGATGATGATGATGATGATGATGATGATGATGATGATGATGATGATACTGATGACGATCATGAGGATGATGATGAGGATGCTCATGCTGTTGATTATTATGATGATGATGGGTATGCTGATGATGATGCTGCTGCTGATGATGATGCTTCTGATGGTGCTGACGATGCTGCGGCTGTTGATGATGCTGATGGTGCTGCTGCAGATAATGATGATGATGATGATGATGCTGCAGCTGCTGATGCTGCTGATGTTGATGCTGATGATCATGCTGGTGCTGTTGGTGATGATGCTGATGATGATACTGCTGATGATGCTGCTGCTGATGATGATGGTGACGATGATGGTGCAGATGCTGATGCTGATGCTGATGATGATGTTGATGATTATGATGGTGTCGACGGTGACGATGATGATGATGCTGATGCTGATGATAATGCCGATGCTGCTGATGCTGCTGCTGATGACGATGGTGATGATGATGATGCTGATGCTGTTGCTGATGCTGCTGCTGATGATGATGACGATGATGATGACGATGATGATGATGATGATGATGATGATGATGATGGTGGTGGTGGTGGTGGTGGTGGTGGTGGTGGTGATGATGATGATGATGATGATGATGATGATGATGATGATGATGATGATGATGATGATGATGCTGATGATGACAATGACGATGAGGATGAGAGATGAGGATGATGATGATGATGCTGATGCTGCTGCTGCTGATGCTGATGATGATGATGACGATGATGACGACGATGATGATGATGATGATGATGAGGATGATGATGATGATGACGATGATGATGATGATGATGATGATGATGATGATGATGATGATGATGATGATGATGATGATGATGATGATGATGATGATGATGATGATGATGATGATGATGATGATGATGATGATGATGATGATGATGATGATGATGATGATGATGATGATGATGATGATGATAATGATGATGATGATGATGATGATGATGATGATGATGATGATGATGATGATGATGATGATGAATCGATGATGATGATGATGATGATGATGATGATGATGATGATGATGATGATGATGATGATGATGATGATGATGATGATGATGATGATGATGATGATGATGATGATGATGACGAGGAGGAGAAGGACGAGGAGGAGGGGGAGGGCGAGCAGCAAGGCCAGAGGCCTCTTGGATGCCTCTCGGAGTCTTTTCGGATGTATCTTGGGAGCTTTTTCGAGTCGTCCTGGGGCGTTTCGGGGGCCTCATGGCTGTCCTTTTGGGCCTCTTGGAGTGTCTTTGGCGCCTCGGGGGAGCCTCTTGGGGCATCTTGGGGGTCTCTGGGGAGCCTCGATTTTCCTCAGGGTTTGAAGGATTTGGGCTCTTGGTGGCTTCCTTCGGAGACTCCGTGGCCACTTAGAGCCGTCCTGGGGAATGGCTTGTAGCCTCTTGGAACATGATGGGAACCATCCTGAGCCATCTAGAACCATCTTGTTCCATCCTGGAAATCATCTTGGGCTCTCTGAGGTCCTCTTGGAGCCATCTTGGGCCAAACATGGCGCTCCAACTCCAGGGTAGGGGGTAGGGCGAGGGGCCAAGATATTACTCATGCGCAAGCTGTGTGGCTCACTCCCGCCCGCCCTCCCAACACATAAGTAGTGCCCGAGGCTCGGCATACTCAGCGGTCGTCTTTGGATGGGCAGCTACGGGGAGCCACTACAGACCCCACGTGCGCGACGCTGGGGCGCGGTGCGCCACGCGTGCCAGGCGCGCCACGCGCACCAGGCGCGCCAGGCGCCCCTGAGGCCCCAGCGTGGCAGGCAACGCCTGGCGCGCCAGACGTGCCGCGTGCTCCACGTGCGCCAAGCTGTGCCGCATGCGCCAGCCGCGTCGGGCGCGCCACGCTCGGGGCACGCGCACTGTGTGCCAGGCGCGCCCGCGCACGTCGGGAGGCATGGGCCTCAGCCGCCCCCGTCGAACGCCAGCGAGCCACCACGGCGGGGTGGCCATCACCCGATCCCCGGTGGGCTTGCACAGGGCAGGCAGCGTGCCAGCACCCCCGCCGCGTCGCTGCGCCCTTGAAGGGCATGTTTTCCACCACCCCCACCAGAAGTTGGAGGGCGAGGGGGTCCTCCTCCTCCTCCTCCTCCTCCTCCTCCTCTCCTCCTCCTCTTCCTCCCTCTCCTTCCCCCCTCCAACTTATGCGTCAAACACCCCTGCAGCGTGATCGCGGGGCGGCCGCGCACAATCCAGAGCTGGCCGCGAAGTGCAGCTTGCATGCTCTTGTTGACCGGGATGGTGGCGCTGCGCGCAGCAGCCCATTGCTTCGGCACGGTCGCACAGAGGATATCCTCCTCCTCCTCCTCCCCCTCTCCCCTCCTCCTCCTCCTCCTCCTCCTCCTCCTCCTCCTCCTCCTCCTCCTCCTCCTCCTCCTCCTCCCCCCGCCGTCCTTGTCGCAAAACAGGGTGAGGTGCTCGCGGGGGGCCCCGAGCATTTTCTAAGATTTTACTGTAAAGTGGAATCCGCATTTTTTTTGGCAGGGATGGGGAGTGCTGGCGTGAGACACGGCAGGCAACATGCCGTCACCCCCGCCGCTGCCCTTTTCAAAAACCAGTGCGACGTGGTCGCTGGGCGCCTGCGCACGCTCCAGATTTGGATGCAACGTGTATCTTGCATGGTCTTTTACAGGGATGAGGGGGGGCTCATTGGTACGGGTTGGCTGCCGGTCAGGAGGGGGAGGGGATGCTTATCTACAGGAGCAGTTATAAACATTTCCCCGATGAAGATCGAAGAGGAAACCGGCTAAGCCACCTCCAGGAGGGCTGGTGGGATTCAGAACATCGGGTAGGGATGGGTGGGAGGAGTAGTACGTCAGATATGGCGCGAGCGCACCTATCGTGCCTTCTTTCCCGTCTCTCTCTCCCCCATCGCTTCCTGATCGTTCAGCAATCGGTTGGTCAAATCTTGCAGCTGTCACTTGTGGGCCAATGCCCTTCAGGGCCCCCCCAGTCGGCGGGTGCAGGAGGGCTCGACGCAGAGGGAAGGGACGAGTGGGAGGAGCAGGGCGTCCGATGTGGCGCGGGCGCACCCGGAAAGCCCCCCCCCCCGCTCTTCTCCCCTCCTCTCCCTCGCTTGCTCCCTCCCCTGCCCCTGGCGACGGCGGTGGGGATGCACGCCCCAAGGCCACGGCGGACGTCCTCCGCTCCCTCCCTCTGTCCTGCTGCCCCCCCCCTCCCCTCCTCCGCTCCCCCATCCTCCCATCCTTCGTGCCCCTCCGCCCCCTCCTTCTCTCGCCCCCTTCACTCCCAGCTCCCTTCCTCTCTTTTCCCTCTCCGCTCCCCACCTCCACTCCTCCCCTCCCCCTCCCTCCTCCCTCCTCTTGGGTCCTCCCCCCTTCCTCACTCTCTCCCCTCCCTTCCCCCTTGCTTTCCTCCACTCTCCCCCCATCCCCTCCCCCGCTTACACCATTCTCTCCTTCGCGCAGTCCGCTGAAGTTGGCGGCGCCGATGGCAAGCCAGTTCGACAGCTCCGAGGAGTCCAGAAACAGCATCAAGGGCAGTGCCGCGAAGAAGTGGGCCCTGACGAAGAACGTCGCGAAGGCGGTGGCTAGGAGCACGGAAGGAGGAGGAAGAAGAGGGGGAGGATGCTGATGACGCTGCTGCTGATGATGATACTCATGATGTTGATGATGATGATGCTGATGATGATGATGATGATGATGATGATGATGTAGATGACGATGCTTATGCTGATGGTGATGAGTCTGATGCTGATGGCGATTATGATGATGATGCTAATCAAGATGCTGATGATGCTGATGATGACGCCGATGCCGATGATGACGATGCTGATGATGATGACGATGCTGATGATGATGATGATGATGATGATGATGCTGATGACCACGATGATGCTGATGACGCTGATGATGATGATGATCATGCTGCTGCTGATGATGCTGGTGCATATGATGATGGTTATGATGCTGATTAGGATGCTGATGATGCTGATGATGGCGATGTTGCTGATGATGATTATGATAATGCTGATGATGATAATGATGATGATGCTGATGATGCTGCTGCTGCTGCTGCTGATGATGAGGATAATGCTGATCACGATGATGATGATGCTGATGATGATGCTGATGAGTATGGTGGTGGTGGTGGTGGTGGCATGAGAATGGTGATGCTGATGATGGTGGTGATGAGGACGAGGACGATGATGATGATAATGCTGATCATGATGATGCTGATGATGATGACAATGCTGCTGATGATGCTGCTGATTATGATGATGCTGGCGCTGCTGCTGCTGATGATGATGCTGACGATGCTGCTCATGATGATGACGGCGATGCTGATGATGATTCTGACGCTGCCGCGGATTGTGATGATGATGATGATGATGAGGGTGGTGATGATGACGACCATGTTGATGGTGATGATGATGATGATGATGATGATGATGATGATGATGATGCTGAGGATGCTGATGATGATGATGATGATGATGGTGGTGGTGGTGGTGGTGATGATCATGGGGATGGTGTCGATGAGGATGCTGATGCTGATGCTGATGATGGTGGTGGTGGTGGTGTTTTGGTGACGGTGGCGATGATGATGATGGTGATGGTGGGGACGGTGGCGATGATGATGCTGACGACGATGATGACGATGACGGTGATGATGATGCTGCTGCTGATGATCATAATTCGTCTGCTGATGATGATGATCATGCTCATGATAAGTATGCCGCTGCTGAGGATGCCCTTGCTGATGATGGGAATGATAATGAGGATGCTGATGCTGCTGCTGATGATGACGGCGATGCTGCTGCTGCGGATGATGAGTATGTTTATGATGTGGATGCGGCTGCTGCTGGTACCGATGCTGATTATGACGATGATGATGATGATGACGATGACGACGATTACGACGATGCTGCCGACGAGGATGAGGAGGATGATGCTCCTGATGATGCTGATGACGTCGGCCACGGTGATGATGATGCTGATGCGGATGATGCTGCTGGTGATGCTGATGATGATGCTGATTATGATATGATGATGATGACGGAGATGGTGGTGGTGGTGGTGATGGTGATGATGATGAAGACGGCGACGGTGATGGTGATGCTGATGCGGGTGATGATGATGATGCTGCTGATGATGATGATGACGATAATGATTATGATTATGATGATGACGATGAGAATGAGGACGACGATGATGACGTTGCTGACGATGATGCTGATGCTGATGTCGATGCTGTCGATGCTGCTTCTGGTCCTGCTGTTGCTGATGTTGATGAGGGGAAGGATGATGATGCTGATGATGATGGTGATTGATGATGCTGATGCTGGTGCTGATGATGACGCTTATGCTGATGCTTGTGGTGATCATGACGGCCACGAGGATGATGACGATGATGATGACGATGAGGATGATGGGGATGATGATGACGATGATGATGATGGTGATGCTTATGCTGATGATGATGCTGATGATGATGATGCTGCTGCCGCTGGTGATGGCGATGATGCTGCTGCTGATGGCGATGGCGACGATGTTGCTGATGGTGATGACGGTGATGATGATGATGCTGATGATGATCAAGTCGATGATGATGTTGATGATGATGCTGATACTGATGATGATGATGGTGATGCTGATCATGATGATGATGATGCGGATGATGACGATGATGATGATGCTGCTGATGATGATGATGATGATGAGGGTACTGACGATAGCGATGATATTGCTGACGATGCTGCTGATGCTGTTGATGCTGACGATGATAATGTTGCTACTAGTGGTGCTGCCGACGACGACGATTATGATGATGCTGATGCTGATGCTGGTGATGATGATGATGATGATGATGATGCTGATGCTGCTGATGGTGATGATGCTGATGATGATGATGATGATGATGATGATGATGATGATGATGATGATGATGATTGACGATGGTTATGATGATGCTGATGCCGATGTTGGCGATGGTGATGATGATGATGCTGCTGTTGATGATGATGGTGGTGGTGATGATGGTGATGATGATGACGATGATGCTGATGATGGTGAGATGATGAGGATGATGACGAGGACGATGCTGATAATGATGATGATGATGAGGAGGAGGAGGTGGAGGAGGAGGAGGAGGGCGAGGACAATGAGGAACATGATGACGAGGAGAAAGAGGACGAGGAGGACGAGGAGGTTGAGGAGGAGGGATGGGGAGGAGGTGGAGGAGGGGAGAGTTGGAGTAGTGGGAGGGATGAGGTGAGGAGGATGAGGAAAAGACTTGTATTGGACTCATGGGCTTGACAGGAGGGGGGAAATGATACGAGAAGGATAGGGGGTGGGAGGGAATGAAGGGATGCGAGGGGCAGGGAAGATGGAGGAGGAAGATGAGTTGGAGGGAGGAGGTGGAGAAAGGGAGGCAGGTTGAGAAGGGAGGGGATGAGATTTAGGAAAGCCCAGAGTGAGGAGTGATGATGATGGCGATGGTGGTGGTGATGATTCTGATGATGATTGTGATGCTGGTAATGTTAATGATGATGATGCTTCTGCTGCCGCTTATGATGGTGATGATGATGATGATGATGATGATCATGATGATGATGATGACCCCGATGATGCTGATACTGCTGATGTCGCTGGTGGCAGTACTACTTAATTCCGTGATGACAGTGATGATGATGGTGATGTTGGTGATGGTGGTGGCGCTGATGGTAATGGTAGTGGTGGTGGTGGTGGTGATGACGATTGCGATGACGATTGCGATGACGACTGCGACGACGATGATGATGACGAGGATAATGATGAGGATGAAGATGTTGAATATTTTTATGAAGATGATGATTATGATGATGCTGATGCTGATGATGATGCAGCTACCGACGACGACGATGACAATGATACTGATAATGATGATGATGATGATGATGATGATGATGATGATGATGAGGATGAGGATGCTGCTGCTGCTGCTGCTGATGATGATGATGATGATGATGATGATGATGATGATGATGATGATGTCGATCATGAAAATAACGATAATTATGATGCTGATGATGATGCTGATCATGTTGGTGATGGTTTCGGTGGTTAGGGTGAGGATAGATGCTGATGATGATGCTGCCCCCTCGTCCTTCCCTCCTAGACCGTACAGGTTTCAACTGGACGGTTCAGATCCCAACTGGGCGTTTCAGATTCCAACCGGTATTAAAACCGGAACGGTCCAGATCCCAACCGTTTGAAGCGCTTGGAAGGCGCTACCTAGGCGCTTGATAGGCGCTTCACAGGCGCTTCCTTGAAGGCCCCTCCTCGGCTTCGTGCAGGATTCCCTTGGGTTCTTTCTTTGATACGGCTTTCGGAGGATTCCGTGGAGATTCCTGAGGGATTCCTGGGGGATCCTTCAGGATTCTTGAAAAATCTGGGAGGTTTCCAGAGGAATGCCTGAAGGCATTCTTCAGGATTCTTGAGAATTCATAAGATTCCCAAGGGAATTCTCCAGGGTTCTGGAGGTTTCCCGAGGATGACTGTTAGATTTCTGAGCGGGTCCAGGGGGATTCCTGATAATTCTCTAGGGATTCCTACGGAAGTCTTGACGGTTCTCCACGGATTCTTGGCGATTGCTGAAGGACTCCTGAGGATTCCTGAAGGGTTCCTGAGGGTATCCCGAGGATTCCTGTAAGGCTTCCTGATGGATTCCTGAAGGATTCTTCAGGATTCCGGTGTTTCTTACAGATTCCTGAGGATCCCCGAAGGATTCCCGAGTGATTTCTCAGGATTCCCTGCATGATTGCTGAGGGATTCGTGGGGATTATTGGGAGATTCTTGCAGGATTCCGATAGGAGTTTCGAGGATTCCTGAGGGGTGTTTACCATCATCGACGTGCTATAGACGATGCGTGTACGTTGGACATACGTTCTGCATGCGTGTGTGAAGCTGTCTGCATACTTTGCGAATGCGTTTCTTTTAACCCTTCTTATACCCGTCCCATGCGCTTGATACAAGTTTCGTATACATTTCGCAAGCGTTCTTATACATTGATGTCTTGAAGTACTTTGAGCCTACATGAGCCTTCCTGGAGTTTTTCGGACTCGCACATCGTACGCAGTGGAACGATCTAGATCCCACTATGAAAACCTAGTCAGTTCCCTGAGGGGGAATCGTTCGTTTTTCATCGCCAAGACGATCATGCAATAACAAAGCTTTACATCGCTTTGTCCAGTGGTTGGGATCTGGGCCGTTCTGGTTTTCTCACTGGTTGGGAATTGTTCTGTCTGTTTGGGACTTGGACCGTCCGGTTGGGATCTGACCCCATCGCTCCTCCCCCCTCGTCCCCCCCCTCGTCCATCCTCGTTCCCCCTCGTCCCTCCTCGTCCCCCCTCGTCCTCCACTCGTCCTCCACTCCTCCTCCTCCCCCTTCGTTCCCCTTCGTGCCCGCTCGTCCTCCCCTCATCCTCCCTCGCCCCCCCCCCCTCGCCCTCCCTCGTCCTCCCCCCCCCCCCCGGCGAGGAACGCCCTCATGGCGCACCGTGCCTCCGCGGCGGCGTCCGAGGGCCCCGTGCGCGTGCAGGAGCCGCGGAAGGCGCGGCCCGCGCCGCCGCCGGCCCAGGACGCGCGGGCCCGAAGAGGCGAGGCAGTCCCAAGAGGCCTCCAGAGGGCCTCCTTCTTCCCCGAAGGGGAGGCACAGGGCCTCCCATCGTTCCTCCTGGAAGGGCAGCTGCAAGACACGTCGGATCCTTGGTCCTCCTCCTGCGACACATGTTCCTCCACATTCGCCTGCCCGGGGGGAGCGAGGGATCTGGGCCCCCCTAGATTTATGTCGGGCGTGTCCCCCCTACAGGGGGATTTCCGGCCAAAAATTTTTAAAAAAATACCCCTAAACATACCCCCTTATAAGGTCAACGAATACTCCAAACAATAGTTCTCAGGCTATTTTTGGACTATTCTTGGATTACTTTTGGGGTATTTTCTTATTTTTCGTCGAACATCCCCCTGTAGGGGGACAGGCCCGACTTAACCCTAGATCCGAGCAGATGGGGTCGGAGGATCGTGCCGCATCGCCGATGCCTCGACGATGCGGCTCGATGTGGAGCCCGTGTTTCCCCGACGCATCGCCGCTGCATCGCCGATGGCATCGCCGATGCCTCGGCGGCGCACTGGTGATGCGGCGCGATCCTTCGACCCCAGCTGCGCGGACCCCGTCTAGGAGGCCTCCAAGGGAGGGAGGGAGGCGGCGGCGCGTGCAGGCAGCAGCGCCACGGCGCGGGGCTCGAGGGCGGCGCGGCGCCGGGAGCACCCGTCGTACGCTGGCTTTCCGTCAAGGGAGGGAAAGCCACCCCGACCAGGCCATTGGCGTTTACTAAACGGCCCTGGGCTAGTAAAAGCCCTGCCCTGTTCCATTCCTGCCTTGGGTGCGTTTACTAAACGGCCTCGCTTGTCGGGGTGGCCATGGGGCTGGATTTTTGGTATCTATTAAGGTGGGCGTGCCCCTCTACAGGAGGAGTATTCAAGAATAGTCAAACGAGCCGGACAAAGGGCCCAACAGGATATGCAGCTGCGAGCACCGCGAGGGAGACGAGACGAAGGAGAGGGGCGCGCAAACTGGGACGCATGTGGACGCAGCCACTGGAGCCTTCGGTGGAGCTGCCTGTGCGGCCTCGAAACGTGTGAGGGGTGTGCCGAAATGGGCGGCGGGGACGCATGTGGACGCAGCCACTGGGGCCTTCGGTGGAGCTCCCTATGGGGCCACGAAACGTGTGAGGGGTGTGCAGATATGAGCGGCTGGGACGCATGTGGAAGCAACCACTGGGGCCTACGGTGGAGCTCCCTATGGGGCCACGAAACGTTTGAGGGGTGTGCAGAAATGAGCGGCTTGGACGCATGTGGAAGCAACCGCTGGGGAGACATGTGAGGCGTGTGCCGAAATGGGCGGCTGCGACGCATGGTGACGCAGGCACTGGGGCCTTCGGTGGAGCTTTCTATGGGGCCACGCACCGTGTGAGGGGTGTGCTGAAATGAGAGGCTGGGACGCATGTGGACGCTGCCACTGGGGCCTTCGGTGGAGCTCCCTATGGGGCCACGAAACGTTTGAGGGGTGTGCCGACATGGGCGGCGGGGACGCATGTGGACGCAGCCACTGGGGCCTTCGGTGGAGCTCCCTATGGGGCCACGAAACATGTGAAGGGTGTGCCGAAATGATCGGCTGGGACGCATGTGAATGCAGCCACTGGGGCCTTCGGTGGAGCTCCCCATTGGGCCACGAAACATGTGAGGGGTGCGCCGAAGTGGGCGGCTGCGACGCATGGTGACGCAGCCACTGGGGCCTTCGGTTGAGCTCCCTGTGGGGCCTCGGAACATGTGAGGCGTGCGCCGAAATAGCGGCTGGGACGCGTGTGGACGTAGCCACTGGGGCCTTCGGTGGATCTCCTTGTGGGGCCACGAAACATGTGAAGGCTGTGCCGAAATCGACAGCTGGGACGCATGGTGACGGAGCCACTGGGGCCTTCGGTGGAGCTCTCTATGGGGCCACGCACCGTGTGAGGGGTGTGCCGAAATGAGAGGCTGGGACGCATGTGGACGCTGCCACTGGGGCCTTCGGTGGAGCTCCCTATGGGGCCACGAAACGTGCGAGGGGTTTGCCGAAATTGGCGGCTAGGACGCATGTGGACGCAGCCGCTGGGGCCTTCGGTTGAGCTCCCATGTGGCCACGAAACGGTGTACCAGGTGCGGAGGGCAGAGGCAGGGATGGGAGGAGGGAGGAGGGGGAGGAGGAAGGAGGAGAGGAGACTCGGGGCGTTGTCTATTCAAAACGAGGACTTAACACCACAGGATGGTTGGGAACAATTGTCAGGGGACGATTTGTCGTGCTATTTCGACTATTTTTTGGTTTATTCTTGGACAATTTTGGGTCTTTCCTCCAACGTCCGCTTGCAGGTGTACCATTGTGTGCCGAAACTTGTGCACTTGGCCGAGCGGACGCTGCGAGGCTGGACGGTGGCTCGCCCGCGGGCTGCGGCCAACAGGGCCTGGAGGGATGGCGTGCTCAACCCTTTCGTGGCGTGCCTCCCTGCGTGATCGTGTATCCCCGAGCTTAAAGCTTTGGCGGGCGCGCCGGCCGGCCAGACACGCGGCTGCGCAGGGAGGGAGACGGGGATGGAAGGAGGGATAGATGGAGGGATGGATGAGGATGAGGATGAGGATGAGGATGAGGATGAGGACGAGGATGAGGATGAGGATGACGATGATGATGATGATGATGATGATGATGATGATGATGATGATGATGATGATGATGATGATGATGATGATGATGGTGGTGGTTCTGGTGGTGGTGGTGGTGATGACAATGACGCTGCTGCTGCTGATGATGATGCTGCTGATGATGGTGGTGGTGGTGATGATGATGCTTATTATGATGATGATTCTGATGATGCTGATGCTGATGATGATGACGACGATGATGATGCTGGTGATGATGATGATGATGTTGATGTTGAGGGTGGATGGATGGATGAGGATGATAACGACGATGATGATGCTGATGATGCTGATGCTGATGCTGCTGCTGCTGATGATGATGATGCTGCTGCTGATGATGATGCTGGTGATGATGTTGATGGATGGATGGATGAGGATGAGGATGATGAGGATGAGGATTACACAGGGGATGATGAAGCAAATTATGATGATGATGCTGCTGATGCTGATGCTGATGATGATGGTGCTGCTGCTGCTGCTGATGATGATGATGATACTTATGGTGACGCTGCTGATGATGATGCTGATGATGCTGATGATGCTGCTGATGATGATGATTCTGATGCTGATGGTGCTGATGATGATGATGATGTTGATGATGATGATGATGATGATGATGTTGAGGTGATAGTGATGATGATGCTGATGATGCTGACGGGACGACGTTTGCGACGACGACGATGATGATGGTGATGACATAGATGACCATTCTGATGATGCTGCTGCTGCTGATGCTGCTGCTGCTGATGATGCTGATGTTAATGATGCTGATGCTGCTCATGATGCTGACCATGCTGATGATGATGATGATGCTGATGCTGATGCTGCTGTTGCTGATGATGCTGCTGCTGATGATGCTGTCGAAACTGCTGATGTTGATGATGATGATGACGATGATGATGCTGATGCTGATGATGCTGATGATGACGTTGATGGTGATGGATTATGCTGATGCTGGTGATGCTGACGCCGATGACGACAATGACGACGACGACGCCGCCGACGACGACGATGATGATGGTGATCATGATGATGATGATGATGATGATGATGATGATGATGATGATGATGATGATGATGATGATGCTGATGATGCTGAGGATGATGATGATGATGATGGTGGTGGTGGTGGTGATGGTGCTGATGCTGATGCTGATTGTGATGATGATGCCGATGATGATCATGATGCTGCTGCCGATGCTGATGACGATGCGATACCGATGCTAATGCTGATGTTGCTGCTGATGATGATGCTGCTGTGGTAAGGATGCTGCTGCTGATGCTGCTGCTGATGAATATGATGATTATGATGATGATGTTGTTGATGATGATGATGATGATGATGATGATGATGATGATGAGGATGATGATGATAATGGTGATGATGCTGATGCTGCTGATGATGATGATGATGTTGATGATGATGATGATGATGATGATGATGATGTTGCTGCTGCTGCTGCTGCTGCTGATGATGATGATGATGAGGATGATGATGATGATGATGATGATGTTGACGATGCCGATGATGTTGATGATGCTGATGATGACGAGGATGCTGATGCTGAAGCGGATTCCGCTGCTGCTGCTGCTGAGGAGGAGGAGGAAGAGGAGGAGGAGGAGGAGGAGGAGGAGGAGGAGGAG